>JACEFO010002183.1:0-417500 GCA_015342445.1 Digitaria exilis
TTGCTTGCTCAAGGAAGCTTATCCTTTTATAGAAGCGGATTAGCAGTACAAAGGAAACTGAGAAAAATCGAGTTACTCGTAATGCCCTTCTTGGTATAACTCCACTCTTCTATGCCAGGTAGCGTTGCCGTTGGGTATCCACGCCCGTATCCGCACCCGTACCCGTTTGATTTGGGGAGGGTATGGATTAACCATTTAATTGTGGGTATGGGTAGGGTACACCCACTGTGCCCGTACTATTCCATGTTCCTCTGTCGCACGCTCGCCGACGCCGCCTCCGTCGCCCGTCGATGTGCACGGCGCACCGCTACCAGATCCGGACCATCCTTGGCCACCAGACCTGCACTCCTCCACTTGGGATTGGCTGCTTTTCGCCGTCGCCGCCGAGGCTTAGGGCCTGGTTCCGCCGCTTGCTTCGTCCACATCGAGCTCCCCCAGGCGCACTCCTAACCTCGCTGGCGAGCGCCTGAAATCAATGAGCTTCCATGCCAAATCAAATCTCAACAACCTGGGAACGGCGACGGTGTCACGGTGGGCTGTACTTTATCGATTTGTGGTGGAAATTGGAGGACAATGCCTTGATCTTGGATAACTGAAGGGAGGCGCTTGGAGGCTTGCAACGGCCAAGGAACTCGTACGCTGAGGAACCTGTACGCCGGCTTTCTCCGAGGGACAGACCGTGCTTGTGCAGCGGCAACGCTGGGCTTGCGGCCAGCCTCCGTCTCCGTGCATGCCGCAGCCAGCCGGACCCTATGGGAGACGGGACAGAGGCGCAGAGCACGAGAACACCGGCGAGCGTGCTGCGGCGGCGCGGAGCAGGAATGCTGGCGAGCGCGCGGCGGTGGAGCGGAGCACGCGGATGCGGTTGGCGAGCGGGCGGTGGCGCGGAAGATGGGGATGCGGCGGGCGAGTGCACGCGGTGGTGCAGAAGACGGGATGCGGCCGGTGAGCACACCATTTCTGTGCTTTGTCAGTTAGACTCAATATCCAATGGTTTATCTATATCCATTGGGTGTTACCCTCCCCGTTTTGATATTGGATAATTGCAGGATGGGTAACTTATGGGATGGGCACGGGTAATACCATTCCTTGCCCATCGGCAACGTAATGCCAGGTCCGGTCTATTTTTATTCTTATATGAGCAAATATATGGTGGTGCATAGTTTAGTTCATGTTTTCAAGAGTATCCCGTATCATTTTGTTTTAGAATTATGAGAAAATCAAGGCATGTGTATGGAAAATGATGTCTCTTTATCATGTTAGTGAAAGAAAAGAAATTTATATCACGCAACACTCTTTTTTTATTTCTCATGGATTACACAATCATTGTATCTCAAAACGATAATTCTTTCTGATACTAGTAGAAGAAGATATAAGCTAACCGTATATACCAATCCTTTATTTCTCTCGCGTCGACATATTCGTATCTTTTCTCAAATGAGGTCATTGATTACATATTACTTTGGCATTTGCTCGTGAAAAATCATGTAATACTTTCAGTTGAAAGGGATATCTCTTTATCATAATACAGAAGAAAAAGAAATAGGCGGCACACAAGATACTTTATTTTCACACATAGTGATAGATCATACAACCATCGTATCCTTTCTCAAATAGCGGCAATGATTGCATATTGATCAAGTATGGATCTCAGCAAATAGAATACTCCTTATTATCGTGGTATATCCTTTTATCTTAGTCGTGGAAGAAGCCAAATTGATGGTAGACGGCAATCCTTTATTTATTTATCCTGCATCTGCATAGAGATAGATATGCATCTTTTCCAAAAATCGAACATTGGTTGCATAGTAGTGCTCATGATAAACAATGCAAAAATAATTGGTTCAAAGCTATACCTCTTTATCATAATGATATAAGAAAATAAATCATCAGGGAGCAACGATCCTTTAATTTTGACACAGAGATGGATTATACAATCATCATATCTTTTATCAAATGTGAACATTGATTGGTGTCGCAATCCGTTACTTCTGGTGGTGATTACTTCTCGCGACAGCTCATGTGATCAAAGTGATATCTCCAGATCATACTACGAAGCCCTGTGCTAGGGAAAAGGTAGCTACATGCACGCTGCTGCGCTAGCGGCCAAGAAGGAAGCTACTACGAAGCTGCCGGTGAGAAGGTGACGGACACGCGGCGATCAAGGAAGGGGTCGCCAAGACGCACTAGGACGACAGCGGGCAACTGTCGGGGGCATCCGGCCTTCGAGGGTAGATAGGGAAAACGACGTTGTAAAGTTGTCCTCGAGCTATAAAAGAGGAGGGCGTCCCTGCGAGAGGGAAGGATTTCCCCTACACGCACATTCCACACACAAGACTTGAACCGGCCTTCGTTGTAACCCGCCGCTAAAAGAGCAATACGATCATGAGCTCGTTGCCACTGGACGTGGGGGATCACTCCCGAACCAGTATAAATCCTCTGTCTTGCGTCTCTTGAACCATTCTCCACCGAGACGTGCGGTGTTCTGTGATCGCTCGCCGGCGTGAGGTACCCCGTGTACCATTTGCCGACAAATAGGAATATCTGGAGAAGATATCTGTGAACTAAACAAGCCCGAACTAAACTAGCCCTGAATAGAAAAATAGAGAGAAGTGCACTATGCTGATACGAAAATCGAAGGCGGCCAGCAACAGCAGGATTACTTGTGCAATCAAGAATTCACGACTCATCACATCTCCGCTTGCAAGAGTTGGCATCGACCATGGTTCACAAAACCAGGATTTGACCGGTTTGTGTTAGGAAAAACCGATCGACTAACCGGTAAAAACGGTCGGCTAACCGGTGGTAACGGTTTTATAGTGTCGGTTGGGAGCGGTAGCCGGACGGTTTGACCGTCGCAGGAACCGACCGATTTTGAACGGTTTTATGAACCCTACCTCCGACCCCAGCAGCGGCTCGCGGCGGCGACTGAGCCAACCGCCGCCCCGCTGCTCGTCAACCAAGCAAAACGTTTACACGTGACAGAGCACGCTGCACAGGCAGCTCAGCTCGGGCCTCGGGCTGCACCGTGTAGCGCGAGGCGCAAACCACACGGACCAACTCCAGAACAGCGGTTGGAAGCTACAGTGACGAGCTAGGAACATAGCAGAGCCACATGAATAGCCAGTTGCAACTCTGATTTGGAATTGTATCAATGCATTGCCTGAGGGGAAGAGACATCTAAATTATAGTATCGGACACTACTCGTGCAGCCACACAGGGCGAACGAACAATTTTATACATATCCATATGTATCCGGACAAAAATGTCGGGATACAACACAACGGGAGGCTGTGAAGTAAAGCCATCACCATAGGTACTTCCGAACTCGGTATCCTGCTCTCGCATCGTCACCGTGCCAGGGGCGAAGAAGACCTGCTCTCCCTGTGCCGCAGCCGCTGATCAGTGATCACACCGCGTCATCACCGTCCGGAGGCGAGGCGGCCGCGCCTGCCTGGTCCTCCGCGCTCAGCGGCAGATGATCGAGCTGCGGTCCTACGGCCAGCACCTGCCGGCGTCGTCAGACCCTGGGGCTCAGCCACGCCACGATGTCGTCCATCACCTTGTCCTTCTCGGGCTCGATGAGGAGGTCGTGCAGCAGCCCGCTGTAGAGCTTGAGGGACTTGTCCGCGGACGAGGACTGCTCGTACAGCGGCCGGGAGCCCGTCGGGGGTCGGTCACCATGTCGTCGG
Source organism: Digitaria exilis (assembly GCA_015342445.1). Lineage (NCBI taxonomy): Eukaryota > Viridiplantae > Streptophyta > Magnoliopsida > Poales > Poaceae > Digitaria > Digitaria exilis. The sequence goes on from JACEFO010002183.1 coordinate 3,693, forward strand.
CGCCGTGGAGCACCAGGATGGGGACGGTGATCCCGGTGCAGGTGCTGCTGCAGATAGGACGTCAGGCGGAGGATCTCGTAGCCCGTCCTGACGCGGATGGCGCCCGTGAAGACGAGCGGGTCAGAGTATTTGGTGCGCAGGGCCTCGGGGTCGCGCGACACCGGTGGCCCGTTCTTTTGGGATCCCGGGAACTGGTACTCGGCGCGAGGAGAGCAACAACTGGCGCCATGACCTGCAGGAGGCAACAGAAGACATTTTTCAGAAGGGACAGAAAGCGAGTGATAAAGCCAACAAATTTCACACGAACTGTAATTGTTAACACGGCATCAGTCACAAGCAGGACAAAGCATTGTTTTTCAAGCTCACGGGCAGGATAAAGCATTATTTTATATCTACAAAAATTGTACATGAATGATGAGATACTGTATTTGTGTAAAGAAGATCAAGTCATACCTTTATGACCGGGTGGGAAGGCTGTACACGAACAGCTGGTGATGTCAGGACAATACACTGATGAGAGTTTCTACCTCTGGATCAAGTGCAGCCTGCCAAGAATCAAAATGACATTTAGATGTACTAGTATGAGGCAGAACAAAAGTGCCCAAGCACACAACTGGGAAGCAAGCATTGCACTGATACAATTCAAATGGTGCCACTGATGTTACCTTCAGAATAATGCCTCCACCAGTTGAATGGCCAAAGCAGAAGCATGGAAGACCAGGGTTCTCCGCTAAGACTTTCTTGAGGTACATTTTCTACATTGAAATAAAAGCATGTTAACAACAATTTACACCATCAAATCTCAAGAAAACAGAAAGTAGGTTCAGTTGCTCATACCAAGTCATTGACAGCATGATCAAGAGACTGCACATATCCATGAAGAGCATCACTTCCACCATGGCCTGTAACACAGCATAGTCTACAGGTTAGAAAAGACCCTGAAGTCAATTTTAGCACACCCTGAAGTTCAATTTAAGTCCTGAATATCAGTTAGCCCATCATAGCTAAACTCCCAGCTACAAACAAGTTACATATTTGTCTCAACTCTCAAGGTCAAGAACCCATTTTGGCAGGCATTATGGCCGAGCATCCACAAAATGTTTCTGAAATCAGGGCCATACTCATTTTAAAATCCACCAGCTAACAATTGTATCTCAAGGTCATGATTCTTTTTTTAAAAAAAATGATGTACAAGATTAAATTCATATAAGATGGATCTGTAACTTGTGTGGAATTATTTATTAACAGAAATCAACCAATGAATGAACATCCCAAAATGAAGCTGGACACGGTTTTGCATTTCAATTTTGGGATCTAAGACCAAAATCACTTGAACACAAGTGTACATTCATGCACTAAAAAGTATTAGCAAGGAAAGCATTTTAGCCCTCATATAGCTAGATTCCTTCTGAGATATTTTTGCTATATTTGGTTCCGAAACACAAGAATCTATGGTCCCATATTTGACAGAGACATGTTGTATTCTTCTTTCAGAAAGGAACTCGAGAGAAATTACCATCTTAATTTCCATTCTTCATTGCTAATTATTTCTTTTCCATGCTAGTTAGAAATTCTCACAATCAAACCGTGGAGTATAACCATGATTTGAGATACCAAATCAAATCAAAGCACACATGCTCAAGTACACCGTATTTTGATGCTAAATAACTGTGGTATGTTTCTTTCAGAAGTCAACTAGAGACAAATTGACGTACTAATTAATGGTCTTAGACATCAATAAATTGTTTCCCCCCATGAGTAACTAAAGTTCACAATCAAAACGTGGAGTACGACCATGATACAAAATCAAATCGAATACATGCCTGAGTAATTCGCCAGAATCTAAGCGTGAAGCATCACAACTAAAAAAAACACAAAGAATCCCTCACCAGTCCAGTCCATCCCGTACACCTTGATGCCGATCTCATTCAACCGCCTCGCTAAATGATCATACCTCCCACTGCAAAGCCAATCCAAGGAATGTCCAGAGCCATCCAAGCAACCCAAACAGCATAACCAAAGCATAATTTCGAACGAAACTGATAGGAACAGGGACGTTCTCACCTGTGCTCGTTTAACCCGTGCATGACAACAACTAGCGCCCTGCTCCACAAATCGCCAACAAAAAAGGACAAATAATCAGCACAATAACACCAGAAGGACCCTTTCAGGGAGAGGGGAAAAAAAGGGAAGAAAACTTGCAAGCACATGTGGGTAAAGCCCCTGGATGCTGGAATCAGTTCCTCTGTTTCCTGAGGAGGTACCGGCTCTCACCTTGCTTAATGCTTGACGATGGAGGGTGCGGCCACCAGCACTGCGTGAATAGCGTCTCTCCGCGGGCCGTGGGGACGATCTCGTACTCCCGACCGCCCTCCCGCCCGGCGGATGGCTATCTCCCTCCGCGCCGACGCCTGCCTACGCGCGGCGACCATGGGCGAGCCGGCGGGCACCCGCAGCACCACCGACGCGGACGCCTTACCCCCCTTCTTCCCGCTGGCCCCCGACGCTGAGGCCGCGGCATCGGACGCCACGGCCACGGCCACGGTTCCCGGCCGCGCGCGCCACCGGAAGGGCAGGAGCAGGAGCAGGGCCAGCGGCTGGAGCACGGCGAGAAGCCGCCGCAGCGCGAGCAGCGAGAGCAGCGCGCTCAGCCGCCCCGCCGCTCCGCCGCCTGCATGCTCCCTGCCATCCTCGCGAACACCGTCGCCGTCTCCTCCTATCCCTTCTTCTCCCTCGACGCGGGCCGCCGCGGCTGCTGGGTTGGGTTGGGTCGGTCGGTTGGTCGGGCGTCGCCGCTCCTGTAATCTCTCGCTCCCAAAAAAGCTCCCGATCCCGGACCGATCGCTGAAGCAGTCAAGCACCGCCCTAAAAATGGATTCCCACCAGCGCGATCCTCCCCCACCGCCGCCGCCCAAAAAATGGAGCGCTCGCTTTTTTATCGGTGTATGCCGCCGCCGTCTTTAGCCGTCCTCCGCCGCCGATTCTCGAACCAGATGCTCGAGGCGCACGCAACAGAGGTGTCTCCACGAACGAAGCCCAGATTAATCGGCGATGAGAGAGGAAGGCGAAGTTGAGTCGGTCTACTCTTCCATTCGCAAATGGGGAGTGGAAGCGAAGCTTTATAGCCGCCGCTCGCCCGCTCCCTCTCCTACCGTTCCGTCCGGGAGGCGGAGGCGGCAAGGAAAGCGAATCGAACGATGGCGTCTCGCCTCGCCGCGGCGGGCGGGCGGCGTGGCCGCCACGGGCCCACGTGGCGGTTTGAAGCCGATCGGGCCCCACGCACCAGCCAAACGTGTGGACGAGGCCCCGATGCGGCTGGCCCGCGTGGCACCTCCACAGCGGGGCAGGGGGCCCGCGAAGGGAGACCGATATGTGGGGCGCGGGCGGTGGGGCCGTATGGCAGCGGGCCTGCGTCGGCGCTGGGTCACCGTCGCTTTTTATCTCTTTTGTTATCTCCACCGAGCCTCGGCAGCGTCGTCGCGCGGGGCTCGCGTCGTGATCTAGATCTCGGTTCTCGCGGCCTGTGGTGGGGGGCCGTGGGAAAGGGACGGACCCGAATAGGGGCATCTGGAAGTTTCGGGTGCGTCGCCCGCATATGCTGCCACCCATGACCCACCAGCGTAGGGGCACTGTGGGACGCTTGTGCACTTGTGGTGGCCTCTGGTGGGAGCGAGCACGTCTCGGCGCGGTGTTCTACTAGCGCCGTGCGGTGCCGCCGGTCCGGGACAAAACAGAGCACGGTGCGGGGCGGTCCAGGCCAGGCGGTGGATCGTGCGCGGACGGCGAGCGAGGGGGCGGCCGCGAGTTCGCGATCGGAGGAGGTTGGATCACGGATCCACGGTAAACCGCCGCGTCCGGAGATCTCGGGGACGCTCGGATAAGTCTCTCTCAAGAGCGTGAGCCGTGAGGCGTCAGCTTTGAGACGTCTGCCCGTTTTGGGTGAGCGAAGCCATAGGCCCGAAAATCCCTTGGACTGCTCCCACTCCCCGGTCTGCTCTGCTCCGACTTGGACTGCTTCGTACAGCCGGCGTGCGTCACCGTGTCATCCCTACACTCGAACATCCTTGCGGTTTGTACAATTGTACTGTTCGCCGAATCATTGTTGCGTTGAGCGCGGTTTGGCTTGGTTGGAACGTGCAAATATTGTTGTCTAAAAGCATGACCAGCATTCCGTACAATTAGGATGCATTTAATCTTGTCATGCTTCTGGGCTTAAGGTATGTTTAGATTCGGAAAGATTTTCGAAAAATACTGTAGACCCCAAAAATCAATGTAGATGAATAGTGTTATATGGGTGGGAGGGATGGGATGAATATGGAAAAGCTGGACGAATAGTGTTTTTTGGAAAAAAAAAAACAACCCTTACTTTGTTCTACTGGTGGTAAACGTCGATGGTGACGACCTAACAAAGAGTAGCCATCGATTTGTGGTAGAAAATAAGAACCTCCTATTTTTTTATTGGGGCCTTTTCCGCAAATGTTAAGTATTTTTTTAAAAAAAAAAAGTAGTTCGCCGTATGATCCTTCATAAACCGGAGAAAAGAACTGATGTGATGGTGATTAAAAAGTGACGGTCATCATGGTCGCTAACTAGCTATAATTAGGCACCTTTGAAACGCTGCTCCATTTGGACCGTGACGTGCACAGGTGTGGATAGGGTGGACTTTCAATCAATTTCTTCCTATATCCTGTCTATACTTCCATGCACGTGCAGCTGTTGTGTGTTGATCGCAACCCGCAGCAATGCTATCAGTCAGGCTACGACTAACCTTAACTCGCAGAGTAGTAGCAATCCCTTTGTGTGCGTGGTGTGCGCGACCTGGTCCGTTCGTCCCTGCCGGCCGGCCGCGGACGGATACCCCCTCTAGCAGCAGCGCGAGCTCACAGTGAGCCCGATACCGTTGAAGAGTCGCACGCCCGCAGGACGCATGGAGCGCAGGGAAATCGAATCGAAGAGTGAGTGAGTCGGGTCCTTTCCGCCGCGCGCCCGGGCCACGTTCTAACCCTTTTTGCGCGTGGTGTGCGCGACCTGGTCGGTTCCGGCCTGCCGGGCGGCCGCGAACGGAGACCCACCGGCCCGTCTCTAGCAGCGGCGCGAGCTCAGCGAGCCTGAACGTTGGAGAATGGAGACCCATCACATGCCATGCCAACATACAGGACGCATGGACCTCGGCAAAAACAAAGCGCCATGCGCCCTGTGAGCCATGCATGCGCCCATGGCACGCGCTCAACTCCTTCGCGCGCGTGACCGGACCTCGGCGACCGGCCGGCGTTGGCGCGCGCGAACGGGTCCAGGTCCAGCACGGCGCGCGCTCGAAGGGTTTGAATTGAACGAACGCTTACCACTCTAGCAGAGCGCGGAGGCGGAGCCAACACGCACGCCGTAGCTGGCTGCGCGCGCGGCAGTTAGATTACGAGTACTTGATTACTCCACGGCCGTTTGTGCTGCCGTGCCCGACCAAGGTAGTAGATGACGAGCGACGACCGATCGATGAATCAAACGGCCGTGCGCCGCACGCACGCGGGGGCGTAGGCCACGGGCCCTACGGTTTCTTGTTTTCTTTTCGGTGCGAGCGCACCGACGGCTGGCGGCCGTCCACGTACGTTTTGCGACTCCGACCAGACAGCCAGATAGGAGTAGAATAGAGCGCCCCATGCTTGTTGATGGCGAATCTGTGTGTCCTCTCCGGGCAGCGAGCTCCGTCGCCGCCGATCCGCTCTCTAAAGCTTGCACGCCGACGCAAAGATGCTGTGCACGGGAGATGGGCCGGCTGGCGCCGATGATCCATATCTCTTCTATCACTTCTTGAAATCGAGGCAACGTCGCTGTCCGTACAGAAGAAATGGACGTGTCATTGGATAGCGCAGGAGAGTATACGCCTTGTGTGTTCGAGAAGAGTGAGCACGACTTTCCGTGGCTCGGTAACGCCACACAGTTTCGATGACACATGAGAGGATGCGTTTCAGCTTTTGTGTCTGTTCTGGTTGGCTTCGAGCAGCGATTTGTGGACAGCTGTCGTAGAATATACACCAGAGATTCGAAAGCTCAGGAATCTTGCATGCTCTGTGATCAGGAACGGAGGCTAGTGATCATATCTTTTCCGATTGCTCCGATTCTCCGAGCAAGTTTGGGCACCAATTTTCACGTGGTTGTATTACAACCACTACAACTAGCCACAATCCAAAATCTAAATTGGTCGTCTGACACTAATATCTTGATCGATCTGTCAAAATACAAGGATTTTGATTCGTCGTTCGCCTTGGTCATATGGTATTTTTGGAAGGAGCGGAATGCACGGTCTCCGGCACACCAAGTCTTGTCAGGGATAAGACAAGAGGATAATGGCGGGGGCCGGGGCAAAAGAATTAGGTTGTTATGTTGCGAATAGTTTCTCGTTGGATGGAGATAGACAACGTTGTAATGCCTCCGTTTAAAATTTATAAAATTTATAGTTCGTTTGACTCTTTTAGCCATAATTTACCCACTCGTCTTATTTAAAAAATTATAAATATTATATTTTAATAAAAGCTTTTGGAAGTATGATTTAAATTTAAAGTCAAATGAACTACAATTTAGAATAAAGATAGTAGCTTTTATATAATTATTTGTTCTATGATACAATATTAAAAAAAAACTTTTGTGGCTGCATACCTACACTAATCTCCCACTAGATAATCAGATATAGACAGGGGTGCATGCAGCATTGCAGCTAGTTTATTTGGTTCGCTGACCCAATAAAATCTTCTAAACTCCATAGGAATTACTGTTGACAGATAAAACTGACCCGAGAGCTCTTGATTTTTATATTCGCCCCTGGATATAAAGCAATGTGCTAAAGAACGGAATAGATCCGATTCCCACCACCCAGCATGTTCAAGCCTCTACTGTTTCGTCTGTAAACACGTTTCCAACTTTTCACTATTCATTCCCAACTTTTCATTATTTCTCCCTCACAAAACACGTTTCCCAGCGAATGCTACAGTGTTTTTTCCTACAATCTAAACACACAGTCCTCTAATACGGCCAGTCGGGATCTCGAGAAAAAGAATAAACATGGCAAGTCAGATGCCGGTCGTGGAGGAGAATGATTTGGCGGAGTAAACATGTCATTGCTTCAAAACTCAAAAGCACTGGCCATTCGCAGGCTACAGGCATGCAGTAGCCAGTAGGGTCCGATGACTGCCAAGCACTAGCATATGCAACCATCAGTATGGTGTACATAAAAAGACGGCTCTTCGGGCCTGTTTAGTTGTGGGAGAAGTAGTGAAATATACTATAGTAACTTCTTTTGGGAAGCGTGTTTTATAAGATGGAAGAAATAATAATTTTTAATGAATAGTGAATTTCTGAAGAAGTTTTATAGGAACTAAATAAATTGTCGGGACTATGGTAGTATATGCGAAGCTATGGTATCAAAGTCAACGTCACTCGCATCCACTAGACCACTACAGTCCCTGAAGAAAGTGAAGGGATGGCGAACATTTTCTGACCGCAGTACAAGTTGGACAAGATTCAGCCATCAATGGAAAATTAAGGCGTCAATAGAAAGATTAGGCATGGCAGTCAAAGCAGAATTAAGAAATGTTAGCACTGGAGAATTACTTGGAGATGCGTCATACCCCTCTTGTTTTTTTTACATGTCATATTAGCTTTGTCACAAGTCAAATTTATTTAACTTTGATCAAATTTATAGAAAAATGTAATGTTTGCGGTACCAAATTTGGTTCATTAGATCCACTATGTACCATATATGTTATTGTTGTCGTTATATTTTTGGGAAATTCGATCAAAGTTTGACAGATTTCATGACTTGGTGACTGCCAGAGAAGCCAGCAGACCTTGTAAGATTCGCAGATAAGTTTTGATATGCAAATTCCCAAACAGCTAACAGGGCAATGAACGATACTCAGAACTTGGGTTAGAACCGTAACAGGTGCACAGCAGGGCACGGAGTTCAATAATGATCACACCATGTACAACATGACAGCCCTATTCCTAGAAATGCATTCCAAAGTACCTAAACCAAAATGGCCTGTTACACCGGGGCTAGAAATAGTAAAAAACCAAAGTTATATTACAAGCACAACACAGGGCATGCTGTGATAGTACTGGCGCATAAGACCTGATTGTGGCACCAAGGCATGATCAAACTGAATCCGGATTTGGCTTTTGGATTAGGTTGATGCCATGGCTTGGTCGTGGTAGAACATATTGCGTCTTGATCTATCAAAATTTCATATTGCTCAGGAGTCGAGACAAATGTTAAGCCACCCGTGATCCAATAGCAATTTGCCTCATGAAGATATTGGCTCGTAAGGAAAAGAAAGCCATGGGTGTTTCAATGCTTCTGAGGCACTTGGGCGTTTCTTTGGGTTTACCTCTAGAAGGTATGCAACAAACTCGATAAAACCTTGATCAGCCATGGGCAACCGGTGCCGCAAGGATGTCTTTTTGGGAATCAAGTACTCAAGTCTGTTGCTTTCCTGAAGCACAAGAAAAATGCAAGCTTAAACTTTAATACCAAAAGGAAAGACTCACTAAAATCAGATATGGTGCTTATATCATTGGGGAAATCTACTGAACGAGCATTGAAGAGCACACACCTGATTTCTTTCGTACAACATGTGGTTCTTTGTGAAATATTTGTAGGTCTCCCTTCCCTGCGCAAGCATAGCTTGTTCTATGGAACCAATGATGCCCATCACACGTGCAAGTAATGTTGCAGGAGAATCATTTTGGAAAAGGACCTGAAGAGCATAGAGAACGCATCCATCAGCTCCCATGCTCCATATGAGCATACAATAGGAAATAGATAAACAAGACACCTTCAAACATTACAAAATCATAATAAAAAGTTGCACAGCTTTCAATAACCAACTTCACTATGTTCCCAATCCCTCTGATTAGCAGGAGTGACCCATGAATCATAAATACATTATCTAAGTATGATAAGCATGTTAAAATAGATAGGAGAAGTTGGACAAGGGGTAAAATAAGATATTTATTTTGTAATACTTTGCTCTCTTCGATTATGTGTTTGTTTTGATCTCCTAATGTCATGAGAACAACAGGTATTAGGGGCAGAGGGCAGATTTGTATTTCTCAAGAGATGTTAAACATGCTAATAAGGTTACCTACAAATAATTAGCCTAATTCACTGAATACTTAACCATGAGCTAAAGCTCTGCCACTGAGAACCGATAGCAATCAGCATACAGTAACCACTTACATTTCCAGTGCAAAGTTCTGCTAATATACAACCAAGTGACCATATATCTATCTTTTTGTCGTAAGGCAAGCCCAGTATAACCTCAGGTGCACGGTAAGATCGTGACTGCACATATTGGCATAGATGATCTGTCTCAAAACAGCTGCTCCCAAGGTCAATGACTTTTATTTCACACCTGCTGTAGCTCTTCACCAATATGTTTTCTGGCTTCAAATCACAGTGAATTAGACCGAGACCGTGCAGAAACTGCAGTGCCTCCAGACACTGAATAGCTATTGACTGCATATACAACAAAGGAAAATATTAAGTCAATGTGAAAAAGTTGAAATCACATGTCTGGTTACTGGTAGTTACTAATTAAACATTAAGTTGACAATTGTGGGTATCATGGCTCGGTAATACCTGCAGTCTTGGCATTGTGAAGTAAACCTCGCCCCCTGCTTCTCTGTTGAACTTCTGAAATTCATACAAATTTGCCTTCAGAAGTTCACAGACTATCAGCAAATGCTCCTGCAAACAATGCTTAAAATCAGTGGTACAGCAAACACAGCAGATCATATTACATGACGTTGTGACATAAATTTAGTTTTTTTTTTTTTTTTTTGGAAATGTCATTTAATCAATCCGGTACTGAGGCTCAGTTCAATTTTCATTCCCAAACTGCTGAAGTGTCCACTTTACAGTTTCATACAAATAAAGTGCCTACAAGCAGTTATCTAAGTTGAACTAAACATGAAAGAGTTTGATATAAGATGTGATGGGAATACCAATAAATGTGACCTATTCCAATGGATCAGTTCAGGATGACATTAACATGTACCTTAACTATATGTATTATATAAAGTGTAAAAATGTTTTGGCACACATAACAAAAATGGAATTATGATATAGAGTGCTAGATAAATTACATGCCAAATGATGTAATTTAAGAAAAACAAAATTTAACAGTTAAGAGTGGAGTACAAGGCGTGTATAGAACCAGTAGAATTTCAAACATGCCATGATGCGACATTAGTATTTACTACAGCAACTCATTGAGATTACACATGTGAGCAAGTAGTGTAGTTGTGTGCTAAATTCAACACTCAGAAACTAAATTACACAAGAATCTATTAAGAGTAAAAGGATAAAATTTACCCGATAATAGAAGTAATCATACAGACGCAAAAGGTGGTACTTGTCGGCAGGATCATGCTTGTTAACATACTTTAGAAGCTTGATCTCATCAAGGCTTTGATCAAAAAAATCTTTGTTATTTTTTATTATTTTAACACATACATCCATTCCTGTGTGCAAATCATGTGCCTGGATAGCTTTGCTGAATGCAGCTGAACCCAAATACTCTGAGACATGATAACGCCCAGCGATGACAGAATTGAGAACAACATTGAAGTTTTTGTCTTCTTCAAATCCAGTTCTGTTATATTGTCATCAAGGAACAATGTTAGAAGAGAGAAAAACCTCAGAGAAAAAAAAAGTGATTGCACAGTGAAGACAGGTACAGTACAAGGATAATAAAGAATTGGAGATCACGACAATGTTTTTTATGCTTTACCAGATTAAAAGATGGAACAAACCTTTAAAGAGCACTACCTGTTTTTTCTATGCACAATCTTAAGATTGAAAGTTTCAAACTCTTCCTCCTGCGCCTTTATCTGTCTGACTTGCTCTTGCAATGCTGCTGCTTCCTCGTCATCTAAGGTGGTTCCAGTGTCTTCTTCTTGTGCATCGTCTAGTTTGTGATGCCGGACATTTGTTGTGTCCTCTGTTTCGTCATATGATGCACTTGAATTTCTTGATCTGACGACATCAGACGCCATTTCATCTCTAGAGCTCCTTAGAGAAGACTCGCTATTCTTTTTCCTCCATGTGGCAAGCATATCATCTGATACCATGCCATTTTGAAATTCATCATGATCGTTGACGCAATATATTTCATCCTTCTTTGACCACAAGGCTTTAGCATCAGAGTCATGATTTTTTCCAGAATGCAAAGGTGGAGGAAAAGAAAAACCACCGCCAGTCACTGCTGGTGGTAGATTGACCTTCTGCATATCAGCATAATTGATTTGGTCATGTTTTGCTCCTTTACCACCAACTCTCTTCTTTTCAGTTTCCTGCTGAGAATGTCTTTTTCCACTAACACTCAGGCTGCTCTCATTGAAGTATTCAATATCCCCTTCGCTGCTTCCTCCAATCAGACTTTCCCTCACCTCACTTCCAATGTCAGCAGCATCACTGCTTATCCCAACACCAATCGACCTAACAGAGCCATGCTGATCATCCTCCACAAAAGGGTCATCAGGATGAGGTTGTTCAGAATCATTAAGGAATTTTCCATTCCCTAACATACCTAATTCACTGTTCTGTGACACAAAGCCCTGCCAGACCGGTTCAGAATGCATTAAATTAAGCTCTTCGGGGTCTAAAAGTTGACCGTCATACTGAGCCATCATATCATTATCAGGAATTCCATGCACCATTGGCCCCACCGAAGTGCCTACTTGTGCAATATTCTTTCCATGAAAATATTGCTCACCGGATATGTATGAATCTTCCTCAACGAACGACTGGTCATCATCTTCGTCCTTTGTAGCGCGATCATGTCGATCAGTCCCTCTTGTGTGACCAGTTGCTTTCTCGTTGTCGCTAGGATAGTCAATCTCATGGGCTAGAAACCAGGTTTCATCCTCAATTGGTTGCCGGGTGTACCCAACATCATCATCGTCATCATACTCATCGGAATCCCAATATTCACCAATTGGATATTCAAGTGAGTCATCACCGATTGTTGCAAACCAGATACCAGGTCAGAGGTATCCTCTGCAATACCTTGACTGACAGACAACCAACTACTGCCAATTGTGCGTCTTCCACCTGAATGTGAACATTCAAGAACCAAACAATTAACAAATCTAGACATACAGTACTTTGATACAATCTAAATTAAAACAATCAGCATTAAGAAAATATGGAGGCATAACCTCACACTTTACAAACACAATTTCCTAGAAGATGAATATAGGGAAAAACAATTACAGAAAAATAAAACGTCTCTATGATCCTTTGCAACAGGAAAGAATGAAAACACTAAAATAACGAAATATGGATAATCATTAATAATCTACACAGAAAGGAGCATTCATAACAAATGACATAACATACTTGAGAGTTGAGACTTCTGAAAACAAAAATCTCATAATTTTCTCACATGACTGCGGCACTAGAGGAACCATGTCAATGAAGAGAAGGAATGAGTTAGCGAAGTAATGTACTACTGACACCAATCGGCGAGACTTCCCAAGGTCAGATATGTTTCTTTCATTATAACAACAGTAGAGGAATAAATTACATAAACCTAGATCAACTGATGTCTTAAGTCGGACCCAAATATGACAATACATCGCATGAACATTACCCAAATGTCCCAAGTTTTCTGGCCTAGACAACAAAAGTCAAAATTACCCAGTAACTTTTGAACAATGCATCTTTTTTCAAACAGCATAGCGCACCACAATAATCACAAGAACTCACAAGGATACAGAATAAATCAATCATTGCCTTGCCATAACAAAGATAGATTGGTAGGGAAAAGGAATGTCTCGAATTAGATCCAGGTATTGTTTGCACAGAATTGAATGACTAAATCATATCAAACACCTCGTAACACTGCTTGCCTAGTAGTTTGGACTCAGTACCATTTTGAAAGAATAGCATGTTGGCCTATCACTATTGAACTCACAAGCAACATACCTGAGGATGTTATTTCTTGCCCGATTGGAACATCGAGATAAGACCCAATCATAAAGGCATGATCAGCAGCACTAGATTGCTTGGCTCCTGATCCATGGTGATTGATCTTTTCCTCCCAGTTCATATTGACTAACTTATCTTCAGACTTGAGCCTCACAGGAGGTAACTTGGGAAGCTCCTCACGCTGGCTATCAGCAACAAGCTGCAGATCGAAGCACCGGTCAGTCACCAGATCTGTATCCTGGGACTTTTCAAAGTAATACTGTCTGTTCCCTTCATCAAGCTGTCCTTTCACTGCTTTACCAACACCATCTGCATTAATGCTCTTCTTAACTTCTTTCCTCTCGTTTTCATGGTGTGTACCATTGTAACTAGATGATGGGTTTTCTCCAGGGAATGGAAGCACTGTCTTAACTGTGCAGCCATTCAAGATCTCTTCTTTTTCAGGAACCAGGTTTTTATCCCTGGAGTGACCCTGTTCATTGGTTTCAGCTCTCCCAGTCCCAGCAGCATCAACTTTTCCCTTCCCTCTTCCAAAAGAGACTTTTTGCTCCAGCACCGGGCCAGGCTGCTCGGTCCCGACGCCTCGATCCCTCTTCTCTGCCATCATCGCACCACGCTTATGCCTTGGAACCTCCTCCGATACCAGGAGCTCGGCCAGCTGTTCTGCAGTGCTGTTTGCAATGCTGAAGGTCCAAGGATACAGATCCCCCATGTTATTCTCCTGGGGCTGGCCGATCCCGGAGCCCTTCCTTCCATCCGAACCATTCGGCAGAGCTCCCACATCGATCTCCTTCACAATGAACTCCCTCGACGAGTCCGCACTCCTCACTGACGCGGTGCCCTTGGGCCCTACATTGGAGCCCACCGAGTCCTCCTGCTCGTCGTCCTCTTTTGGCTCAGCAACGCGCCTCTGCGTCGTCGGGCCGTTTGAATCACCCCGGCCAGTGAGCTCCCCGCGGAGAGCAGCCTCCGCCTTGGCGAAGCTGTTCTTCCGCAGGAACTCGAGCACCAGATCGATGTTCTCCGACATGGTTCCCTCCAATATCAGCTAGCCCAGAAGCCCACCCCGCGAAGAAATGCTTACACTGAGGCCGGAGACGAGCTGAAGGCGGCGCCTTGCCGGAAGCCTGGAACCGGCTCGAATCGAAGCTCCACACGGTCAGAGACTTGGGAAGCCGCCCAATGCCGGGGCGCTGGCAGCCGCTGATCGGCGCCTCTGCCTCGAAAACCCCCGCGACAAATCGAGCTTCCGGAGAGCTCCTCGGAGCCGCGGGACCTCAGGGAGACGAAGGAACCCACGCCCTAGGCGAAGCGCGGACCCCGCAACCGCAGGGCAAGCGCGAATCCGCGCGAGGAACCGCGACGCGAGTGCCGCGGAAACCCTAGCAGCCCGTCCCCGCACCCCGCGCCGGCGCGGGGCACGACGAGGGCAGAGGGAGGGAAGGTGGGGGCAGGGCAGCAGCGGGTGGGCCCGGGCGGGGGGTCAGCGGGGCCCGGTGCCGCAGAGAGCGGAGTGCGGCCGGGCGGGAGCGGATCCGGCGGCGGCGTGGCAGCGGCGGCGGAGCAGGAGGCGAGGAGGATGGCGCATCGGGTGAGAGGGAGGGGATCAGGGCGCGGCCGGCGCGGCTGGGGGCAGCATATTCGGGGCGGAGGTGGTGGTGGTGTGCGTGCGCGAGACCGGAAAGAGAGCGAGCGAGCGAGCCCCCAGCGAGAAAGGAAAAGAAAACAAAGGGAAATGGGAAATGTTTTTTTTTTCTTTCGCTTTCGTCTCGTTCCAGCTCGTTTTGGTTGCTTGCGCTCGGGCTGCGGGGACGGACGCCGACCCGCGCTGCGCGGATAAGCTTATTTTTTTTGTGCGTCTAGTACGTTGCAAACCGTAGCTTTGGGCGTTCAAAAACTCTCCCTGGTCCCGTGTGGCCGTAGTGACCGCCTGGCCGGCCAGATCCGTAGCTGGGTGCGGGCTGGACGGAGTGGAGGGAAACCGGTCGTGCGAGTGCGACCGTTCGGCGGCCGGCTGGCCGAACTGGGTCAGTGCGGGCTTTGTAAGGGATTTTTTCTGTCACTGGTTAACAAATAACAATGTCAATTTACAACGGAGGTCTGGCTGACAGTCCTTCTCTTGTTGAAATTGTATGCCAGATAGTTTTCAGAAGAAAAAAAGTATGGCCGGTCAATTTTATATTTAGGAGGTCGTATTTGATTCAGTGATATGAGATTTGTTTGAGGATAGTAATGTCAGCTCTTGTGCTGAGGAGCTGACAACTACGCACTAGCGTCAGCATGCAATGAGCATGATGCAGCTAATCGTGATGTTGTTCTCGCTTTAAAGACAAGAGAATAATGCCACGGCAAATTTAATATGGCACTCTATATAATATGAAACTCCCTTCATCATAAACTAGTGAGTGTGCAAAAAAAACTTGGCAATGTTTAGCGAACTTCATTGTCTTGTTCACAGTGAGCATCAAGCTCGGCAAGGGCAACCATTTTGGTGATCATGCTTTCTTTGTATTTTGAATTCTTGATTGCAGTGGTGCTACGTGATGCTCTATTGAGTCCATCCTTCAAAAAAATAAGTCACGTCAGGTGATTTGCTAGTGTCCTCTATTTTATGATTATTAGAAAATGCGTTGTGCTGCAAAACTCTGTAATAATTAAGGGTGCGTTTAGATTGGGGAAAGATTCCCCGAAAATACACTGTTCACAAAAAAAACACTGTAGATGAATAGTGTTCTGTGAGTAGAAGGGATGGGATGAATAGTGAAAAGTTGGATGAATAGTGGATTTTTGTGGGAACTAAACGGGCCTAAGTGACTTTTGTTCATCTCACGGTACGGAGGGCAGAACTCCATTATTGTTTTAAAAAAAATATATAATCAGGAGAGCCTACTGCAGACTAGAGTTATAAGATGAATTATTGTCAGGGCTTGAATGTCTGCCATGCTATTGCTGTTAGCATGACGTCGCCTCTCGGGGCCTCATTTTTTGAATTAAAGTTCAATATGGCGCTATGTTCCGGTTTGTTCACTAACCTTTTGGGCGTGTTTAGTTTGAGGGGGAGAGAAAGATTTTTTCAACTTTCCTATTCATTCCTCTCACAAAACACGTTTCCCAGAAAAGTTTCCCTTCAATTCTAACTTTCCTATTCATCTCTCTCACATAACACGCTTCCCAGAAAAAGTTCTTTCCTCCACTCCCAACTAAACACAGCCTATCCACTAAAAATCCAGTTCAACTGCCGCACCTCGCTACCTCGGTCTTCTTCGTTGGACTCGGAATCGAATCATCGATAGTGCATTGGTCAAACATTGTGTGACTATTATTAAAGTGGACGCACCAACGGGCAACGGTTGAACCGTCCCGTCCTGCACTCCTGCTCCTACAGGACGGCGAGAGATGTCGTTCTTTCCCGTTGCCTCTGGCCGCACCGCAAGTAATGAGCTCGGACAACCACCATCCCGTACCACCCCAACCTGATTGTCCCCAGGTCAGAGCCAAAAATCCAGCCAAGTCATGCAAAAGTTCTTTTAACTTTACTGTTCATCTATTTCAGAAAACACGCTTTCTAGAAAAAAATTTCTTCAATTCTTTTCAAATTTCCTATTTATCACTCTCACAGAACACGTTTTTCAGAAAACGTTGTTTTTCTCCCCCCAACTAAACACGCCCAGTACAGCCCTAAAGTTTCCTGGCGACTCACGACGGGGCTGAGCTCGGACGCAGACCGGCGTCTCTGCACCGCACCGCCTCCCTTCCGTAGTTCCGTAGTTGTATCCAGAATTCCAGAATCCAGACTAGACCTGCAGGTTTCGTCCGGTGAATCTTCAACCGTTTTCGTGCGGTTACAAAGGGGATTGAACACTTGAACGGCACGGAGAGTTGCCCTGTTTTCGCGAGAGGACAACAGCGAAAGTCGCTTGAATAAAACAGTAACGCAATTGCGACAGCGAAGGTACAGCTGCTCTGGCCACGAGACCCCAACATGTGTGTGTTTCTTTTTCCCTCGCTGCCGGCCTTGCGTTCTTGCGTGCTCTTTGCTCGGGCCCTCACATGATCGCCGTGATCTTCTTGAATGCTCCGAGTGTCAGCCTGCCAGGCAGGGCATTTGGATGCTCTTTGCCTGCACGGCTGCACCTGCATGTTGCAGGTTCAGGCGCCGCCGCTGATCATTACATACAGCCAATGCTCCTGTCCTACGCGCTAACGCGCACTGGACCTGATCTTCTTGCAGATGAAATTCTCCAACCAATGCTAAATGGAGTACTCCGTATATCAGACTAGCAGGGTTTGGGGATGTTTATGCCGCCAGTGGCTGAACAACTGGTGCAGTATTCATATCATCCTCCCCACGCCAGCGTGGATCTGACGTGAACCGAAACAGTCCTAAAAGGAAGACGTGAACGGAAAGAGAAGAGTGCTGCATTGCATCCAGATTCAAGAGCACTGCAAGACTAATACATCACCACATGAATACTCGGTTACGATTAACTAAATTAAAAAAGAATCTTCATTCTCAACGCCAAGCATATTTCACCAACGTCTCACGTCTGCATGTATAGCATCTCAGATCTACTAGCCCATTAATAATGTTAAGAGAAAAGTACTAAAAAGTTGGACCTATAACTAGTAATCTACTTTGCTATCTTTCATTTGTTAAGTATTTTAGCATAGTACTCACAAAGATGTGTATTCAAATTTTATCGATAGACTCTATATACTTTTTCATAAACATTCACTTCTCACTTTGCATTGCATGCACCTCAGTTAAGTATATTTGTCATGTTTAATTAAACCTTTTTTTCTGAGCTATGCCTTCAACACAATAATCATGATTCTCATCGTTTGCATTATGTGCACATGTGTACATAGTCTAGCTCTATGGTGAGTTGGTGACACACATCAACCATGTGCCTGCTCGCTGCAGCTTATTCGAGTGGCTGCAGCCTAAAAATTGCATGCAGTGGAAGAAATGCCGGACGGCTGCCGTTTGCTGTTGCCTAACCGTAGCTTGGTTAGCTGCTGCTTCCTGTTGCACGGCTGCTGCAGCGGCTACAATAACAGCGGCAGCGAGCAGGCCCCATGTATAAATTAAGTTAATATTCTCTATATTAAAAAGATAAAAAGTGGGGAATTTAGAATAATATAAAGGAGGTTCTTTAGGATAACTTTTAGATGCAAATTTATCATTACTTTATGTTATTTTTAATAATGGTATGGGTAATTCAGATGCAAATTTAGAGATTAGCTAGTTAGATTACTTTTTGTAATGTGATAATGTCATAGATGGACAATTTAATTAAAAACATGAGTTACTTTAACCTATTTTTCATGTTGAAGTAACGTAAACATAAGTTTATGAAGTTATTCTAGAGCATTTTCATAATATCAAATGTGGCCATAGAAGGAGAGAGAGGCACATGAGCAGATCACGATGTTAGATAAAGTAGATATTCCTTGTTTGTTAAGATGTAATCTATGCTTATCAGATTGAGTCGGCTGGCTATAGGGTTGTTTAGATTGCGATAAGGGTTTGTTGTAACCAACAACCATAGCTGGCCGGCGTGATCATGTTTTGATGTATATCCACGTGAGGGGATGTTCCTCACCCTATATAACGCGTAGCCGCCTACCAGCATGAGGTACGGCGTTCACCCAAACCTTCTGTACCTCTGGTTTATCACATGGTAATCAGAGCCTAATCCCTTCCACCAAACCAAACCAAACCCATCTGCTAGCCCATGGCCTCCTCCTCCGCCATCATCAACCCCTTGGTGGGAGTCGCCATCACCGAGAAGCTCGGCAAGGCCAACCGCGCCATGTGGAGGGCGCAGGTCCTCGCCGCCGTCAGAGGATCACGCCTTGTTGGCCACCTCACCGGCACCACACCGGCTCCTGAGGCTGAAATCTCCAGCAAGGACACCACCGGCAACAAAGTGGTCTCCTCCAACCCTGCATACGAAGAATGGTATGCAAAGGATCAATAGGTCCTGAGTTTCGTCCTTGGATCTTTGGGACGGGACGTGCTCTCCCAAGTCGCCGCCAAGGAGACAGCGGCGCGTCTATGGTCTGCGATCGAGGCAATGTATGCATCGCAGAACTGTGCGAGGGCTGTGAATACACGGCTTGCACTCGCAACTGCAAGCAAAGGGAGTCAATCCATCACTGAGTACGTCGGCAAGATGCGTACCCTTGGTGATGAGATGGCAGCTGCCAGGAAGCCGATTGACGACGACGAGCTGCTCACCTACATCCTCACCGGCCTCGACATCGAGTTCAATCCCGTTGTCACGTTTCTCCTTGCACGTACTGATCCTGTCTCCATAAGTGAAGCATATTCTCAACTCCTTGCGTTTGAAACTCGCATGGAGCTCCTTGGGAATGGCCACTCCGGGTCTTCGGCTAATTCAGCCAACCGGGGAGGCCATGGAGGCAACTACAGCCGTGGCCGCGGTGGCAACCGTGGCCGTGGCAATGGAGGACGCGGCCGTGGCAACACCAACAACTACAACAACTACCAACGCCAAGCTAGCAATGGAGGTGCTGGGCGTGGTGGTGCTGGACGCACTGGTGCAGGAGGCACTAGTTCCAAGCCGGTATGCCAAGTCTGCCTCAAAACTGGCCACACTACAGATAGGTGTTGGCACAGGTTTGAGGAAGATTACGTTCCTGAGGAAAGGCATGCGTCAGCCGCAATGAACTCCTACACCGTTGACAACAGCTGGTACACTAATACCGGTGCAACGGATCACATCACGGGTGAGCTTGAGAAGCTTGCTACTCGTGAAAAGTACAATGGAGGAGACCAGATTCATGCCGCCAACGGTGTAGGTATGCATATTAGACACATTGGTCATTCTACTATTCGTACCCCAAATAAAAATCTTCAATTACATGATATCCTACATGTTCCCTCTACAAAGAAGAATTTGGTTTCGGTCCATCGTCTTGCTTCTGACAATAATGTGTTCTTTGAATCTCATCCAAATTTCTTTCTTATCAAGGATCGGGACACGAGGAGCACACTACTTAGAGGTCCATGCCGCAAAGGGTTGTATCCCTTGCCCTCTACACCAGCATCCAAACAAGTCTTCGGAGTCAATAAAGTGTCACTTGATAGGTGGCATAGCCGTCTAGGGCATCCTTCTTTTCCTACTGTTGAACGTGTGCTTAGGAACAATAAACTTCCTTGTGTTTTTTATTCAAATAAAGATGTTGTGTGTGATGCGTGCCAAAGAGCCAAGAGTCATCAACTTCCATATCATGTCTCAACAAGTGTTTCCACTCGTCCTTTTGAACTTGTGTTTTTTGATGTTTGGGGATCTGCTCCAGAATCTGTTGGGCGGTACAAATACTATGTGAGCTTTATAGATGATTAAAGTAAATTTACATGGATCTACCTTCTAAAATACAAGTCTGAGGTCTTTGAGAAATTTCGAGACTTTCAACAATTAGTTGAAAGATTTTTTAGCTGTAAAATCATTGATGTTCAATCCGATTGGGGAGGAGAATATGAGAAGCTTAATTCCTTCTTCTCCAAGGTCGGGATCTCTCATCACGTCTCCTGTCCACATGCACACCAACAAAATGGGTCAGCCGAGAGAAAACACAGACACATAGTAGAAGTCGGTTTGTCTCTCCTAGCTCATGCACACATGCCTCTAAAGTTTTGGGATGAAGCATTCCTTACTGCCACCTATCTTATTAATAGAATTCCTAGTAAAGTCATTAAGTTTGAGACACCTCTTGAGCGATTGTACAACACCAAGCCAGACTATAGTGCTCTCCGTGTATTTGGATGTGCATGTTGGCCAAACTTACGACCATATAATCAACACAAACTAGCCTTTCGATCTAAAGAATGTGCCTTCCTTGGCTGTAGCAACCTACATAAGGGTTTTAAGTGCCTTGACATTGCTTCGGGTCGTATATACATCTCACGAGATGTTATCTTTGATGAAAACATATTTCCGTTTGCCAAGTTACATGCTAATGCAGGAGCTCGTCTCCGTGCAGAGATTCTCCTTCTTCCATCATCATTAAGAAATTCTTCAGCAGGGGACGAATTAGTAGATGATCATGTGTCTAATAGAGAAATTACTAATCATCTTTATGAAGATACAGGTAGTGCATCAGCTGCAGACCCAAGTTTGAGTACAGGCGCATCTCCCGCACTTGATCCGGCACTCATTCCGCGTCAATCCACATCGGGATCGGTGGCACCGCTCAGAGATTCTGCCGCCGCATCTCCCTCGGCGACACCACCTGAGTTGCCGCTCCAATCAGGAGATGCCACCAAGCTGCCTGCTCCGTCGCCCCCGACCGTGGCCACGCGGTTGTCGGTGCCTGGGGGAGTTTTGTCGTCAGCACCACCTACCGCGTCGCTTCCTGTGTCTGGACCTCCTTCTGCGCCTGTGCCCGCATCTGCTTTTACCAGACTTCAGGCAGGAATTCGGAAACCCAAAATCTACAATGATGGTCATGTTCGGTATGGACTCTTTACGTCTACTGGAGAACCACATAGTGTAGAAGAAGCTTTGGTCTGTAAAGAGTGGAAAGGAGCAATGGATTTAGAATATGATGCTTTGATGAAAAATAGAACTTGGCATTTAGTTCCACCAAGAAAAGGAAGTAATATAATAGATTGCAAGTGGGTGTATAAAACCAAGCTAAAAGCTTATGGTACTTTGGATAGATACAAGGCTCGTTTAGTTGCTAAAGGTTTTAAGCAAAGGTATAGTATAGATTATGAAGATACATTTAGTCCTGTTGTGAAAATGTCCACAATAAGGATTATATTGTCAGTGGCTGTCTCAAGGGGCTGGAGTCTGAGACAACTTGATGTGCAAAATGCTTTCCTTCATGGTATATTAGAAGAAGAGGTGTATGTGAGACAACCTCCTGGATATGTAGATCAAACAAGACCAGGTTTCGTGTGTAAATTAGACAAAGCTCTATATGGTTTAAAACAAGCTCCACCAGCTTGGTTTGCTCGTCTAAGTGCAAAATTGCTTGGTCTTGGGTTTAGTGCATCAAAGGCAGATACTTCTCTGTTTTACTTTCATAAAGGGCCAGTCACTATATTTGTGTTGATATATGTTGATGATATAATAGTTGCGAGTTCAACTACAGAAGCTACAACAGGATTGTTGAGAGAGCTGAAGAAAGATTTTGCACTCAAAGATTTGGGTGAATTACATTATTTCCTTGGTATGGAGGTAAACAAGGTACGTGATGGTATAATTTTGATGCAAGATAAATATGCTTTGGATCTTCTCAAGAAAGTTAATATGACTAGTTGCAAACCGGTCAGCACCCCATTGTCTACTAGTGAAAAGCTGTCAGCATATGAAGGAGTACCACTCGGTCCTAAAGATGTTACAAACTATAGAAGCATAGTTGGTGCACTTCAATACTTGACACTGACAAGGCCAGATATATCCTTTGCGGTTAATAAAGTGTGTCAATTCTTACATGCTCCTACAGATATACATTGGTCAGCAGTTAAGAGGATATTGAGATATATTCAGTTAAATACAAAAGTGGGTCTTAAGATTAGCCGAAGTAATTCACTATTGGCTGGGTAGGTTCTTGTGATGACAGAGGGTCTACAGGAGGATTTGCAGTTTACTTATGATCGAATCTAGTTTCTTGGAGTGCTAGAAAACAAGCTACTGTTTCTAGGTCAAGTACAGAGGCAGAGTGTAACAGTCCACTATTTTCAAAACGTGAAAATTTTTAAAACTTTTGTTGTGCTTGAAAAGTTTGGCTTACCCTAGGGATGTCTTCTTCTCTCTCCTCAAAAATTCCTAGGAAAAGTGGATTTATTGCCTAAGGACCTTGTTGATGCTAGAGTGGCATTTGGATCTCTCTTTGGTTTTTATTTGGATCTTTGTGTGGGGTTTTGAATTTGAATTTAAATTCAAATTCTAAACCTAAAACTAACTTGGGCTCTAACTAAACCTAACCCAGAAACCGGCCTACCCCTAGTTTCTGGCCCAGCCCATTTCTCTTTCTCTCTCTCTCTCTCTTTCTCGCGTCGCAGCCCAGCAGGCCGCCGGCCCAGCCGCGCTCGCGCGCCCGCTCCCGCTGACAGGTGGGTCCCACCTGTCGGCGCCGAGCCACGCGCGCCGCGCTCTCTCTTTCTCTCTCTGCCGCGCCGGTCCCACCTGTCGGCGCCATCTCTTTCTCTCTCGCGCGCGCAGTCTCTCACTCGCTCTCTCTCGCTGACGGGCCGGCCCCACCCGTCAGCTTTACCCCCAACCTCGCGACAGGGTCACGCAAATCGCATGACCCCGTCGCCGGCCGCTCTCCCGCGCTGCCCAGCCGCGCCGCGGGAATCCTCTAGAAGCCGCTCACGCGCTCTACCTACCCCGCGCACCCGTGAGCCCCTTTTGCCCCTCAAAACCCTAGCCGCTGCTCCCTTGGATGCTCGCCGCGTGTCCTCCGGCGCGGACGCCGAGGATCCCCGCCACTCGCCCTACCAACCACCCCGAGAACCACCTCTAACCCTAGCCACTACCCTATTTAACCCTAGGCAGCCCCAATTGCAACCCTAGCCGTCAATTTCGGGTTTTCCCCTTTCCACCCGCCGCCATCGGAGAAGAGGAAGGAGAAGGGGGAGGAGGAGGAGAAGGGAGAGGGTCGCGGCAAGGAGGTGCCTTGCCGTGCCTCGAGCCAAGGCGGACCTCGCGGGACAAAGAAGAGCACCGAGCCACGCCACCGCGGGAGCCGCACACAGACGTCGACGCCGCCAAGCCGGGGACGAGGACGAACGCCGACCACGAGCCGCGCCTCCACACCACGCCTGCCTGCCTCGACTCGCCACAGCCCCGTCGAACTTCCCGCGTCGCCAAGCCCGTCTTTTTCAAGCCCAAGGTGAGCCTTTTGCCTCGCCGCGCCTTGCTCCGCTCCGGCGGGTCGCCGTGAGCCAAACTTAGCGCGCCACCGCCGCTAGGAACCCCTACCCTCTCTGTCCGGCCGTCGGGCCGCTTGCAGGAGCCTCAAAGCTGCGCCTTTTGGCCTTGGACGCGACCGCGGGCGCGCGTAGCCGCCGCTCCGCGAGTTCGCCGTCGCGGCGGGCCGTTCCGGCCGCCGAGCCGCGTCGCTGCGCCTCGCCACGCTCGCGCACTCACTCGTGCACGGTGCGTTGGCTTGCGCACGCGAACGCGCACACGCACACACGAACACGGATGCCTTGCGGGCTCGGGAACGCGTCGAGCGTTCGCTCGCCGGCGTTCGGTCGTGCCGTTGCGGCATTTCACCGAACGCCTGGCAGGCGCGCTCGCGGCGCCGCCCCGCGTCCGCGCGGTGCGGGCCACACGACGCTGGCCGCACGGGATCGCTGCGCTGCCGCAGCGGATCCCTGGGCCGCGTATCGTGCTGGTGGGCCGCGCCGCCGTGGGCCGCGCCTGGCCCACGGCCGGTTTCGGCCCAATGGCCGAGCCGAGCCGCGGCGCCGCACTGACCGTGGGGGCCCACCAGTCGGTGACCGGCCCCCACTGACCGCTGGGACCCACGCGCTGACGTGTGGGGCCCACTAACGCTGACCCTTGACCGTTGACCGGTCAACGATGACGTCAGCAGGGCCCACTGCTGACGTCATCACCCGGTGGCCCCTGTGCTGACGTCAGCATGATGTCATGATGACGTCAGCAGGCCACGTGGCGCCATGTGGTTTTTCCTGGGATTTCCATTTTCCAAAATACATTTAATAATTTCAGAAAATGCTTTAAACTTAGAAAATTCATAACTAATTCAGTTTAACTCGGAAAAATGTGAAACCAACTTCTATAATTTTCTAAAATCATGAATAACACTTTAAAAATACAATTGGAGTTAGTTGGGTCTTTCTTGGGTTCCATTTGGCTCTTCTTTGCAAATAGGCCCCTAGACTTACTCGTATTTACGATCAGGAGCCGCCGCCGGAGGAGCATTGACTGAGGAGGACTATGTCGCCGAGGAGGACGACTACCCCACTTGCTCAGGTTCACGCCCGACTGCTTCTTTGATTACCCATAGGCATTGCTTATTAGATACGCTATGCTTGCATGTGTTGCTTGAGCTGTGAACCTTGCATAGCCTGTTTTATTTATCGTATGCCTTGTTACCTACTGCTTATCATATCGTACCTTGTTATATGATGATGATGAGATGCTATGCTTGCTTGTGTGCGGGATATGTGGTAGATATTCTTGGCGTGTGTGTGGGGATAAAACTGGGAAGGTGTATGGCGATTTTGGCCTTACTAGGTCTTACCGGTGCGGGTAATAACAACCCGATCTTAAATCAGGGTGAGATGACTTCTGGGTCACCTCGTGGACTCTAGGGGAGATGGCCCCCTAGGGTACCCTAGGGGGGGTTGGACCCCCTAGTGGTTTTATGACTTGGAGCCAGGTGTAGGAGGTTACTTGAGAGGGTGAGGAAGAAGACTGCCTCCCGTACCGGTATTATTTTAAACCTTGTTGACTGTCCTGTGTTCACTGTACCGTACACGCCAACTTGCCTGAGATGTGACCGGTAACGACTAGCCTAGCTAAGGTGGCACCCGAATGCGGAGATCACAGTTTGTGTAAGTGTGAGGGGTGAGTGCCCGTGCCTTACACCCCCGATGGGCAGCTCTGGTGGTATGCTTTCACATTTCCTTGGGGCCAACGTCTTCGTACGGAGGCATCCAGACCCGGGAGACCAGGAGGGTGTCATTCTTACTAGGAGGTTTACTAGTTGTGGGCTGCGTCTCGACTGGTTCGCTACCAGTCGCAGCCCGGGTTGGGTACAGGTGTACAACCTCTGCAGAGTGTTATGATCTATACGTATAGCCGTGATCTTGGTCATGGATAGCGCAGTGTCCTTCAGTATGGTCGGCCATTGTTTTGGGATATGCTTTTCTCCCCCTATAGGTGAGAGTGTGAGGGCGTAGGGGTAGCCGGGGAGAGGTAGGTAGTGCTCCGCCTGCCTTGTGATCCGGTTATCCCTCTTGAGATGCCAGGAATGAAGCTGCGCATCGCCGAGAGCTGAAGGTGTGTGTCGAGGTGAATGCCGTCGGGAACCCGTCGTATGATGGGACTAGCCCGGGACAGTGATATGGGAATTGGTGGGATGAAGATATTCTTTTATTAAGCCGCTTGCTTAGGGAACCCCGAGCCGTATTCCTTGTCTTTCTTATATACCATTAGCATGATTGGTCCACTTAAAGCTGCATTCAGTCGGTGACGTGTGCCTGTTCCATCCCTTGGGAACAGAGAACGAGTATCTGGGAGATGGAGCGGAGTTCGACTCCAACTTCGACAACTGGTACGACTAGGCGACGGTCTACGCTCAAGCCTGCCTGTGGAAGAGACGCGAAGATGGTGGTCTACCGCCGAGCTTCCTAGCGCTAGCTGTCTTTACCTTGCTTGTTTAGCCCTGCGTGGCGAATATTTTGAACCCTTTATCGGGAATGTAATAACTTATTTAACTCTGTGTTGCTTTATCGGAAGTTTGGAACTGATATTCTACTGTTTCGGGATTCTGTACGTGGTAGCGACTGATCCAGGGACTACCACAAGGGTACAGGGAGTCGGGTTTTCAGTCTGGAAAATCCGGATCGTTTCACAGAGTATAAGGCAATTGCAAATGCAACCGCAGAAATTATGTGGATTCAGATTTTACTTAAGGAAATCGGGATTCAAGTGCCTAGAGCAGCAAAATTATGGTGTGATAACATTGGAGCTAAGTATTTATCTTCTAATCCAGTGTTTCATGCTAGAACAAAACATATAGAAGTTGATTATCATTTTGTTAGAGAACGAGTTATGAATAATTTGTTAGACATTGATTTTGTTCCTACAGGAGATCAAGTTGCAGATGGCTTCACTAAAGCATTGACTGTACGAAAGTTGGAGAACTTCAAGCATAATCTCAACCTTAGACGGTTATGATTGAGGAGGGGTGTAGATAAAGTAGATATTCCTTGTTTGTTAAGATGTAATCTATGCTTATCAGATTGAGTCGGCTGGCTATAGTGTTGTTTAGATTGCGATAGGGTTTGTTGTAACCAACAACCATAGGTGGCCGGCGTGATCTTGTTTTGATGTATATCCACGTGAGGGGATGTTCCTCACCCTACATAACGCGTAGCCGCCTACCAGCATGAGGTACGACGTTCACCCAAACCTTCCGCACCTCTGGTTTATCACACACGAGTCCTAGCTGGACCACGGGAGAGGTGTGGCAGTCGGTCGACTCGGTCGAGGGCTCGAGGCTACCTGCCGGCGTGTGGGTGGAGGGAGTGAGAGGCGAAATGGTCTCCCATGAGCAGCAGCAGAAGCAGAGCTGGTGAGAGCTCAGGCTTAAAGAGTTCTTTACTCGGTGCCGTTCTTCAGACTTCAGTGTGAGTATATTGCGTAAACATATATAGGCACCGAAGCCGCGCTCACGAGCGGAAATTTGAAGCGGAAAACATGTGGTGGACTGGTGGGCGGTGGCCGATGCAGAGCTTGTGCTCACCGCGCGCGTCTGGGTGTCGGGGGATTAGAGTATAGACGCGTGCACGCGGTTGTTTAGGCGGGCGCTGGCCGGCCTTGCGCGAGGCCGTTCCCCGTGGGGTTTAGGATGATTTGGGGTACAGAGTTAGGTGAAGGACGCATCATTTCGGTCCTCGGGCTTCTTTGATCCATCTGCTTGCAAGGATGTCCCGTGCTTCCATGTGTTGCTTCTATAAACCATGTCTGCTTGATTTGTACCGCCATGAGGAACTCGTTCGTAGTCACCATATATATTGTGCGATACAATAGAAGATAGCTGAGAATAACATATAGCGCATAAAATAATTCAACACCGAAGTTATCAACTTTTAAAAGTATAAAGAGATGACAATAGAAGTAAAAGGCAGCACCCTTAGAAACACTACTGTTTCTTTTTGTTCTGGAACTAAAGGTGCTCAAGGTAGAGGGCACCTATTAACTTCATCTTCATCGCTATCTGTGTGACACGAACTCGAGGATAATACGATGCTAAAATACTAGAAATTGAGGACTAGCCCACTAGGGATCGGGAAGTAATTCTTGTGCTGAGGAGGGAGGGACGGAGAGACAACGCCTGCAGTGGATGGCGCCAGTAGGCCGGCTACAGCCGTGTCCTTGCCAGGGTTTTTTATTTCGAACCGAACGTCCGAACTGCCGGCCAGCGGTAGCGGCTAGCCGGACCGGTTAGACCGGTAACCGGTGGAAACCGAACAAATTCAAATTTTGAATTCAAATTCACATATCCAGCGGTTGGAGCGGTTAGCCGGTCGGTTTGACCGGTTAGCCGGCCGGTTTAACCACTTTTTTTCTTTTTCTTTTTTGATTTAACCTGTATTTGCCAAAAAAAATATCAAATGAGCAAATATTCGAGAAATTTTTACACCAATAGATTACACACACCTTGAAGTATTTTTAGGAATTTTTACGATATTTTTCCATTTTTAAATTTAAATTTGAAAATTTTGAATTTTGCCCGGTTCAAACCGCCCCGAACCGCTACCGGTCCGGGGTGGTTTGGTCAGGAACCGGTCAAACCGGACCGGTTCCCAACGGTTTGGTTAACCCTGGTCCTCGCTGCCTGCGACATGTCGGTTTCCCCTTGAGCCTTGGTAGATTGGGCGCTTGGTCGGTTGGCCATTGCGGCCTTGCATAGTGCCACAGCGCTGGCCGGGGATGCCCAGCGGGCAGGAGCGGCCCGCCAGGGGGAGTAGGCGGCGGTCGGTGGCGCGACGTGGATAGCGGAGGTCGAGGCGGAGGAAGAGCGTCGAACAGAAAGCACTCCTGCGGTCTTGCCTGATCTCTAGTTCATTTTGCCCTAGTATATGAATTGAACCGATTGATTTTGGGCCAAAACTCAAGAGGGGTATTAACAATTTTTAGGCCTGGGTCCGCCCACACAATATAGTCGTATTCCTTCACATTTGAGTAAGAATGGTACGAAAATATTCTCTTAACAAAATAGGTTGACTTTATCTGACCGTAATTTTTTTCCTCTAAATTAGGATCAAAGGTTGATACTTGGGGCTGCATGCATGGATGATGGATGACTAACATGTCATTTGTTTTATACTTTTATCAACGTATGGAGCAGAGTGTAAAACTATGAATTGAGTTGGAAAAGTTGCTGTTTGCCAGTTTTACTTATTGTAGGATTAACTGAAATTGTACCTCGTGAAGAAAAACAAAAGAAATACTAAACTATTTACCGGCTCAAATATTAGCACTATATTCAGACATAGAAAATCCATTCCTATTTGAGCATACAACCAACTCGGTTGACCTACTGTACATAACTAGTTACACGAATTCTAAAGAAACAAGTTGGCCTCGAGGTTTCCTAGCACTCGTAGGATGGTGTCCACAAGGACAGGATCCGCACACAGCAGTCTCTGCAGCTGCGCCTCTACCGGCTGCGGGTTGTCAGAGCCGAAGATGTCGCCAACGAACCTATACACCTGAGCGAAGTACAGATCGTCCGGAGACAAGGGGAGCTGAATCAGCGCCTCGTCTCTTGGCGCCATCACGGCATCGCCAGGGAGCAAGGCCGAGCAGCCGACGGGTGGCTGGCCAAGGACAGCGGCGCGGCGAGAGTGCTGTGGGGGCGGCGCTGGGAGGCCCAGCTTCTGAGCCTTGAGGAAGTGCTTCTGGGCGTGGCTGCGTATCTGCGTGGACGTCTTGGAGACGACGAACGCCTCGATCCTCTTCCAGTCGCGGCCGAACAGCACAAGGGCGTGGAGGAACCGCTCGTGCTCGTCGGCGGTCCACCTCTCCCGCGGCCTCGTGATCGTGTAGGCTTTCCGGGGCTTCTTCCCCGCCGGAGTCCCGAACGACCTCGCCATTGCTGCCATCGTCGGCTTTCTTCTCTCTGTATCGATCTGTGTCTGTGTTTCTCTGCAGTTTTGTTTTGCTCTTCCACTCCTCCTGAGCTCAGTTGCAGAGCACGTATGAGAAGAGAGCTGAGGCTTGGGGAGTTCTTGACTTCTGCCGGTGTCCAGTGTCTGCAGACATATATAGGGATCGGAGCGGCCGTGTGCACGAGGAGACCGGGAGGGAGCAAACGCGTGGGTAATGGAGCGCATGTGCTCAGCGTGCGTGGGCTGCGAATTCCGCGCGTGTTAGGCCTGCGCCGTCCGGTTAGTCTCTGCGTCAGGAGCTCAGGTCACTGTAATTGGGGCAATGCCAGGGGTGTTTAGTTAGGCCCATCTGGGACGGCGAGTTAGGCTAGAAGAACCATCTTGGGCAGTTTGCATATATATGATCAACTTCCGTTCAAGAAGGTTCTATACTCGTGTTTGCGGGAATACTCTGGTCACACCTGCTTGAATATCTCAATGACTAGATGTCTAGAGGTAGTATCAGTTCTATTTTTCCATGGTACTAAAGCTAGTCTAACAACCTGTGCTCCCGCGCAGACTAACTAGAATTAATATAAGATAAATATTTATAGCTAATAATTATAATTATCTATCTCACATACTCTTTCATCGATTAAATATTATAACAAAATATTCTTAAAGATACATATTCATCATCATATAGTTGTAATAGGTTTAGTTAGTAACAATCTTTACTTTGCATTACAGATCACACCTCCATATATGTGTTTGATATGTTTTTTTATTAAACCATTTGCTTGTGCTATGAGAACTTCATGAAAATAGTACTCTTACCTCACACATGATACACATCACCAATAGTTTTTTATATAAAAAATAACATAAATATTTTATTAATAATGATAGAACTAGTAATTTAGAATTCTATATTGGTGCAAAAATTACAAATTCTTGTTTAGGGGTTGCTAACTTTTAATAATAACATAATTATATAATTTATATGCCAATTTAGGCAGTTATTTGGCATTATTTTTATAATGGCCTTAGAATATATTTTATAATGGAAAAAGGTGGGTAACTTAGATACATGTTTAGGGGGGATAGTTTAGCCTATTTTCATAATGATAGATAAGGGCAATTTATTAAAAATCTAATAAATCCAATTGCTATTACGATTATAGTTGTCGGATTGATGGCCGATGATTATGATTTTTGTGCAAATATTTAGGATTTATCTATTTTTTAGAGTATCGACCTAGAATCCTATGTGGCGTCACGTGAAAGAGACTCCAATGAGTAATAGTTATATAGCCTGCCAATCATGCAATAATGTTTTTTAAATACTCTTTGAAAAATCTGATTTTTCAAGGTTAGTTTTGTTT
Source organism: Digitaria exilis (assembly GCA_015342445.1). Lineage (NCBI taxonomy): Eukaryota > Viridiplantae > Streptophyta > Magnoliopsida > Poales > Poaceae > Digitaria > Digitaria exilis. The sequence goes on from JACEFO010002183.1 coordinate 34,897, forward strand.
CTTTATGCATACAATATATAATTTGTTATAATGTGCCTCTTCAAAATTTCCAGATCATTATGGTTTGAAATGATTAGGCCCCTTTGGTGGAGCTATCTCTTATTCTAATTCACTATGAGAAGTGATTATATGAGAGAATGATTCACTAAGTTACATTGTAAGTATGACGTGGAACCAACAAGAACTGAATCAGGAAAAGCTATCATTTCAAATAATCAGCCTTGAATAACTTTGCTATAAAAAATAGTTTGGCAGAGCTCCTCCTGGATTCACCTAAGAATGAGCTCTAGGACTAGGAGCTGTGCCGAAAAGGCCCTTCTACTTATGTCTAAGTCACTTTTTATATTTTTTTCTAGATTAAAAAAGCAAAAAAACAATGTACTCTATAGAATCTTGCATGTTTAATAAAATAGTCCAATTCAAGTAGAAAATAATTTTGGTCTGGGCATATATGTGATTTATTATTCCATGAAATAATTACATGAATATAGAGTTTAAGTTACATGAACGGAAAGGGTTAAAGCAAGAAACCAACTTTGAAGTTTCGATTTAAATTTAGTGGTTAAATTTTATTTCAATAAGAATTCAGAAATACTCTACACAAGTGTAGGTCATTGTGTTAAAAAGGCAATGAAAAGGGCCTGAATCGACAGTGCTGCAGACAATCTTTGACAGTAATGGGACTCTCTTAAGGATTAACAAAGATGGACATGCCCATTGTATCAAGCTCGAGACAATCTAAGCCGTGCAATTTGCATGGGTTATGTTAATTTCTCAAAATTTGATAGATCATAAAAATGTATTACTCCGAAACAAGTCACAAAATACCCTAACAAAATTCACCGTTCCTAAAGAGACATGTTTTCTTCGAGGTTTCCTAGCACCCGCAAGATGGTGTCCACAATGACGGTCCGCTCCGACCAGCCTCTGTAGCTGTGTCTCGATCGGCCGTGTCTCGCCGGAGCCGAAGATGTCGCCGATGAACCTATAGACCTGGGCGAAATAAAGATCATCCGGTGACAAGGGGAGCTGAATCAGCGTCTCGTGGCTTGGCGTCACGGCGTCGGCGAGGATGGCAGCGCGGCGAGGGTGCGGCGCCGGCGTCGGGAGGCCCAGCTTCTGAGCCTTGCGGAAGTGCTTCTGGGCGTGGCTGCGTATCTGCGTGGACGTCTTGGAGACGACGAAGGCCTCGATCCTCTTCCAGTCGCGGCCGAACAGCACAAGTGCGTGGAGGAATCGCTCGTGCTCGTCGGCGGTCCACCTCTCCCGCGGCCTGGTGATCGTGTAGGCCTTCCGGGGCTTCTTCCCCGCCATCCCAATCGACCTCGCCGCCGGTGCCATCATCATCTTTTCACTCCTCTCTGCTTCAATCTCTGTCTGTCTCACTGTGTTCCTTTCTTCCCCGAGCAGCAGCAACCGAGGAGCAAGTAAGAGATGAGCGAAGAGGCTTGAGGTGTTCTTGACTTGTGCTGGTGCTCAGTGTGCGGAAACATATATATAGGGATCGGAGCAGCCGCGTTCACGATTGAACATCGGATCGGAGGGAGAGCAAAACGTGCGGGCAATAGAACGCATGTTCTCAGCGTGCTTGGCTACGAATTCCGCGCTTGTTAGGCGTGCGCTGGCCGGCCAGCTTCTGCGACGGGAGCTCATGTCCCTGTCATGGTGCCATGCTGGGAGTGTTTAGGCTGATTACGGATGCTATGTTAGGTGAAAGAGGCACGATTTTGGGCATCTCTGAGCGATTTCCTTGGTAGAACGTTCCATACCCCCATGTGTTGCAGCAGCCAGCAGCCAGCAGGCATGGATGGCACCTGATCTCTCCCGCGTAGAGAAAACGAACTCCTTGAGTCCTTGGAAGCTGGCAGCTGCCTATGTGCCTGTGTCAAGCGTGAAAATAGAGACAAGGAGATGATAAGTTGCCAAAGGAATACTGTTTTTACGGTCGTTGCCAAAGGAATATTATGGTACTACGTGCAGAGACTCAGGGAAATTGTTCTAACGAGTTAAAGTAATTACGACGTTGTGTTGGTAATGGAACTCCCTACAAACTAAATTATAGAAAGAAGGATTTCGTACATCTAATACTACATATAGGTATTAATTAATATAGAAAATAATAATCACAAAATCCGTATCATAATTATTTCTACTGTCTTTAGTACCCTTCTTTGCGTACGTTCATAGAAACCTACAAGTGAGTAGTCAAACGAAACATATTCCACAGCCTCTACACAGGCACGTTTTCTGATGGTACATTTGAACTACGTATTGGAAGTTACTTTGTGCTTATATAATGTTTGCGGTCACAAGAAACATATTACTTATTTTTTATTTTAGTTTATTACTTCATTTCATCTTGCCAAAAATATTTATTCTCATAGAAATTATATAATTTTTAGACATTCTTCAATGAGCATTTTTTTCTCGACTAAAATAAATTAAAAAATGAGCAGGAACTTTAATAAACAAGGGTAACACGTATGCAGCCTTGGTGGCGTTCTCCTTAACAACGTGTCCTTGGTGGCATTCTCGAAAGTTTAAGGTGTGAAGTAGATTTTAAAACAAGTTATCAAAAATGGATTAACAGAGATGGATATGTCCATTGTATCAAGTTTGAGACAATTTAAACTATGCATCGATTTGCATGGGTTATCTTAATTTCTCAAAATTTGATAGATCATAAAAATGTATTACTCCGAAACAAGTCACAAAATACCCTAACAAAATTCACCGTCCCTAAAGAGACATGTTTTCTTCGAGGTTTCCTAGCACCCGCAAGATGGTGTCCACAATCACAGGGTCCGCTCCGATCAGCCTCTGTAGCTGTGTTTCAATCGACCGTGTCTCGCCGGAGCCGAAGATGTCGCCGATGAACCTGTACACCTGAGCGAAGTACAGATCTGTTGGAGATATGCCCAAAAGGCAATCACAATAGTATGGAAACGGAACCCCAAAGGATAATTGATCCTTTTAAGGGAGAGGAAGCACATTAGTACTTGAGGAGGTACACCATCTATTAGTCCCACATTGCTAGTTGACGAGGGTGTAGGGGTTTTCCTCCCAATAAATATGGCCGCACCCCTCATGCTAGAGGACCAATCCCTCCGTGCCGCCACCGTTCCAAAGCCGCGCCCCGGAGCTAGCACAACCGGTGCGAGGCGTTCCATCCTGTACGTGTGGATATCTTGGAGGTGCTACAATTGGAGCACAAGGACGAGCCGCACGAGAGGATCGTGACGGACATTAGCAACTGCACTGCCTGCTACTTCGACGCGCTCTCCTACGAGACGGTTCCGCTGCATCCGCGCGTCTAGTGGTAATCTTGTGATCTATAACTGCTGTCGTTTCTGGTTTATAGGGTAAAAGTTTTTGCTAGTGTAGTCTCCCCATATCCCTTAAGTGGTATCAAGAGCCTAGACTGCTGAGTTTTAGATTCGGGATGTGTGTATGTGGAGACATGCGTGGTTGTAGATGATTTTTGATCGGGTTCGTGATCTAGCTGTGATGGTAGTGCAACAAATTACTCCTACCGGTCGGATACCCGCCATCGGAGTTAAGTGATGCACATAAACCCAGTCATGGTAAGATGTAGATCAATAAGTTTGGTCGAATCAAATCTTGATCAAGTCTCAGACGCATGTGATGCATGGTGATAGTAGATTGGATCTACTACCGCGCCGAGAAAATTGCGAAAATATGCTGTTCGGTAAAACAGGCGTAACTTTTGCATACGAACTCGGATTGAGACGTTTTTTATACGAAAATCCATCTACATAAAATTTTAGATAAGGAAGTGACTAGCATGGCTATTTTTGGCGAAATTAGATTTCCCAAATTCAGCCGGGAAGGTGGAGTTTTCTGCGATTTAAGTTTGGACGTCGGATCGCCTAACTTGTTTTTACAGGAATCATGTGATCGGTATGGCCCGTATGTGTATGTGATGCATGTATGTAATAAATTCATGTCCTGCGTGTCATGATTAGGCAATACGGCTGGAGCCATATGTATTGTCAATTTAATGTAATGGCCTGCGTGGCAACATGTGATGATTCAAACGCGAATGTATAATTTTATTTACTAGTATGCGTTAGATAGTTCTTGGAGGACTCATCACAAATGGATGGCGCACATGGTTCATGGTGATGGAGATCAACATGATAAACATTCCGATGGCGACGGAGATCACCATGTGGTTATGGGCCATACCGTGTCACTAATACTATGTGATTGTCGTTCTTATTGTTCTACTTTTACATGCGATATTTTTATAGTTCATGTATGCGATGATACAAGTAGAACGATCCCTCAGCAATGTTTAAGCTTGTGTGCCCTTCCAAATCTTGCACCGTCATGTCTTGTACAATTAGTGGTGGGTCTATGAAATTAGGGTGCCACTAGTTTTCCTTGACTAGATGGGTTCGTATTGGATGCTTACTTGCATGAGGTTTGGTTACGTTAGACAAAGTCATCTTAACGGTTAAGGACTTTGGGGCATGAAGGTTGGGCGCCGAGACATAGAGATGTCACCCAACAACAGGAGTCATATGTGATATGATTAGCAAAGAGTTGCTTACCGATCTACCATGTCTTCTAGCGGTGATGCAAAAGCTCACTAGTTGACTTGTTAGTTGTGGGTCCTGAATCACTAAGTATCAATTGAGGGATATTGATTTTAGTGGGAGTAGATTCAGTTAAGAGTTTAATTTGATTTACTCCATCATGGATATGTTGTCTTAGTATTTTGCATTTTATTTTTGTTGTAGATCAATGGCACCTAACAACACACCGTTTACTTTGCGTTCGGTCCTTGAGAAGGACAGGTTGAATGGAACTAACTATGCGGATTGGATCCGCAACCTGAGAATAGTTCTCAGGGCTGAGAAAAAGGAAGAAGTTCTAGACACCCCATTACCAGATGAGCCTGATGAAAATGCACCTCTCGCTGAGAGAACCGCTTACAAGAAAGCATGTGATCGTGATCTTGAAGTTAGCTGCCTTATGCTTGCTTCCATGGAACCCGATCTGCAAATGCAGTTCGATAACTATGCTACCCATGATATGATCGTGGCTCTCCAGGAAATGTGCCAGACTCAGGCCAGGACTGAAAGGTTCAATGTCTCTAAGGCCTTTGTGGAGAATAAGCTTGCAGAAGGTGCAGCAGTTGGACCACACGTAATCAAGATGGTTGGTTACACTCAAAGGTTGGAGAAGCTGGGCTTCCCACTTGGCCAAGAGTTGGCCACTGATTTTATTCTGGCATCGCTTCCACCTAGCTATGGTAACTTCATCTCGAACTACCATATGCATGGGGCGGAGAAGGGCCTAAATGAGTTGTGTGGCATGCTTAAGACAGCGGAGGCTGACATCAAGAAAGGAGCTAGTGGTCGCCATGTGATGGCAATCTAGAACAAGCCCAACTTTAAGAAGAAGGGCAAGTCTTGGAAGAAAAGCAAGGCTAAAGATGTGATCTCCAAGCCAAACCCCCCAGCGCCTAAGGCTAATCCAGCTACAGACAATGAGTGTTTTCATTGTAAGCAAGTCGGTCACTGGAAGAGGAACTGCAAGTTGTACTTGGCTTCTTTGAAGAAGAATGGTGGAAGTAAGGGTACTTCCGAATCAGGTACACTTCATGTTCATATTACAGAGATTTTTCTCGCTGATTCTTATATCAATTCATGGGTATTTGATACCGGATCAGTTGCTCATATTTGCAAATCGATGCAGGGAATGATAATAAGTAGAAGCGTTGAAAGAGGAGAAGTTGATTTCCGCGTGGGCAATAATGCAAAAGTTGCTGCGTTGACCATTGGGACGATGCAAATTCACCTCCCGTCAGGATTTATGATGGAGTTGAATAATTGTTATTTTGTTCCTAGTATGAGTCGAAACATTATATCTCCTTCATGTTTGATGGAGAATGGTTATTCTTTTGCGAGTAAAAACAATGGTTGTGTGATCTCTAAGAATGGCATGTTTGTGGCTTTTGCATCCATTGTGAATGGGTTGTTTATTTTAAATCTTGATGAGTTATCTGTTTGTAATGTAAGTGCTAAAAGGCCTTGGCCTAATGATTTGAGTCCTACCTATTTGTGGCATTGTCGTTTGGGTCATATAAGTGAGAAGCGCATGAAGAAGCTCCATTCTGATGGACTTTTAACTTTGTCTGATTTTGAATCATACGAGACATGCGAAGCTTGTTTGCTAGGCAAGATGACCAATGCGCTTTTCACAGGTTTTCCTGAGAGGGCATTAGACTTGCTGGAACTCATACATAGTGATGTGTTGTAACACCCAGATTTCCAAGAAATCCGAATGCTTCCATATGTGTGCCCAGGATGTCCACAGAACACATATAGATTACAAATATTGAATCACAGAGAACACAATGCTCGAATAAAATAGTTTATATCAGAGTTTAACACAAGACATAGTCTTAAACAATTAACACAGCGGAAGACTAAATACTATTAAACGTCTCAACTAAGTAGAGCCTCAAATCCACAGGGACACCGACTGGTTGAACACAGCTTAGAAGTACGGCGGATCCTCCGGAAACTCAGCAAGCGACTGATCATTCATTGCTCCATCTGTTACCCATCCGGGATTTTGTTGAATAGTTGCAAGTGTAAGTAAACCATCTTACTTAACAAGTATAACACGGGTTATGCAAGGACAAAAGGCTTGACACGGTTATACTGCATTAGCACTTTTAGTTGATTCATTTTATTATCATCCAACTTACTACGAATGAGTAGAACCCAAATAATAACCCATTAAAAAGGTATAAGTGATTATAGATCAAACCAACATCAACCACTAATATCATCTTCTAATCAAAAAGGATCCAGGCCGCTCGTATCCGTGAGCACGGCTATCATGATAGATCAACACTCTGCAGAGGTTTCGCCCTTTACCCGCCGGTCACATAAATCCAAAAGAACTTATGTTACGAGGACTTTCACAAAACACCCTAACAAGCACAGTAGCCGTTTTGGTTCAACATAGGCAGCATAACCCGAGGCATCGAGATTGACGTACGCTCAGGGCGCAACGTGAGGGGGTCAATGGCGTCCAGAGCGAGAGCGCAATCATCGCAACGTGTGAAGCTGCCGTACATCGGGCGCTTACATCACGGGACTTTGCCTAACGGGGCATAGCCAACGGATAAAACCGTCCTCGATGGATCAAACTATACTCTCACCCATGCACCCCACATACGCCTTTCAGTAACCACTGGCGAGCTAGAGACGTACAAGTTAATTATCCAAGACCAGAGCCATTATAGTTCCAACGGCGGCGAACAGGTTCCTGGGTTGCCGCTTTAAGAACCGGAGAGACATTAGAACAAAGCACGAAGCACATGCTCTAATTCCCTAGATCAAACCTTATAGAGACACTAGAACAAAGCACACAGCACATGCTCTAGTTCCCCAACCATGTTGCTAAAAAGCATCTTTTAACCATCATTGAAGTGAACCATTAATTCAATATTGACATTAAAAATAAATGTTGGTTGCAGCGCGTAGCATAGTCTAACCATAATGCATAAAACCCTGGGTAAACAAGGAATAAGGTAAAGACTAGGAACATCCTTAGGGTTTAACAATATTAGACACATGCACATGAGTTTGGGTGATTAAATGGTGTATAGGTAACAAGGATGGTCCGTGTTATACTTGCCTTCCTCAGTGAACTGCTGCTGCAACTGCTCTTCGAGAACGGGATCGTCGGCGAACTCGAACGGCTCGTCAACTACTCACATCAATCACCACACAAGCATCCACACATACATGCAAACAAGATATTGAATTAGAACAGTACACCAAACATAAACAAAAGATGAAAAGAAGGCTTTAGAGTTACTCTACGCTTCACTACGAACACATGAGCGCGAAAATCACTCAAATCGGAGTTAAAACGGAGAAACTATGCTAAAAACGGGCTCTAGAGCTTGCTGGTAAAGATTTTAAGCTTCCAGGGGTGTTTTTGAAAGAAACCAGGGACCTAAAACGTAATTTTGAAAAAAACACAAGGGCTGCGGCGTAAAAACGACTTCTAGGACGGCGGGCATGATTTTTCAAAAGGACAGGGGCTAAACCGAAAGAAAAAGGACTTAGTTGTAAATACTTTTGAACTGTGCTGGACTGCGGGTTGATTTTTGAAAAACAGAGGGGCTCTTTTGCAAAATCGCCACGGCAACGGCTGGATGCTGACGTCAGCTGACGTCACCATTGACCGAACCGTGGACCGGCTTGAACCGCGGTTTATGGGAACCGGCTCGGTTTAAAACGGCTTTTAGATCTGGCCGTCGGATTGGATCTGAACGGCGGAAAACAGATCGGCTCAAGGGGTCGCCGGAGCGCGGCGGCGCTAGGCCGAAGCTCGCCGGAGAAAGCTCGGCTCGGCGCTACGGTGCATCAAAGCTCGCCGTGATTGATCCTAGAGAGAGAGGAGAGAGAGGGGAACTCGATTAGGGGGTTGTTCTCGAGGATTGAGTGGCGGTGGAAGCTGGCGACGCTCGGCGGCGGTGCGGCGCGGGTCGGAGTAGAGCTCTGCTCGCTCACGGCGAGAGGAGGGAGGCGAAGATGACAAGTGGGCCCCGCTTGTCAGCGACTGCGGAAGAGAGAGGAGGCGCGCGCTGCGGAGGGAAGAGAGAGGCCGACAGGTGGGCCCGGCATGTCAGCGACTCAGAGAGAGAAGGGTGCGGCGCTGCTGGGCTGGGCTGCACAACGGGCTGGCGCGGAGGAGCTGGGCCGCAGGGAAAGAAAAGGAGAAGGAAGAAGAGATGGGCCGCGCAGAGAAAGGAAAGGTTGGGCCGCGGGAAAAAGAAAGAGAAAGGAGAAGGAGATGGGCCACTGGGCTGAAAAGAGAGAGGGAAAAAGAGAGAAAAAGAAAAGGTTTTTCTTTTATTCAAACACTCATTTGAATTCAAATTCAAATTTGAATTCCACAATCAAAAATAAATGCACCAGCATGAATGCAACAATAATGTTTCTATTTCTTATATTTGCTTTTAATTATTCAAAAATTTTATTTCCCTATATTATTTATGAGCACTTTAATATAAAAAGACAATTAATTACTAAATTTTAAATAGGGCATTTTTAGGGTGTTACATGTGTGTGGACCGATGAGCACGACTGCCAGAGGGGGCTTCCAATACTTCATAACGTTCACTGATGATTTTAGTAGATATGGTTATGTCTACTTGATGAAGCATAAGTCTGAATCTTTTGAAAAGTTCAAAGAGTTTCAGAATGAAGTGGAAAATCAACGTGGTAAGAAAATTAAGGCTTTACACTCTGATCGTGGAGGCAAATATTTGAGCTATGAGTTTAGCAATCATCTAAAGAGTTGCGGAATTGTTCCACAACTTACGCCGCCAGGAACGCCACAGAGGAATGGCATGTCCGAGTGACGTAATCGAACCTTGTTGGACATGGTTAGATCAATGATGAGCCAGTCGGACCTACCGTTATCATTTTGGGGATATGCTCTAGAAACAGCAGCTTTCACACTAAACAGGGTACCATCGAAGTCCGTAGTTAAAACACCACATGAGATGTGGACGTGCAAGACTCCCAATTTGTCTTTTCTGAAAATTTGGAGTTGTGAAGCTTATGTCAAGCGACTTCAGAAAGACAAGCTAACACCCAAATCGGACAAGTGTATTTTCGCGGGATATCCAAAGAAGACATTGGGGTATTATTTCTACAACCGGTCAGAGGGCAAAGTGTTTGTCGCTCGGAACGGTGTTTTCTTAGAGAAAGAGTTTCTAAAAGATGAGAAAAGTAGACAGAAGGTGTATCTTGAAGAGGTTCGAGATGAGCCAATGGGACAAGAGTTAATGAGTGATGCTAGCGTAGCAAAACAAGTTGATGAACCCATGGCAGCAGAAGCAACACCGCAACCACGAAGGTCGAAAAGGGCATGCCGCGCAACTAACAGGATGAATCTCCTGGTCACAGGGGAGCGCGACATATTGGTGTTAGACAACGATGACCCTTTGACCTATACAGAAGCAATGATGGGCCCGGATTCCGAGAAATGGCAAAGTGCCATGAGATCCGAGATAGATTCCATAGGAGATAACCAAGTTTGGAATTTGGTTGACCCGTCTGATGGTGTTTGACCCATCGAGTGCAAATGGATCTATAAGAAAAAGAGAGATATGGATGAAAATGTTCATGTCTATAAAGCCCGACTTGTCGCAAAGGGTTTTCGACAAGTTCAAGGAGTTGACTATGAGGAGACATTCTCACCAGTAGTGATGCTTAAATATATTCGGATCATTCTAGCAATAGTTGCATATTTCGATTATGAGATATGGAAGATGGATGTCAAAACAGCTTTCCTAAATGGAAACATGGATGAGGACGTATATATGATACAACCCGAAGGTTTTGTCGATCCGACCAATGCTGGAAAGATATGCAAGCTTAAGAAATCCATTTATGGGTTGAAGCAAGCATCTCGGAGTTGGAATATTCGTTTTGACGAAATAGTCAAAGGGTTTGGCTTTCGTCAAAATAAAGAAGAGGCTTGTGTTTACAAGAAGGAAAGTGGGAGCTCTGTTGCATGAGTAAGGTCTTAGGGGAAGCAACATATATTCTAGGTATAAGGATCTATAGAGATAGATCAAAGAGGCTTATAGCATTAAGCCAAGACACTTATATTGACACTGTGTTGAAGCGGTTCAGCATGGAACAATCCAAGAAAGGGTTCTTGCCTATGTCACATGGAATGCACCTTAGCAAGACTCAGTGTCCTTCGATGGCTGATGAGCGGGAGCGCATGAGTAAGGTCCCATATGCTTCAGCAATTGGATCTATCATATATGCCATGATAAGTACCGCCCAGATGTCTCATTTGCTCTAAGTGTTGCGAGCAGGTAGCAATCTGATCCAGGTGAAAAACACTGAACATTGGTGAAAAGCATTCTTAAGTACTTTAGAAGGACTAAAGAATTGTTCCTAGTCTATGGAGGTGAGGAGGAGCTCGTTGTAACTGGTTACACCGATGCTAGCTTTGAAACCGACAAAGATGATTCAAAGTCGCAATCAGGTTTCGTATTTACGATAAACGGTGGTGCTGTTAGCTGGAAAAGTTCTAGCAGGAGACTGTGGCCGATTCTACAACAGAAGCCGAGTACATTGCAGCTTCTGAAGCTGGAAAGGAAGGTGTTTGGCTGAGAAAGTTCCTCATTGAGCTTGGTGTATTTCTAAATGCGTCTAGCCCGTTGAATCTTTATTGTGACAACAATGGGGCTATTGCGCAAGCTAAGGAGCCAAGGAATCACCAGAAAAACAGATATGTACTTCGGAAGTTTCATCTTATTCGAGATTTTGTTGGACGGGGTGAGATCAAGTTATGCAAAATACATACGGATTTGAATATTGCTGATCCGTTGACAAAACCTCTTCCACAGCCTAAGCATGAGGCACACACTAGAGCTATGGGTATTAGATATCTTCTAGATTGAGTCTAGTGTAGTGGAAGATCATAGAGATGATCATATTTTGTATCCATGATATGTTATTTGTTTATTGAATTTCCATGAAAGGCAACTTGTATTGATTAGCAATTACGTGAATTGTTTGTGAAACTCTTTACTTGTATGGTTATTCTAAAGTTGTACCTAATTGGAGTTGACAACTAGCACATGTATTAGTTGATGACTATGTTTCAGAAGTCATGACATGGAGATGTCAAACTAATAATGTGGGCACATGTTTGACATGGGGCTGGACTGACCCAAATGTGAGATTTGTAATATTGTTCTCTCTTTACACAACATGTACGTTTTGTCCTTAGACCTGAGATTGTCGTATGTACTCAAGATGTGAACCGACTTACTTAGGAGCTATCAAATGCTACTCCGTTACTGGGTAGTCATAAAGGTAGTTTTTGGGTTTGTCATGAAGCATGCTGTGAGGCATGGTCAATCAAGATGGGATTTGCCCCTCTCTGATTGAGAGAGATATCTCTGGGCCCCTCGAGTGATCGGATCAAGAAATGCATGGCCGTGCTAAGGTTAAAGAGTTAACCTATCATTGGATTCCAAATCACAGTATCGAGAAAGATAGGTCAGCTTGGAGCTAGACCAAATATCGTGTGGCAAAAGGAATAGCATGTATATGAGTTTGTGGTGGTTCGTCTGATATGATCTTTATGTACACATAGGAGTTGACACGTCTTGCTAGAGACCGCTATCAACTATTGGTCGAGTAGGAGTACTCGAGCCATGTCTATGTGTGCATGAACCCATAGGGTCACACACTTAAGGGCTTAGAATGTTAAGGCTTGACTATGAGATTGTCTCTGGTGCAAGTGGGAGACTGTTGGAGATATGCCCAAGAGGCAATCACAATAGTATGGAAACGGAGCCCCAAACGATAATTGATCCTTTTAGGGATTAATGTTACTAATGGGCCTACTAAGAGGAAGCCCATTAGTACTTGAGGAGGTACACCATCTATTAGTCCCACATTCCTAGTGGACGAGGGTGTAGGGGGTTTTCCTCCCAATAAATATGGCTGCACCCCTCATGCTAGAGGACCAATCCCTCCGTGCCGCCACCGTTCCAAAGTCGCGCCCCGGAGCTAGCATAACCGGTGCGAGGCGTTCCATCCCGTACATGTGGATACCTTGGAGGTGCTACAATTGGAGCACAAGGACGAGCCGCACAAGAGGATCGTGACGGACGTTAGCAACTACACTGCCTGCTACTTCGACGCGCTCTCCTACGAGACGGTTCCGCTGCATCCGCGCGTCTAGTGGTAATCCGTTCCCAGAGACAAGGGGAGTTGAAGCATCTCGTCGCATGGCGTCATGGTGTCGCCAGGAACCCAACCGTGGCAGCTGACGGGTGGCTGGCCAAGGATAGCGGCACGGCGAGGGTGGGGCGCCGGTGTCGGGAGGCCAAGCTTCTGAGCCTTGATGAAGTGCTTCTGGGCATGGCTGCGTATCTGCGTGGACGTCTTGGAGACGACGAACGCCTCGATCCTCTTCCAGTCACGGCCGAACAGCACAAGGGCGTGAAGGAACCGGTCGTGCTCGTCGGCGGTCCACCTCTCCCGCGGCCTGGTGATCGTGTAGGCCTTCCGGGGCTTCTTCCCCACCATTCCAGTCGACCTCGCCGCCGCTGCCATTATAGTCTTTAATTTTATCTCCTATCTGTCTCGATCTCTGTCTGTCTCACTGTGCTCCTTTCTTTCTTCCCCGAGCAGCAGCAACAGAGGACGAGGAGATGAGAGAAGAGGCTTGAGGTGTTCTTGAGTTGTGCCAGTGCTCAGTGTGCGGAAACATATATATAGGGATCGGAGCAGCCGCGTTCACGATCGAACACCGATCGGAGGGAGAGCAAAACGTGTGGGCAATAGAACGCATGTGCTCGGCGTTGTGAATTCCGCGCGTGTTAGGCCTTGCCCTGGCCGGCCAGCCTCTGAGACGGGAGCTCAGGTCCCTGTCAAGGTGCCATCCTGGGGGGTGTTTAGGCCTACTACGGATGCTGAGTTAGGTGAAAGAGGCACCATTCTGGGCTTCTCTGGTGGATTTCCTTGCGAGAACGTTCCGTACTCACCACGTGTTGCAGCCATAGATCGTGCTTTGATCTCTCCCGCGTAGAGAACAAACTCCTTGGAAGCTGGGATGCAGTCATGCAGAGAAGACGGGAGGTGAGTTTTGTTTTGTTTAGCTGTGGAGGATTATAGAGTCCCAAACAGAAGTGCCACAACATCAAATCCCCTGCATGCTGAATCGAAGCTGCCCGTCAGCCGTCGGATGGCGCCGGTGTCAGTTCAGGACGCTCTCTGTTTCGCTGGCCCGCACCTTGTTCAAGTCCGGCATCTGGACGAGGCAGCCGGTCAGTGCCGACGTGCCGTCGCTGGAGGGGAGGGAGAGACAACGCGTAAGCGGCAGAGAACACCTGGGCCCAGGTCATTTGTTGACTTTGGTCAACAATAAGGTAGGCAGCCTTTGGCCTCAGAAGTTCACATCCAAACCTTGCGAACTGGATTCAGCTCACTTAAGATCGGCGGCCACCGCCGCATCGCTGCGCAACGGCCCTCTCCATGGGCGACCATGGCGGCTGCGGTGGTCCTCTCCATGACGCGCCGGGGCAGCGACGTCATCACATGGCCGGCAATAGCCGCTGCAGTTTTGCCACCACGGAACCCCCGGCACCGGAGTGCGAAGAGGAAGGTTGGAGATGAGATCCCGAGGCGGCGCGACGGCATGGAGCCGGCAGGTGGCACTCCAAGCCCGAGTCGTCGAGCTCCGGCTCCGTTCCACAGCGCGTGGTATGATGACCTTGCCCTTCGCCAGCTTCTTATTTTTTATTTATAAAGCGCGTGTTCGCCTGTCGCCTGCTATTGGTGTGGTTTCAGAGTGACAACTGCTGCTTGACCATAATGCGATTGTTGCGATTACGTATCTGAACTTCTGCACACACAACAGCATCATGCCATTTCTAAACTGAGACATTTCTAAAATCTGAGACATTTCTAAACCTCCTGATCTGGGCAGCAATAGGCCCCATCAGCTGACACCAGTACAAGCACGGCGTATAGTCTGATTGGCAGAAAGAGGACACGCATCTGCAGCTAAATTTGACGCTTTATTCTTGTTAATTTAAACTGAAACTTACATGGTAGGATTTTTTCTGTTTCTGAAAGAAACAACCTACACAGTTGGATAACAGGTTACAGGTAGAAACAGAGTACAAGTACAGAACCTACTATGCTCGTACAAACACTATCCCCGTACAAACTTGCCCCCTGATGATAAACAACCATACAAGTCAATATTATTCATTCATTCAGCGGCCCTATAGGCTAAGCATTCTCATTCTCCACGAGTCATCTGGCTTTCCGAAGAGCTGAAAGAGACCTGGCATCAAGATCAGAAATAAATTATTTAGCAAAAGGTTTCATTGCTTACTGCTCCTACTGAAAAATGGAAATTGTTTAAAGAAAAGCACACATGCAACAAAACACATCACAATATACATAGACCCACCAATTCAGAATAATTTTCCCTGAATATGCAGATCTAAGCCCCCCCCCCCCCTACTGAAACAATATGGGTATATTATTCATTCATCAAATAGCCATAATAGCATATTTTGGAAATGGTAGAATATATCATCCTCAGCTAAGCAATATATCATCCTTAGCCAGGTAGAATATAGCCATTCTAGTGGCAGGTAGTAGTCACAAAACCCCCTTTCATGAGCGTAACAGAGCAAAAGTAGGGAGATACATAACCAACAGCTTAGTGAAAACAAACACTGCGAATAACCTAAGTCCTTAGCCCGTTTACAAACTAGTGAACATACCATTTGACAGCTACTTGTTGGCGTGTTGGCTTCATTATCCACTGGCAGAAGGAGCAGAGGCAAGTTCAGCGGTAAGGATGAAGGTTGACATGCCAGCTTCCCTCATGTGACGGATATCACCATTCATGAGCCTCAGAAGGTTTCTAGACACAAGAAGGCTGAAGCCCTCTTCTGACTGTTCCTTATTGTCCTCCTCATACATTTGTGATATTATTTCTGCTGGTACTCCTGTTCCCTGGTGCTTGATCCTAAAAATCCACAAACATAAGAGTAACTTTAAGCATTGATACTTCAGAAATTAATTATCAGAAACAAGTGTGCATGCAAAATCAGAAAATCTGGCCAGTGTACCTAAGCTCCAGGTCTATGAGATGGAGGTTTTCGCCTATGCTGTTCTTAGTCAATTTGGAAGAGATATCAACAGAACCTCCAACAGGAGAAAACTTCACCGAAACATATAGGAAATCAGAGAGGATCTGCTGGAGTCGAATACCATCCCCGTACACTTTTTGCTTCATGAATCTCTCTGGCAGGTTGCAAGAAACTCTGATCCCTTTACCCTGGCAACCTACCAGTACTTGACTGACTGCAGCCACCATCACATCTTGCAACACAAATTCAGTCATATCCAAATCCAAACAACTTGACCTGTGGATACAATGGTAGAGAAAAATTGGGTTTATATTAACTAATATGATTTTAAGCTTCAGTATTTAGTGAAAATAAAACAAAGAGTGACACCATTAACATGCTGTCAGTAAACTGACAAATAACAAATCTATATGAAATTATAAGAACCTAATAGAACAGTTTAGAAATTTTGATCAGAATATTACTTGTCAGTAATGTTATCTTGATCCAAGTCGGTGAGTATCTTGTTTAGCTGGCGATGACAGCTATCTGCGACATGGACCTGCTTCATCTGCTCTTCATTTAGACCTGTATTCTTGAGCGTTTCCCTAGAGTAAAGCATACCAGAGAGAGGTTTGTTGATGGCATGTCGCATGTATGAGAAAGCCTTCAGCCTTCTTTCTGCTGTCTGCTCTGAGGCTTGCTGCACATGTAGTGCATGCTGCAGCTCATCACTAGGAACATGAATGAAACAGAACACTCCAGTGACAACACCATCTGTGTTTATTTTTCTGTTCACTGAAAGAAGGCACTCAATGTACTTCCCATTTCGGTCGAAGAAGCCAAATGGAGCCTTTTCTGCCTCATCACCAGCTAATGCACTGTTGATGATAATGCAAAGACGTACAAATGCATCTTTGTTCTTCAAAAGGCAGGAAGCATTGCTGCTATCAAAAACCTCACCAAGGAGCATCTTATCAATCACATCATCTCTGTGCCACCCAGTAAGCTTCGTCATGGCTGCATTCCACTCAGAGCACCACCCAAATTGGTCAGCACCAAATATGGGAGGAATGAGTGGGTTTGGATTGTGAACGATTGCCTTGTAGTCCCCTTCGACACGAGTAAATTTGTCCATGACCAACTTATGAACAGTCATATCTTGGGCTACAAAACACACCCCAACAACATGGTCATGGAGGTCACGACTGGCGCAAGCATTTACAACCAAGATAACAGGGCCATCATCCCTCTTGGAGCCATGTGTTTTCAACTCAAATCGAACTTCCTTCTCTTCTTTGCCTGCTTGATTGATGAAATATTTAAAAATTAATACATAACAATTAGCAAGAAGAAGAAGTTATTTAGTTCTCTTCTCTGCTTTATTGATGAACTTATTTAGTTCTTTTTATGCGGGTTGACTATAAGAATGACAGTCCAATGTAGAAGATCGAAAATTAGACACACCCTTTTATCATCATCACTATTATTATTAAATAATGGTGTCAGACATGAATAAAACTAAAAACATTAGAAATATACTAAAGCAGCAAGAACTAATCCACTCACCTTGCAGAGCTAAGTATAGCATCCTCTGAACAGTTGATACCGAAGAATCCTCCACAAGTGTAAGTATGTGTCTTCCTATAGCCTCATCAACTCTCAATCCTGTCAACTCTGCTACCTTTTGATTCCATCCATTGACCAATCCATTGCCATCTACTGCCAATATCGGGACAGTTGCTGTTTCCATCAGGCGGACCATTTCACTTGTCACCGCCTGCAATTCAGCAAGCCCATCAAGTTTGAGATCACCAATCTGGTTATCTAAACCAGATGTCCGGGCTGGCTTCATGGCATCATTCAGTGTACCTCTAAGAATAAGTTGCAATGAGTGAATAGCATCCATCTCATAATCATTCCATGGCAAACTCTTCATCTTGACAACCTCAAGGAATGCCTTGAAGGACAACCTTGGGTGCATCCTTCTGTTGTCGTCCTTATCAGATGGATCATGCTTTGCACCTCCCCACTTGATTTCAGCAGCTGTATGTGACCTGAACCAGAAAAGAATATCCTTGGAAGTGATCTTAGCCACTGCCATTCCACAAATCATGTCACCAAGGGAGGCAGCTCCTGGATATCCAGCATCCTGGAGGCTGTCAGTACTCAAGCCAGTGGAATCCCGATGAACTTCCGAGAGCCAGAAGGCAATATCACGTATCTGGGATTCAGTTGGAGCCGTTTGAAGACGCCATACTTTGTCCCCATACAAAAGAGCAGCACCATCACACCTAACTAGGTCCATGATATTTGGACTCCCAGATATGATACTCAAGGGAGATGCTTCCCTGAATAGCATGTCAGAGAGCATTGTTTGCATTCGTAGAATGCTTTTCTCTTGTATCTGCTTTTCCAATTCAAACTCCTTGTTTACATGGACAGCAAAGACCTGTGCTAAGAATTCACAGGCATACCGCAGTGGAAATGGAACATATCTGGGGCTCTCATGGTGGCAAACAATGAGACCCCACAGCCTCTTCTTCTTCTGCTGCTGTGGTGGTTGTTCAGGTTCGGGTTCATCATCCTCTTCATTTTCATTGACCACAACAGCCATGACCAGGGATGCAATTGAGTTCATGTTCTCCATATACTGAAGGTGACAACTGTGTGGTGCCCTAAGAGTTGAACCACACAAGCTAATATCAATGGAAAGTCCCTCATCTTCAATAATCTTCACAGATCTTGCACGACAATCACAGATCATCCGTACTTTGTTCTTCATGAACAGAAACCTGGCAGCTTGAGGGATATCAGTGGCTGGATAGTGAAGGCCAAGATAAGGCTCAATACCAGGTTTTGTAATCTCGGCAAAGACCTCCCCATGCTCGTCTTCATGGAACTTATAAGCCATAACCCTGTCGTAACCTGTAAGGTCGAAGACTTCCTTAACCACAGTATTGCATAAGGCCTCCATACTCCCACCTGGTAGTGACTGGATCTTGGAAATTGCCTTAGCAGCCAGCTTGTAAGATTGCAAAGCCCCAGCAGCAGTTGCAGGAAACTCTGTAGGCTTTACAGGCTCAAAATCTACCACCAGACAACCAGTTGCCCTATGAACAATGGCATAGAATGGCTTGCCTGAGGTCTTGCATTGAACTAGGATAGGATTCAGCAAAGAAACGTCAGCAAATCCAAGTGCCTTCTGTAGTGCAGTGGCACCAGGGTCAGTGAAAAGGGAGCGCACATTGGTGCCGATTCCTAGCTTTGGAGGCTCATCAACATTAGGCACAGCATGGCTGACTGTTGCAAGCATTTCTGGAGCATTCTCACTGAAGGCTATGACCCTGAAGCTCTTCTCATCAAGGGCCAACAAGCAACCAAATGGTTGGATTAACTTTCCTCTCTGAATGTGCTGCAAGTAGGCTATGACCTTCTCTGAACGCCCTTGCTGCTCAGGTGGAGCTGTCCGCTGCGCTTCAACCAACTTGGAGTAATCAAAGGAATCACCAGATTCTTCATACTCTGCATTGAGTTCAGCATCAAGGGTTGTTTGTGCTAATATCCTTGCCCGTGAGCTCTGGCGAGTCCTGTTGGATGAACTGGAGCTCTGAGTAGGCCTTGAGGTTGACATTTTCTGACTGAATAGTCTTATCCACTGGACGTCACTCCTGCTGAACTGGTGAATGGATAATGGAAAGCATAAATCAGTAAAATAGAAAGTTATAGCGCCCTAGTGAGATGCAAAATAAAAGATTCTCTCAATGTATAACATATTATTCAGTGACTCAAATCACCAGAGAAGTCCCTGTTACAAAAGTAGATCATGACATGGATTTCTCTTTTATTTTTCCAGGCCTTGATAAAATATCTTTTTTTTTAAAAAAAATAATGAATTTGTTACCTATTCATAGACTGCCCAAAGATGGACCATGAAAGTAGATGTTCAGATAAATATTTAATCTTTCAATCAGTGTGCCAGATTTTCATTCACCTCACAAAAACACTGTTTAGCTTGCAAAACAATCTTAAGCTTATCCAAGTTGTAATTTTGATCAAGAAATGTTAAAATTTTTATCACACTAGGTATCATGGATGTAACCTTAGGCTATTGAACAGCCCATGCCTATTAATAGAACTAGTGCTGCTAGAGCGTCTCCAGCCCTTGCTAGAAATTATTTTCCCATTCATCTAATAAATAGCACAAAAGTCTACTTGTCCAATGGCCTAGCTTTAAGCTACCATCATGGTCCCATACTTTAGATTATTTTATGAGAAACCCAACAAAGAAGAAGGGTAGGTGGGTGGGCATGGGCCCGTGGTTGATTTTGGAATCAGTTAGAGACTAGCTCTAGAGGAAGAGGTATCGAGCTCTTCTCCCTCCTCAACCATGTCCTCTTTATGTGAGCTGATGTGTAATTGTTGGGGACGTCCTTAGAAGTGGTTAATTGGATGGAGCCGTAAGTAGCATATATCTAAATCAAGTAACAAATGGTATAACAAGAATGCTAAGATCAAGTTCTTTTACCCATTAATGGCAATGAGGTTTGCAGAGATTGGGTGGATTTCTCCATTTCTTTTATGATATTTATCAACATTTCATCTAGAAAAGAGTAGGTACTAGGTAGGTAAACAAATATCATTAGATTTGTATTTGAAAGTATTGTCCGACAATCTGAATGTTCTAGCTATGAATAACATAATATAAGAGAAACAAATGTCTAGAGTTCAGTTTTGGAGATAGCACATGGTTGTCTTATATTCTGAAATGAAAATCGAGTATTAAAGTGGCACTTTTCTCAAGAAAACTAAAATGCATATTGTTTTCAGACATGCAAAATAAGGCTCTTCAGTTTTAGTACATAGTATGCATGTACTATTTTCAGGAAATGGATCAGAGAGAACACAAAAGCATACAGCTTAGCTTCTCAAACTGGAGTAACCAAAAATTGGAAGAATAAACTTGGACAGAGGATGGCTAATACATTTTTGTAATTCTTCCACAGCAAATGGGGAGCTCAAATTTTCGCTTCAGTGACATGAGAAAAGTTCCTATACTTAAAATGCAGGACAGTTCAACGAAAGGAAATTCACAAGCATTTAGAGGAAAACACATAGAGTTAACATGCATGGAGAACATAACCGAGAGTAGGATAACACAGCGCTAACAAACAACATAAGGCATGAGCCACAAACAATCAAGGAAAGCAGACGATTAGATCCCCATCTCCTACTCGGCTACTCCCCATGACCAAGAAGTTGTAGCGCTGCAGTGCAGACGTGCTCTTACTTTCCCTTCGTCGTTTTTGTTCCTACCCTCTTTCATGTGTATCGGGTCTTAAGTGTGGGGAAGTTCAGGCCGGCAATTCGCCTGCCGTGGTACTCTTAAAACAAAGTGTCGGGACTGATTTTTTTCCTGACACGGACATGGCACATGGACAGTGCCGACTGCCGAGAATGCAAGAACAATCAGGCACTGGAAAAGCCACGAGATGGACTTGCATCACCTGATCACCCCTCCTTCCGCTCACGATACCAGATCAGCTTAACAGAGGCAGAAACCACCCATTCGGTAGTCATCAGGAGCCCCAGAAAAGAAAGGGTTCCCTTTTCTTTATTTCGTGTCAGAACAAATTCGAGAAAAGGGGTTCTCGGTCTCGGGATGGTCGTCGTTCATCATCTAAAAACTACTATCACACCAAATTTGTTAATCGCAGCCACCATGATACCAAAGCAGAAGCACAAAAGCACCACACTTCTGCAGCTCCTACTTCTTCATCCCCCCAAGCCAACGAAAATATCAATCAATCCTTCTAATGGATGAGCAAGCGTCTCTCCTGCTGCACCCCCCCCCCCCCAAGACGGGAGCAAGAGAGACGCGGCGGAGGATCAGTAACCAGCTGCAGCGTTACCAGCCCAAGGGCCTCACACACAGCAATCCGTGTCCAAGAACACGAGCAGATGATGATGATTAACAAAAGCTAGTCCAGCAAGGGAGAAGAGAGGCCGAGAGAGGAAGGGAGCACACCTACGGGTAGCCTCTGGTGGTGGTGGCGGAGGAGCGCGAGCGGAGCGAGCTCTGGAGCAGGAGGACGGCGCTCATCCCCGGCGACTTCTCTCCCGGCAAACAAGTACACATAAATAGCGGCGGGGCGTGGGGGGCTCACTGCAGAGCTCGACGAGTGGAGAGGGTGGGGACTGGGGACACTCGCCGACCCGGCGCCCATGCCCGGCGCGGATGGGGGCGCAGCGGCAGGTGTCGAGCGCTGGTTCGTGCCGGGGCTTTGTTTACCAGGTTTAGTAAGCGGTTAGCCTCCGTCCGTGGCCTCGTCTGCCGAACTCACCTGTACTACTACTTTCTTTTCTTTCTAAACGCGAGTTGCCAATTTGTACTATGCTGATTTGGGCAATCTAGGCACCACGTAAACAACTCGTTAGCCTTGTTGGTACTACTAAAAACGGAGCGTCGTACGGGCGCGCGCGCCGCACGGCCTTGAATCCAGGGTGGATGGTTAACGGATCGATGCGATTAGCACATTAGAGGTGCGATTAGCGTAACGTCCCCATCAGCTTTGTGATTATTATCTTGCCAAGAGCTGCATCACCATCCTGCATTCCTGCTCTTGCTGCGCAAGTGCGCGCGACGCCGGAGCTCGACGCCGACAGGCCGCAAGGAGTTCGCAGTGGATAAAAATGGCCGCTGCCTGCGCAAAGCTGCGGCGGCCATGTTTGCGTTGTGTTTAGATGGGTGGAGAAAAAGAAATTTTTTTTCTAGAATTTGTATTATATGAGGGGGATGAATAGGAAATGTGAAAAATAAATTTTTAGGGATGCGTGTTCTGTGAGGAAAATGAATAGAAAATAAAAAAAACTTTTAGGAACTAAACATGTCATTGGAGTTAGCAGTGGATAAAAATGGGCCATGTCCTCGTCGTCGTCGCGTCGGCTACTTGGAGGCTTGGAGCTGGCGGGCTCGTTTCCTCTCTGAGAAACGTTTCTTTCTTTGGGGTGCCGCGGCATGCCTCCGTGGACTGGCTGACTTCCCATCTCGGGTACGGGGGCTTTCCACTTGGGGACACGGGCATGTGACGGTCACGTGGGCGCCCCGTGCGCCCCATCCGGCCGTGCTGCGCCTGCGCGCGCGGCTCGGGGAAGATGAAAAAACCTTTCTAGCGAGTTCTCTCGAACGACGGCCGACGTGTGATGGGAAGGGGACATTCTGTAGATCTGGAGGAATATTAAAACTCTACGGATTATGAAATGAAACGGAATGGCGATGCGATTCACATATCAGGATGGCGAACACCGTGCCAGTGACCTTCTGCAATTATCTGCGTCCCATCCAGGCGTGCGGCTTGCCGACGTCGCTTTGCAGATGGGCTTCATGCTAGCAAGGCCAGACGGGAGCGATGGGCACGGTCGTACGTGGCATTGATCTCCTTTGGCGTTCTCGTGCCTGGCCGTGGGCTCATGCTAGCAAGTTTTACCGCTCGCTTGTCTTTGCCATCGGCCGACCTGACTTGGACGTCTTCTCTCCCGTCTTGATCGCCGGCACCGGCCATCCCGGCACGCCGCCGGCCCCCTTTGTTCTGACCTAACTACTCGTTGTGCTTCATCGGAAAAAAAAAACTTGTTGTCATGTTGTGGGCTACTGACTACCTGAGCGGAAGGCAACAAAAAACCGGCCAGAAGCAGTGTGACCGTGTGCCATTTTGGTTTGTGTGAAAGGGATTTAGTTGGGCTCATGGGCCTTCCAAAAGGTTCGGTCCAAGCCTAGACTGGACACTACATCAACCTAATTTCTGAGTTCGGAGTCCACGATTTCTTAGCGTTTCATGTCGCAAGGTTTGGACTTGGGATTTCAAACTCTAAAAGATAGAAGTTGGAATATCTTGGTCCGATTATCCAAATAGGTGACATGCTGTAGCCATACTTAAACCACATTTTAACGCGTGAATTTGCGATCAATGATTTACCGGATTTTACAAGTAAATTGTACGTTTACACACTCTTAGATTGGCCAGGCAGGCCGTTCTGTCACAACAGTTTGACTACAGCCTCGTAAACACGAAAGACTTCAAAAACTTGTTCCATTGCAGTTGCAGTTTGCACAGGGGTGAGTGGCAGTAAGACGCACATGCCCCCACTCTGTCTATCTAGCTACTGGTGATCTCCTCCTGCCGGCCGAGCATTCACGAGAGGCTGCAGGGCCTTGACGACGATGGTCATGTTGGGCCTGAAGTCGGCCTCGTACTGCACGCACAGCGCTGCCACCGCCGCGAGCTGCACAGACAGAGGGAGCAATTTGAAAGGGTCAACAGGAAGAAAATCATGGAGTGCACGCTTGTTTCATGAGGAAATCATGGAGTGCACGTAGATGCAAGCGAATAGGCGATGCTAGTGCAGGGAGGGGAAATTCCGCGTTCAACGGCGGCGTCGCGTACCTTGGCCACGGCCTTGGGCGGGTAGTCGTCATTCAGTTTGGGATCCACGCACTGTTTCACCTTGTCCTCGCTCAATCTCGGAGTAGCCTGGACAAGATCACCATTTTTTTTTTCTTTCAGGCAACTCAGTTGACAAGTTTGCAGATACTCTGCAATCGTAACGAGAAATATGATTACAGCAAGAGATTAAACATACCCAGGTGACCAAGCTTTGCTGCCCCTTGGGCATGGTGTGATCCACGGGCTTCCTCCCGGTCAAGAGCTCAAGGAGCACGACGCCGAAGCTGTACACGTCGCTCTTCTGCGTCAGCTGGCCCGTCATGGCATACCTGATCAACACATCATAAACGCACACATTAGTACATTACTCCGAACTCTAATGGGGTTGATCTGGGCCGTCGAGGACTGTTCGGGCAAGAACAGATGGTAGTTGGTGGTGCTTACTCGGGCGCGTGGTAGCCGAACGTGCCGAGCACCTTGGTGGAGTGCAGGCGCGCGGCGGAGTCGGGGGACTGGTTGGTGAGGTTGAAGTCGCCGATCTTGGCGTCGTGGCCGTCGAAGACCAGCACGTTGCTGGAGCGCACGTCGCGGTGCACGATCGACGGCCGCGCCTTCTCGTGCAGGTACTCTAGGCCCCGCGCCGCCCCGTACGCGATCCTGGCCCGCTGGCTCCACGTCAGCACCGGCCCTGGCTCCGCGCCGTGCACCCCCTTCTTCCCTGCGATTTCGATCGATCTCAGCGCCCGCCCATGATGCGAGTTACTATTATTCATTCTGTTTCGTTTCTGCCGTACGTACCGTGGAGTATGTCGTAGAGGGAGCCCATGGTGGCGAACTGGTAGAGCACGATCCGGTTGTTGAGCTCCAGGCAGTAGCCCAGCAGCTGGGTGAAGTGCTCGCACTTGAGCCGGGAGACCACGGACAGCTGCGCATGGTCACGCGTCAGTTTGTTGGGTAATACTCCAGGATCAATGGGAGACAAATGACAATGCATGTCTTGAAGCATGTTATTACCTGTTCGCAGAACTCTGACTCCGACTGGCCGGAGGAGCTGCCATTGTCGAACATCTTGACGGCCACCACTTCTCCGGTGCCGAGCTTGGCACGGTAGACACGGCCGTAGGAGCCTTCACCAACCAGCGCTCGGTCACCGAAGTTGCCCGTGAGACGGTTCAGCTCTGACAGCGGGAACGCCGGGACGTCGATGGGCAGCACCTTGGCCGCGGACGCCGCGCCGGTCCTCGGCATGTTTGGCCCTCTTGGCTGGGCCGCTGCTGCACATTATGGTATGACAACAAGGAGGGATGGGCACGCCGGTGAGATCGTTTGTTTGTACAGGATGATATGTCGATCAAGCAGCAGCTAACCATGGTGCCATGAAAGGAAAAAGGGAAATGAAAAAAAAAAGACGGGAAAGAACCTGGTGCTCGTGGCGGCGTGTAGGCCGGGTTGCCAGCCGGTGGGGCGGCGAGGGGCTCCTCCTCCGCGCCGCTGCAACACCACATCCTCAAATCTAGGTGTTGAACCGGCTCTAAACCCTGAAAACTCAATCCAAAATGCAGCAGCAATACAACCACTTGCAATCTGTCAAGCTCTGTCTCTCAGAAATCACAAGTTTCTCTCGCAATTGAAGATATATGTCACGTCACGCACGCGGGCAGGTTTGAACTGATCCCTGGCTCTATATGGCGAAGGGAGACGCGGAAGATCGAGGGGAGATTAGAGACAATGGCAGGCAGCTGGCTTGCCGTTGGACACCGAGTGGTTGGTTAGGCGAGGAGGAACGAACAAGGTGTGGCTCCAGAGCTAGAAGAAGCGCGCGGATGCCGGTGGACGCGATTCCCGGCGGCCGGCGTCGCAATTATTCGCCCGCTCCGCTACGTGCGGCCTGCGCGGCTGCGTTGATGTTGCTGGCATGTTGAACCGGTAGGCCGTTGGACTCAAAAATGGTTTCTTGACCTCTTTTTCATTGCTTTCTCGTTTCAGCTGAAGATGGCATGGACGGTGCGAGATGACATTTTTATCTGTCGGGTACATGTATCGTGTCGATTTACAAGCATAGGTCAACGTGACAACGTGTACGTATGCACACCCTGTCCTGCCAATCTGCCAGACAGAAGCGAACGCAGTTACTACTGTATTTGCTGAGGGCTAATAGCACGTATGCACACCCTGTCCTGCCAATCTGCCAGACAGAAGCGAACGCAGTTACTACTGTATTTGCTGAGGGCTAATAGAAGAAGATAATTTAGTAGTTGAATAACTGGTTGAAGTTTTAACAAGAGCTCCTTTTTTAACAATCATATCCTTGCGATAGAAGATCATTTTGTTTAGTGATTGGTTAGCGATACATAGGAGGAGATGCGCTCAGATGGTCATGGGACGACTAGCTAGGGAGCAATCACAAATGTCCTGAGCGGTGGTCGGACAGGAGATCGCCCACGTTCCCGCCGCAGGAAACTCCAGGCCTAACGTGCTCCCATGCTGCCTTCACGTCGTCAAACTCAAACAGCAACTACTTGACCCATCATCACAAGCTAGTTGGTCATCTCAGGCGAAAAAACAAAGCCAGTCAAAGTCAACCATCACCAACAGGATGAGGATTACAGGTTCGTTGGTATCGCTGACATGCTACTATGCTAGCAATAACCAGCTATGCTGATCAACTTGTAATTCACAAATCCTTGATGAAGTCACACCAAGTGCTAATACTGAGTGTAGCCCTGCTAATTATGTTCGGCCAGGGCATTCATGCATGCAAAGAGTTAACCCATAACCAGGAACTGAATCTCCTTTCTGATACTAGCTCATGAGATCGTATACATTGAGCAACAACTTCAGTAACAATATATACAGAAAGGAGAATTATGAATGCAAAATCAACTAAGCATTCGAGTGCAACGAGAAACAGAAGCTTGCATGTTGCAACGATTACAGATCATTGCTTCGGCTACTGTTAATGCAGTGGGAAACATATATACAGATTTCGAAGTGCGCTATCCACGTTGACATCACGCCGTTCAGCTCCTCGCCCTAAAAACTCAAGCTGCTTTCTTGCTCTTGTACTTGCCAGCGCAGATGACATATATGACCAAGTTCAGAAAGCTGAGACCAGCAAGGAGCCAGAAGAAATAATCAAGGTGTCCTTTGTTCAAGTTATCTGGAATCCATCCAGGGTTACCTCCCCTTGTTGTGAAGTAGGCGACCATAGTCAAAATGAATGTGCTGAGATAGTTCCCGAACGCTGTCGTGAGGAGCTGTAGCGCGCTGCAGAGGCTTCTCATGGCGTCTGGTGACTGGTCATAGAAGAACTCCAGCGCCCCGATGAAGGTGAACACCTCTGCTAGACCGATCAAAAAATACTGAGGGATTTGCCAGAATATGCTCAGTGGGACTGGGACGTTCTGATCCACCAAGTGTAGGTCCTGGGCAATCGCCAGCCGATTGATCTCGAGTATTGCAGCGGCTGCCATGGCTATGATGGAGATTACCAGGCCAATGCCCATCCTCTGCACCTCTGTAAAGCCCCTCTCATTGCCAGTGAATCTCCTGGCTATTGGGACCAGTACGTAATCGTAGAGCGGGACACAAAGAATGACACTTAGCGTGTCAAAAGTGGATAGAGATGCTGGAGGGACCTTAAATGAACCCAGAGATGGATCAAGCACCATCCCTTGTTCCACAAACATGGTGGACATCTGAGCATAAACAGCGGAAAACACTATGTTTGTTGCCCAGATAGGGAACATCCTTAACAGGATCTTCAGCTCTTCCACCTGGGTGACAGTGCATATCCGCCATGGATTAGTGAAGTGAGCTGTTTTCACATCAACATCAGTAACTGTAGCAGCCTTGTCCAAACATCTGAAACAAATGTCAGTTGAAATATGTTAGGCTCCTAGCTTTGACGCTACCACAATTTAAGTAATAAATATTCATCTACTTTGCAAAGAAACAAAGCAAAAGGTTCACTGAGCCAAACCTGATCAGAAAAATCAGGGACCAATTTAGCAACTAGTAAAAGCATATTGTGGCAGTATTTAACAAGTAAAACATTGTTTTGGATAGTGACGTGATGTTAGGTTAGGTTTTACATTTGCATCACAGAAAGAGACGTACCTGAGTTCATCGGTGTGCTCCAATTGTCGGCTCCCTTCAATTGCTGAGACCCCATCAGGTAGCTCATACAAGAGGGAGCTGTCCTCTGGGACATGTACATTCCATTTGCGCAAAGAGGCAACAACCACCTGGCATACTCGAGTAATAGGACTGCCTCCTGGTTTTTGGAACCTATAAATTGATGTGCCAGAGAAGAAGCTTATGATTGCCAACCCCATGAATACTGTCGGAATGCCAAAGCCCAGTCCCCATCCTACATTATCTTGGATCCAAACCAGAAGGCTGCTTGATATGAGAGCACCAATGTTTATTGAAAAATAGAACCAATTAAAGAAAGACCCCTTCTGGATTCGCTCAGCTGGATCTGTATCATCGAATTGATCCGCACCAAAGGATGAGACGCACGGCTTAATTCCACCAGTACCCAGGGCAATCAGATAAAGACCAAGAAAAAAGACAGTATACTGAAAAGGGCTTGCTGGTGGGCAAAAGGATCCTTCACAGGATGGAGGCATGAGCATAGGAACTGATGCTGAAAGAGTCAGTACTGACATCCCCTACATTAAAAAGAAGGAACAAATTACACGCATGCACAAACATCCATGTTAAAGTTGACAGATTACAACAGGAGTACTTTATAAGATATCTTTAGGTGTTTTTTTCTTCTTCTCCTGTGTTGGTTCAGGGTGGTAGCAAGGGAAGACATCTTTAGCTTGATAGAGGTCCGTCATGGAGATATGTCATTTGAAATCAAATTGTGTTGTATCATTACAAAATACAAATCACATGCTATTGAGAAGGTAAGTTGTACCCTCGCATGTCATCCATTTGCTATGTTTCAATTGGAGGGGTCTTTATATGAGCATCAACATGGAATGTACAATGGCACTACAGAGCTGCAAAGATGACTTACAATGAAGTATATTGTTGAGAATGTTGCGATTGTCCAATACCTCCCCCAGTATGCATCAGCTAGGATTGCTCCAATAAGGGGAGTCAGGTAGCAAGTTCCCTGCCATGTCGTCACATTGCTGGCAGCAGAGGTATTGCCATCATGTAGCTTTTTTGTCAAGTAAGTAACGAGGTTTGTAGAGATGCCATAATAGGCCAGCCTTTCACAGCATTCATTACCTAGTTCACCATGATCGTTAGTTGCAGGTTATAATAAGGGAAGTAAATGAAATAAAGCACTTACTCCCTCTGTCCCTATTTAAACGTCGTTTTGGGTTTTCGTGCCGTAAGTTTGACTAGATTTGTAGAAAATACAGACAACATTTAGATCTCCAAATAAATTTTATAAAAAAACTAGATTCAAACATCTATCTAATGATATAAAATATGTATCACAAATATTAATATATTTTTTAAAATATTTATTCAAAGTTATTTCTCGGGAAGTAGGAAAGACAGTTATTTAGGGACGGAGGGAGTACACACTTAGTGGGCTTACTAAAAAAAAAATACCTAATATGAATGGACATGCCTTCCATCTACCAGTTCTTTCCTTCACAACAGGATTTCCTTTAAAGTCAACAGATCCATCTCCTGTATATATTGGTTGGTTTGGTTCCTGAAACCATGATCATGTTATTGTGACATGTATAATTTTTGTCAACTGGTAAGTGTACTTACAGACAAGAAAGAACTTTGACTACTAAAGCAAATTAGCATATTTTATTGCACAAATACTTTTACTAAATTTAAGGCAATATGATTTTCTACATTTATTTAGCAAGGCCGAACCCAGGGTACTGTTCAGGTTTTATTTTCAACTTTAATTTGCAAAGGAAGCAGCTGCACCAATATGGTGGTAGGTTGGGATCGTAGCTCCATCAGCTGAAGAAAAGCAAACTTGATACCCTGGAGCAGGAAGCCTTTTAACACACCCAGAAGTTTAAAGAGCCCACAACGCCACAAGACAATTGTTTAGGCTCAGAGATATATATACCGAGAAAATAAAGTGAAGATAAAGGCATAAAACTCCTTGCCCATGTATAGAACACTAGAATCATGCGCGGCATCGAGATATGATAATAACAAATACTGAAATCTCAACACAGTGGTGTTGTGCCGACCTATCCTTAAGAATTGCCTGCTAAATCAATCCGGAAGTAATTTTTTTTCGACTACCAATCTCACCAAAATATCCTACAGATCGAGAGCCGTCACTCACTAGACGACGCAAACACAAACCCTCCAAGTAAGGAAAGCCCAGCCGGACGGGCAACCGAAGCGGTCGAGTCAACTCACCTCCGGAGCAAGAAGCCCCTGCTCCAGCGCGGCCGCCTCCACGCGCTCCGGGCCAGCCATCGACCGCTCGACGGGCTAGGAACCGCGAACCCTAAGAGGCAGGAGCACGCCGGATGGAGGCTGGGGCCAATCCGATCCCTCCGCCCGATCGGAGCGACGGCGGCGGTTGTTCTATCCGTTTTTTCGCGAGGGAAGCAACAACCAGCTAGCTAGTCCAAGGTGGAATCGTGGGAGTGGTATTTATGGAAGTAAAGCCGAGTCGCTCGCTTGTAGATCTGGGCACGTTTCAGGCAATCAGGCCCGTGGAATTAGTGAAGGATACGGCACCGGCGCCCTCGCCGCTGCTGTAACTGTTCCGGTGCGCGGTGCGCCGTTGGGTTGCGGCTCCGGCTCGGGCTCTTTGCAGGCTGGGGTTGGTGCCGGAATTGGAGTCGAGGTGTCGGGCACTGCCACTGTGGGGGTGGTTTGACTTGGGGGACTAGGGCCCTGTTCGCTAGCGCTGGCTGGCTTCCAGCCAGCCGAACACCCCCTAAGATGGAGCGAGGGGAAGGAGCAACCGCGAGTTCGGCTTGGGCACTCGAGTCCGGCGTGGCCGAAGATGGGACGGCCTCGGCCTGGTTGTGATTCTTTTTGTACACCAAATTGTTAATTTCGGAGCTGATACTAATCCTGACGAAACTGCGGGTAGTCTTAATTTTTAGTCACTCTTATTGATGCTATTTCCTTGTCGGACTCTGTTAGGAAGTCAGCGTCAAGATGCTATTGGGCATGCGATGTTTTTTTAGCTCATTGTATGCTAAGCTAGATGTGACAGCTTTTGTATTTGCCTAGTATTCCGTATTTTCATGGCATCATCGTTCAGCACGGGGAAGCCTAGAAAATCACAGCATGCCCAATCCACTTCAGAAAAACAACGATTTTCAACTAGTAGGGAAAAAGAAAGGCGCACAAAGAGACGCGCAGGAGGAGGAGGAGAAAAGCAACGAGCCGTGGCCCAACCCTGCACGGCACGTCCGATCCTTTCCTTCGGAGCTCAGAGAACTCGAGCCGTCGTTGTTCGCAGCGCACACTGGTCCAGTGAGTGGGGTCTCCGTCCCAAAATATCGTAGGGTTCGGCGCCAACCACGACCTCGCTCGTTTTGTCGGTGGGTGTTGTTGCGAGTAAAACCCGGCGCGGCATAGATCGTGAAAAAAGGCCGGCCCTGTACCGACGCTGTTGAAGAAACCCAATAGCCCATGCACTGGAAACAGGCCCCCAAACGCGCTCGCTCTCGTCTTGCTTTTTATTGGGCAATTCTCCACGGACCCGGGCCGGATGCCGCCTGCCTGCCTGGATGGCCCGTAGCGGCCGTGGGAACCGCGTAATGCCGTGGAGAGCGAGACGAAATATGTTGGCAGGTTGCCCGGCCGGTGATGGATCGCTCCGCACCAAGTGCCACAGTTTCCCTGCAGGGAGCGATCATGCGCTTCTCGCGTTGGACTTTTTGGCGCCATCAGATTTTATCATCAAGCTTATAGTAGTACTCACTCCGAAACTTTTGGGGCAGCGGGGGGCCAACCGGTTTTCGAGATCCCGCGACCACGACGCGCGCTGAACGCCTGAACCGCGACTCCGCGAGAGGCGAGACGAGGGCAGGTGAGTCCGGCACGCGCACGAACGATCCGCCGCCTGCCTACGCGGCGTCGACGCCCCCAACCACTCCATCAAGATGTTTTTTTTTTTTACCCCGGCCGGCGGTCGCTGGAGGATGCCGCGTGCCTCAATGGCCATAGCGGCCATGGGAACGCTGTAACGGCCGTGGAGCGCGAGACGGTGGGGTTGTACAGTACGTGCAACCCCGTCGGCTGGATGGTTTGGGGTTTTGCCAATATGAAATGCCAATCAGCACGGTGGTCAGCTGGCCCCCAAATTGTTAAGACTTCTAAGTTTCCAGGAATTTTTTGGAAAAAGTCTATATAACCCCAACCTATATAGGTTAGACTACATAACCCCCCAACATATGAAACGGTCTACATCACCCCTAAACCTCTCAAAACCGATCAAATTACCCCTAAATCAGTTTTGAAAAATCATAGTAAATCATAGAAAAATCATAAAATGAAAAATCAAGTTGTGTTGGACTCCAAATGAGTAGATATACACACTGAACATATAATATGGTATGCTTTAATATATTTTTTTACTATAGTTTTAGATCTATGTTTTTCTCTGTAGTAGTAAAAAATAATATTAAAATATATCATATTATATGTTCAGTGTGCGTATCTACTTATTTGGAGTCCAACACAACTTGAATTTTCATTTTATGATTTTTTTTATTTACTATGATTTTTTAAATTTACTTTAGGGAGTAATTTGATCTATTTTGAGCAGTTTAGGGGGTGATATAGACATTTTCATAGATTGGAGGTTATGTAGTCCACTCTTCCTAGGTTGGAGGGTGATATAGACTTTTTCCGAATTTCTTTTGACTGCAAACTCTTGTTTCCAGATCGACTGATAACGTGCAAAGTTATCGCATACGCATTGACGACTTTGGATGATGATTGGGCCGTTGGGCGACGATCGTTGCACCTGTTTCTGCACAAGTGCACAGCATGCCGGTACATTTGGAATCATTTTTCGCGCGGTACGGTCACTCAGACTCGGAATCGATGCGTTCTAGTTCTAGATCGGGCTAAGAGGAAATACTGCACTGTGACCTGCCTTGCAGAGAGGGTTAGAGGGGCAAAATTTTGAAAAAAATAATAAAAAAACTCCGGGCTCCAGTTGTCGCCCCCGTTGCTTTTTTTTGTTTCTCGCTTGACTACCCACCATACGGCCATGTTGGATGCAGTATTTATCACAGATCGGTCAAGAACGATACATATTAAACTAGGAAAGGGATGTTAAGAAGAATTCAGTGTCACGCTGATCATGAGTCATGACAGGCTCGCGTGGATATTTTTATTTCATGTATTTGGATATGGAAAATATGGAAGTACCACACTAGATTAAGACAGAGGATGTTAAATAGATCTGGTTGGGAAGCCTTTGCATCTAAAAATAGACGGATTATTGCTTGGATAAATATGATCACATTCCAGCTATGAAATCACATGTATCCAATATTTTATTAAGAAAATTACTCCCTCCGGTTTGTTAAAGAAGTCCTTTTGAGATTGTCTTAAGCCAAACGTTTTGAACTTTGAATGTAATTTTTTTTTGATGTGTTAGGTTTAGAAATGTGAAAATGATATGAGTAGATTTGTATTGAAATATAGTTTCATAAAAGTATCTTTTAAATATATTTTATAAATATTTTATAGTACAAAGTATTAGTCAAATTTACGTTTTGAAGATCAGACCAATGTCCTAAACAACTTCCTTTATACCAACCCAGAGGGAGTACTTGTGCATTCCCATAGTCGATCCAGATTCAAAACTACTGTTGCCTGCCATTCCATTCCATTCCAAGGTTAATTTGGAATCCAGATTTCACTGAAATGTCATGGATGATGTAGGACTGTACATTAGCATGACCTCGATCAAAGGGCATACCGGACTTTTTTTTTAAAAAAAAACTGCATACCAGACTAGTTGGTTATCTAGAAAGTGGGAATTGTATTTGACATCCCCCAATAATCCATTGACTAGCTTCTTTTGAAGGGGAAATGTCTTTGTGTAGTTTTTGCAAAACTGTTTGTTGATCTACCACCTTGAATTTGAAAAAAAAAGCTTACTTTAATTTTTTAGTTAATAAACTTACATTATGGTATTTGAAATACCATATTTCTCATTTATGAGAACCATGTTTTGTCGCTTTATAGATATCAAGAGTATAAAGCAAAGAATACGAAGACTACTTGAATAGTCAATTCAGTAGGTGGTCCGACCATATCATCACGAGAGCGAGTTTTTCCAAAGCTCCATAAACCTTGTTTAAGAAAGGATTAGCTGTTTGCTTCCCTATTGTAACAACCATTTGGATCTGACATTCGTTGCCATGATTAATATTGTGCAATGTCAATTATGATAGGGGCTCATGCGGAGAATGATTTCCCACCAACCGTCGAGAATTCCCATCGTGCCACGGATGAACATCGCAAATGAACATACCTTCCAAATTTTCAATCTGCCGATGGAGAAAACAACAGGTACTGAACGTAAACATGCAGGATTAGTGTCGTTGATCCAATAAACCATCACATCATCAGCTCATCACAGCATGCTCTCCCTGCTTCAAGGAAACCAAACATCCACTGACCATTTAATATGAGTAATAACAACTTATAATGATGTACAAAAGAAAGGGACATAGTACATTTTTTTTAATCAAGAGCAGTTAAAAATTTTAGAAGAGAACGAGAACGAGGAACGTGGAAGGAGCTTAAGCCAAAACTTGTTCAAACACAAAGACCCATAGTGGAGGCACAACCGGTGCACAACGCACCTGCCCCACGGAAGCACGCGTCCAGACGGAACTGGCTGTCTACACTTCATCCTCGCGCGGCGGCGAGAAAAAAAAAATCAATGACCGCGTATGGTAAGCGATTTCGCGTTCCGTTATTTATAGTGCGGAAAGCCAATAGCTATCGACCGCGCCCCCTCCCCCAAGCCAGCAGCAGCAGCAAGAGCCCAGAGAAGCAGAGGACCACCCTTTCCCCCCTTTCCCGCCGGCGAGAGATCGACGAGCGCGCGAGATGGTGCTTTCACACGGCGTCGGCGGATCCGATGAGTCCGTGCACTCCACCTTCGCTTCCCGCTACGTCCGCACCTCCCTCCCCAGGCACGTCGGCGATGGCCCTCCTCGGCCCGTTTCGTGCTGGCGGCTCGCCGCCTAGCTCTTCCTCTTCCTCCTGTCGATAGATAGCATCCGTATCATTAATGACGGCGAGTGGTGGGCGTACGCATGCAGGTTCCGGATGCCGGAGCAGTCGATACCGAAGGAGGCGGCGTACCAGATCATCAACGACGAGCTGATGCTGGACGGGAACCCGCGGCTGAACCTGGCGTCCTTCGTCACCACGTGGATGGAGCCTGAGTGCGACAAGCTCATCCAGGCCTCCGTCAACAAGAACTACGTCGACATGGACGAGTACCCCGTCACCACCGAGCTGCAGGTACGCTCGCCGCTCGCGCACACACCCCGCGACCGCTCCTTTTACTCCGTCGATCGAACCTGGCTGCAATTTTGTTTTAGGCGCTAGCTGGAGTCGTTCTCTCGCTGACCTCTGGATGCAAGTCTCAAATCGCCTTTTACTTTCCCTTGCCTGGTTGGGACGGCCGACGGCGAGCCCCTGTTTTTGATTGGTCATTACCGTGGAAAAAGAGTTGTCTCTCGCTTTTCATTGGCCCACTTGGCCTCTGATCTGGCCTTAGATATTTTTATTTATTTGCGGAGAACAATCTGGCCTTGGATCCAGAAAACTAGTGCTAAAAGGCAACCCGAAACGATCGAGTACCCAGGCCATTTTCATCCATCCATCACATGCGGGTTGAAGCCTTTTCGTCCATTTCCCCTTTCGCTGTGTTCAGAAGAGTGACGGGAGATAGGAAAGAATGCCGGGCCGGGCATTTTCTCCCTGATTCCTGGGATGACTAGTAGTAGTACTAGAGTTGGCTGGCTTTGAAGCTTCGCAGCAACAAGCGTGACGGAGAGGGCAAGCAGTTGCGACAGAAATGAAAGCCACAGCCACCGAAGAATAATCCTGCTAGCCTAGCTAGTCTATCCCCCCCCCCCCCCCCCCCCGGTCGTGGATAAAATTCCAGGGGAAGTACGGGCTCTGATTCGAGCTAAAATCTCGCGCACGCGCAGCCTGAGCCAGGCAAAGCTCTGGAGTATTTGTCCAAGTGGCACGTGATCAGACGGCGTGGTCGGTCGATAGAGAGGGACTGCTCTCTCTCCTAGAGGCTCGAGATCAGGCCTCAGGGCGTTGTTGAGAACGAAACAATAATTGGGAAACATGGGGATGGTCTGATAGTCTCACTAGAGAACACGTGACACTTTCTCCATTTTTGGTTTCTTTTCCTCCCCCTACGCTGTTGAGAACGAAACAGAGAGCGAATGAGAAATGAACAACATGTTGCTCCCTTTTCTTCGACATAAAATCGCGGATCATAGGCGCAATGAAAAGGAACACACGCCACGCTCCGTACGAATAAGCAGAGTGGGACCGGCCACCGGCGCAGCTGTGCGACAGTTCCCTTCATGATAGCGGGCACGTAATACTCCCTCTGTCCCATAATATAAGTATTTATTGATTTTCATGCCAATATTTGACCATTCATCTTATTCAATGGTAATTGTTTTTATATTCTTTTTAAAAAAATAAAACAAATAGTCAAATGTTGACACGAAAATCGATAAATATATTATGGGACGGAGCCGGAGGAAGTACACGTCTTTCCCGGTCCATTTCTCTTGATTCAGACAAAATTCGCACCACTACAAGTGCATATATTCGTCAATATTGTGCGTTCTTTTAAAAAGTGACAAGTGTCACGGACTTCGTGCTAGTTCGTGGTCGGATAGAGCATCTCCTCGGGATGGGGAGCCTGCTTTGAACTGTTCTATCTACGGGTACAGTGTATCTACGGGAAAAGCAACATGTGGTACTGTCTCAAACTGATGAATGGTAGTAGTGGTTGCTCCACTGTCCGGTACTCCGGTGGCCGCAGCTGTGCTGCGGTCGCCGGTCGCGATTGCTTGCTTGGTGCACAAATAAAAATTCCTGCATGTGGTTCCCTCTATCCTCTTGGCATGTTAGGCTGGTGGAAATGGGTGCGCTGTGCCACACGCTACCCCGAGATGCAGCCGGAGATAGCGTTTTTTTCCCCGCTGCGGGACGCTACCAGGGGCGCTATCATCGCGCACCACCGCAAGAGCGCCAAATGCAGCGTTGTTGGCGTCGCACGGTAAGCGCCGACGTGGCACGAGGCCCGCGTGCTCGCGCGCCTTCCCAACAGCCGCCCTCTGCAGCAGGAGGAGAGAGAGCGCGCGCGAGGCAGCAGACCAGCAGCCGCCGGAGAGGGAGATGCCGGCGGAGTAGCACGAGGTCGCCGCGAGGCCCTGCTGGCAGAGAAGCCAAGGCGCCGCCTCCGTAGCTCCGCGGCAAAGGAGTCGAGGTGGCGGCGAGGGAGGGAGAGAGCCGCCGGAGAAGAAGTAAAAAAGAACAGAAATAGAGCTCCCACGAGGCCAAATTGAGCTCCAACACAGGCAAATAAAAAAACTATGGATTCCGAATCGAAGAGAAAAAATTCCAAATCGAGCAAAGCTCGGCCAAATCCATCACCAATCTCCTCGACGCCGAGCAGAGAGAGAGAAAAAGGAGGCGGCAGAGACGACGAGGACTGCCGCGCGGGATGGAAAACAGAGGAGGGGAGGGGAGAAAGAAGAGGAGCTTGGCGCGGTGGAGCTCGAGGCCGCCCTCCCCGGCGCAGAGCTCGACGCTGACCTCTCCCCGACGCGGCGCTGCTGCTCGTCCCGTCGTACGCGCGGTGCTTGGTGGAGGCCAGCCGCTGGCGCAGGTGAGTTTGCTGGGCCCGCCATGCCTCCTTGCCGCGACTACAGGGCTCCAGGAGGCGAGAGGTGGGGGCCTCCACCGGCGGCAGGAGGATGCGGATCTTGCGAGACGGAAAGCGCGAGAGAGAAGATAGGCTCGGGGGAAAAGATGTCGACGGAGGGATCTAGAAAGGAGAAAGAAAATAAAAGGATTAAAAAGAAAAGAAAAAACGAGATGAAAAAGAAAATAAAAAACGATAAAAAGAAAAGAAAAAAGAATTAGAGGAGATAGAAAAAAGAAAAGGAAAAGAAAAGGTGAGAAGAGGGGAGATAGTAGTTGGGATAGTTGAATAAAATATAAATTGGTTGATATAGGGTATGAGATATAGGGTATCATATGTACGGGAGAAGTTGGGATAAAATAGGGAATCTCGATGATCAGACCGTAATAATCCTTTTGGGAGGGAACAGCCTTACCCCGTTCCGAGGCACCTGATGTATACGGATTAGGGTTACGGAGTAAACTAACAGCAAGAAACAAATGGGGTGGCTTCATCACCCAATGAGATCCTCTCTTTTTTTAAAAAAAATATATCCAAAGAGATTTGCTGGCCCGCTGCTATCCACAAAAGCGGACAGGAAAGAAAGACTAGTTGGACTGGATTGGACACTGGGGCTGGGGAAATAGTGCAGTTGGCCATTGGCACGACCACAGAAAGTGGAGCTGATGATGACACAATTTTTAAAGGCTGGTAGCCCTTTTTATGAAAAGAAAAATTGTTCCCAGCCTTCCATAATTACTAAATGTACATGGTTTAATCCTACCTTGAGCTAAAATTCTCTAATTTTGATCAAGGTAATATAAACTGTATTGACATTTACAATACGCTATGTCGCTATCAAGACATATTTCACGGTAGATTTGGTTAAAAACTAATTCGATGTTCTAGGTATTGGTGTATCTTTCTTTAATGTTGGTTAAAGCAAAATAGATTTTTTAATCTTTGGATTAAATAAAATGCGCATTACTTTTTAAATGGAGGGGGTATGTCGTTAATAAACAACAAAATTAGGACAGCCAAGAGGCCAAGTTGTCCTTTTGGTTCAAGTCTTGTCCTTTTGTGATATCAGGATATTTGCCTAGATCAGCCATTTGGGTTAGGTCACGACTTTCCGAAAGTGAAGATTAACCTCAAAAACAAAGAAAACAGTTATGATTCGTGGCGTGCGCTCATAATAAATCAAGAGATCCATCTGCATCAACCCACCAGCGATTCCTCGAAGCACAAAACCAGCACCATCTTTTCCCCTAACTTCGAATCATTCTCTACGTAATTGTTTTTCTCAGGAATGATATTGGCATCAGATTCCAAACCTTAACCAAATTTTCCTATGTAAACTGATATTTGCAAAACTGCAACTGCCGTTTTGGTTTATTAAGATTAAATAATTCTGCATGACAAATGTTTCTTTTTAAAGGGAAGCACAATATCTGTCATAAAAGAGGTGCTACAGCACACTTTCAGAACTACATGGCCAATAATTCTCCCTAATCACTTTCAGAAGTACATGGCCAATAATTCTCCCTAATTTTCCATTTACAATGTACTTGTGTATTTTAGGGGCCGGGTGAATTGCAGCATGGCCATCGGTTTGAATTTGACCTGATGATCTTTCACCTGAATGATGATTTTACAGAACCGGTGCGTGAACATGATCGCTCATCTGTTCAACGCTCCCCTCGGGGAGTCTGAAACTGCCGTCGGAGTTGGCACCGTCGGTTCGTCCGAGGCCATCATGCTCGCCGGGCTTGCGTTCAAGAGGCGTTGGCAAAACAAGATGAAGGCCGCCGGCAAGCCCTGCGACAAGCCTAACATCGTAACTGGCGCCAATGTCCAAGTAAGCAAAAACTGCAATGCCCAATCTTCCATAACCAGTAGCCCAAATGCCCAGTCACGTCTGTACTGGTAGCTTATCTCCACTGATCTAAAATGCACTGGGAAATGCAGGTTTGCTGGGAGAAGTTCGCGCGCTACTTCGAGGTGGAGCTGAAGGAAGTGAAGCTGAGGGACGGCTACTACGTCATGGACCCCCAGAAGGCCGTCGATTTGGTGGACGAGAACACCATCTGCGTCGCGGGCATCCTCGGCTCCACGCTGAACGGCGAGTTCGAGGACGTCAAGCTGCTCAACGACCTGCTCACCAAGAAGAACGAGGAGACAGGGTAACTATGCCGAGCACCATTTCCCCTGCAGCTCCAGTCCGTGTGCGCTAGTGCATTGCTGAACACGAAATTGAATTGAACTGGGCAGCTGGGACACTCCAATCCACGTTGACGCGGCGAGCGGCGGGTTCATCGCGCCGTTCCTGTACCCGGAGCTGGAGTGGGACTTCCGGCTGCCGCTCGTGAAGAGCATCAACGTCAGTGGACACAAGTATGGCCTCGTTTACGCCGGCATTGGGTGGTGCATCTGGAGGAGCAAGGAGGACCTGCCGGAGGAGCTCATCTTCCACATCAACTACCTCGGCGCCGACCAGCCCACCTTCACCCTCAACTTCTCCAAAGGTCTCTTATTTTTGGCGCATTTCTCCGTGTCCAATTTATGCCCTGCACGAGAATGTGCTCATGCTGCATCAATATTTCAGGTTCCAGCCAAGTCATTGCACAGTACTACCAGCTGATCCGCCTTGGTTTTGAGGTAAATTGCATCAGTTCATCACTTTAACCTGTTGAGATCAATGATTTATAGTAGTATATGTGCAACAACATATCAATTTTATTTTTAAAAAAATAGTAAAGAAAAACGTGTTCCATCAATGCAGGGCTACAGGAACATCATGGAGAACTGCCAGGAGAACGCGATGGTTCTGAAGGAAGGCCTGGAGAAGACGGGCAAGTTCAACATCGTGTCCAAGGACAACGGCGTGCCGCTGGTGGCCTTCTCCCTCAAGGACAGCAGCCGGCACAACGAGTTCGAGATCTCCGACTTCCTCCGCCGCTTCGGCTGGATCGTGCCGGCCTACACCATGCCCCCGGACGCGCAGCACGTGACGGTGCTCCGCGTGGTCATCCGCGAGGACTTTAGCCGAACACTCGCCGAGCGCCTGGTGATCGACATCGAGAAGGTGCTGCACGAGCTGGACACGCTGCCCGCCCGCGTCCCCAGCGGCGACCTCGCCGCGCTCGCCGCCGCCGAGGCGAGCGAGAGGCAGATGGAGAGGCAGCGCGAGGTGATCTCACTCTGGAAGAGGGCCGTTCTGGCCAAGAAGAAGACCAACGGCGTCTGCTGATGAAGCAACTGATCGAGGTGCATATATTAAGGGGGGTGCAGTTTGATGCCTGTACCAACCGAAATGGCGCCGGTTCGGTGTATTTACTATTTGACGAACTTCTGGTGAAATTTGTCGTGTTTATGTATTTTTACCCTGGATGGAGGCTGCAATTTGTGTCGAGTTTAGTTTTTAGAAGAGGACGGAGTTGCTCCTGCTCGATATGATGTGGCAGAGTGTACTATGTTACGTGTTGAGAACTGGTTTCATAAGTATTTGTTGCCGTTTCTGTATTTTCATTGTGTAACCTGTTGATACTGAAGTTCAAGTTGAGTTTTTCAAAGGATGCAGCTATTCAAACTTCGACGTGGGGTGCTTCGGCCATGTGTGCTCGCACGACCAGGGAGGGGCGTGGACGCCACTAGGCACTAGATGGAGACATGGAGTTGCCAAGCCAGAGAGCTGCTGATAGGCATTGATTTTCATTCAAACACGTATCTAAACTAACCCATTTGATTCAAAATATAATTTAGACCTTTGGTTTGTGAACTATGGTGGCACCTACGTAACTACTGGCGAGGCGGGCACCCAAATAGCGCAGTAGGCCTTTTGGGCCGGGAATTTTTGCTGCAATCCAAAGCCCATCATACTCTCTCTCTCTCTCTCTCTCCATTTTTTTTCCTTTTTTTTAGCGATCTCTCCATTTTTTTTCCTTTGTTCCGGTCCAATAAACGTGATCCGGCCCAAATTGGCTGTTTTTGAATGGCGCGCTGACGCTCACAAACGCCTGGATTTGTACTGCACCAAACCACCTCTAGTGATTCTGTGATAAAGACCACCATGGAGTGCTCCACGTTCCACCTTTCTATGATGATGCATTTGCAATTTCTCCGCTAACACAACAGCTGTACACCCCCGTCAAAAAGCACGGGCCATCTATGATCTATCCACGGGAACACACTTGGCCTGGCTACCTTTGCGGCTACCTTTGCCGATCCCAGGCTCCCAGCACGCCACACACTCAAAGCGCCGCGACCGCGAGAGCCTAGAGACCAGCCAGCCAGTCCAAGCACGCTGCGCTTCTACAACACAGCAGCAGCGTCGTCAGTCCAAGGCCGCGCACCGATCCGCAAGGCGCGACGCGCCGTCCCCTTCCACTTTCTGCCGAAGCACCCCCTGCCGCTTCTTCGCATCGACTTCAACGGGGACCCCTGATCTGATCCCACCTCAACTCAACTGAACCGAGCACTCGCGCACACGCGGCCTTCCCGCCGCCGTCGATCTCGTCTCTGCCTCCCCTCCGGCCCTCCGATCTGTTATCACAGTCGCCGCTTTCTCCCCGGCTGTGATGGCGACGCGTTCCGGCATGTTTCCGCTGGGTGCGGGGAGCTCTCGCTTGGGTTCTACGGAACGGCCCCGTGCCCGTGCGCCTGGCAACGAAAAGCGCTCGGCTCCGGCGCACGGGGCGACGCATCATTCTTACCCCCACCTACGGGAAATCCGCGGCCACTTGGTGCGCGACAAAGTCGTCAGCAGCCCACAACTGCCTCAAGCTTTTTTGCGTTTTCTTTTTCTTCCCGAAAAAAAAAAACTTCTTTGCGTTTTGGGCAATCTGCTTGGGTCCAGCTAGGCAGCTAGTGGACCCGGTCTCACAGTTGGATGGCCGTTGGATCTCGAGGTCCATGGCCCAGAATAAACGTCGCTCCATATATAGTTGAAGAAGCAGGACTTCGGCCGGCTCTTCTAGAGCTCCAAATGAACTTTGAAGAAGTTTGTTACAAGAAATTTTAGAAGAAAATTCCCTCGTGAGGTTCAATTTCTTCAACAAACTAGTAGAGTGCAAGCTTGACTGAGTAGAATGTAGTGAAGCTAGAAGCTCCTCTCTCGTGGTTCCCTCTCGTGATGCCCACATGCACGCACAAAAGAACACATCCATGAATGTTTTGAAGAGCGTTACTTGATTTTGTGATTGAGACGTCGCCGTGAATGTTTTGGTGTCAACGCGCACATCACCTGCTATTGAATAGACCAGCACGTATGATGTCATATCTAGAGTTCGATCGCTGATGAACAGCCATCTTCGCTAACCATGAAGCTACAGTTATTCTCCTTGACACACAAGTTTCTAACTGAAAGGAAAATGGAACGTCCAAAGTTGTATCCCCATCTCTAGCAGGGAAAAATGACAGGTAAGCAGAAAAAAAAAATTCTTGAAACAAGCAATTCGAGTTTGGCGACAAAATTGACAAGACATGGTAAAAAAAGGTGTTTAAACCTAATACCCAATTCTTAGTTTCATTTTCCCTCACCAGAACAATAAAGTGGCATCCCACCTTTTCGTTCCAAAAAAGCAGTTATTAAGGTAAAGGACTAAAGGGAGAGAGGCGATAGCTCTTTTGATCATTTCCTCTAACCCCTCTAGACGTTGCTGTCTGCGAGATCTCAGTTAGTTTTCGGTGATCCCCTTTATTACTCGACTTCCGTTAACAATTCACCTCCACTTGCATCCGATCCGGACAAAAATCACAAAAAGACTAACGCTGGTGCCGGTACAATTGGGACGGGGGCTTCTTTCAGAGGATACTTTTAACCCAAGAGTTTTCAGGAGACGCGTCGTCAGAGCTGCTCTCGCCCGATCGATCACACTTGCCAGGAACCGGTCAGTCGTTGGATCATCAGGTCAGACGTCAGCTTCTGACAATTGGCCAAGTGGCCATGATGAATTGATGAGCTCGCCGGCCGGCCGCTGGATTGGAGCCTTGGAGGGAAGGAAAACGGAAGCGTCTCGCCAGGAGTTCCAAGCAGCACAGAGCAGGCAGACGCAGAGATGGAGGCGTTCAATCCCGTTCCATCAGGCTAGGTACAGGATGAGCTCCCAATGCAAGCATGTATCCCTTTCAGCCGGGTGATGGCACTCCCCCCCCCCCCCCCCCCCCCCCCCAACACCTAATGA
Organism: Digitaria exilis; assembly: GCA_015342445.1. Taxonomy (NCBI): domain Eukaryota; kingdom Viridiplantae; phylum Streptophyta; class Magnoliopsida; order Poales; family Poaceae; genus Digitaria; species Digitaria exilis. The sequence continues at coordinate 79,108 of JACEFO010002183.1, forward strand.
CAACGCGAGGAAAGAAAGCTAAGCCACTGCGGTACGGTGGACTGAATAAGCTGGGGAAACCCAGCCAGCTTCTCGGATGGACCGATGGGTTCCGATCAGAAGGAGAAATTAGAGGTCCGAAGAATAAACGTTGCTTTCAGTTTCAGGTTTCATCAGTATTTAGTCATATCACATCATCGGGGATTTGCGCCCATAACGCACAGTTTCTTGTTGTGCATGGACCAGAAACAGTACCTCTCGAAACAATCCCTGAAGCAAAGCTCTTGCTTGCTTACTGCTACTTCGAGTTTGAATTGAGATGCGAGAAGAAGTACAGTCCACCTAATGTTTGGATCACCTTTTTTTTTTTGAAAAAAATAAGATGTTAGAGCTAGTAGCAATATTTTTTTTTTCAAAAAACGAAATGAAAATGACCTCAACATACACTTGCACGATCTTCTATAACTTCTAACTTATTTTTCAAATCTAGCAATTTATTTAGTATGAATAGTTAGGCTCCGAGAACGAGTCACGAATGCAAGCTGTATGCACGCCCTGTTCTGTCCCATCCGAGGTAGTCCCGAGAGCAAACAAGATTCGTGCAGCCTCATGCCCGTTCACATATAAAAAAAAAACAAATTGGCGCACGCTTGCCACCAAAATTAACTTTGCGATGCTGTGAAGAGGTGAACAAGAAGAAGCCACCAGGCCCGGCCGCAAAGCGTCATCAGCTCGACCGGGCTGGGCCCTCACGCCAGGTGGTGGGTGCCTCTGCCTCTCCTCCCTGCGCCGCGCCGCACAGACGCCGCGTACCCATCACATGCGTGCGCGCGGGAGTGGTTAGGTGAGTTAGGTATCGCTCTGCTCGCTCGCCTTGCATGGTGTGGGTGTGAGCGAGGGATACCGTACCGGTCTCGTCTCAGCTCGCTCGCGGTCGTCTCGACGGCGTGTGCGTCTGCGAATCTTCCCGGACGCATTCGTGGACAAGCCGCCTCAGGCTCATCGGCTCTTGCTACGACTTTACTCCCTCCTCCTGCCGGAGCGGTCGTTTTCCGGCACGTTGAAGAATCCGGCGGCTCCGGCGAGAAGTGACGGAACCGGAGGCGTACTGTACACATCCGATCGACGCGTACCGGACGCTAGCTTAGCTCGCGTGTATATATGGACATGGGTGTCCGATCGATTGAGTGCCCGGCTCAGATACGTACACGGCTACGGCGGGCTCTGATGGATGGAATGGCGGCCGGGGCGGCTACGCGAGGCGGGAGCAGGTGAGCGGCGTACATCGGAGCGTACGTGAGGTGATGGATGTAGCGGCTGTAGCCGCGCGCGTACGTAGCCCACCAGGGACCGGCCAGCTTCGCATGCCTAACGGCCTAAGTATACAGTATGTCCCATTGATGCTCTAGCTAGGGGCTATACTAAGTAGCTCGATCTCACTCAATAGTGAGAAACTTCCTCCGAATTTCCGATCCCCTTCTGAAGAGCCTGAAAAGTCGGTAGTAGCTTTTGCGATGGTCGTCTCTGGTCGACGAAATGCAGTCTTTGTTTGAGGTAGTTTCGCGATTCCGCATGTAGCAATCATAAAGCGGCGGTGTAAATCTGCAGCTCCGCTGTTCTTAGGATTCCAACAGCATGGCCAATGCCCTGGAGCTCACGTGTGGATAGTTTTGTAATATATCTTACATTCAAACTCCGTTGATCCGGTCGGTGTTTCGATCGACCACATGGAACGAAGATTCGGTGAACCCCGTCGTGTCACTTGGTGTTACGAAACTTTCGTAGGCAGGATCGACACGACACGGACTGATCGATCGCTTCCTCGATCGATATAGGCTCCCGGGTTTTTTTTTTCCATGTCTTGCATGTCACTTCAATATAGCCATTGCTGAGGTCACGTTCAAACATGGTAGGCAGGACTAACCGTGGCCTGAAGCCCCGGTTCCGTCTGATTATGTCACCTGGACACATAGGCACAGGCATCTTGTAACTGAAGATTCGGCAGTTACGTCGCGCGTTGCGGTACACGTCGCTTTTGCACCGTTACTTCTTCCTCCGATCCGTCCAGCCGTGAGATCACTCTCGCGCCTACGAAGATATCTGTTTCTTTTTTTTTTCAAATGTTTGAAAAAAAAACACCGCCCGTCCAAAAAGGGTTCCAGATGCGAGAAACAAGAGCCTGCGCGCTTATACATGCATTTTATTATCTGTGTGCTCTGTCATAATCAAGTCAATGATGCACACGTGAGAACCGAGAGAATGCGCCTGATATGGATCTAAGGCAAGAGCCTGACGTTCGATCGGTCCAAAGCTTGTGCGAATTGTTCGAGTACGGTAAGAAAACAAATTCGCGTTCTTGAAAAATCTGGGAAACAGAAAGACTTCTCTCAAAGCGATTCTAAAAGGCCTACGGACTCTGAATTTTGAAAAGCGTATTCTGTAGAATCTGAAGCTTCTTTTTTCTTTTCTTTTTTAGGAAGCGTAGAAAGAAGACAGGTGCATAACAGGTTGAATTTTGAGCTAGGCCATTGGTTCTAGTTTATCTCGGTTTCCTATTTTTTAAGCTTATTAGGTGCTTGCTTGATTTCTAAGAACTTTTATCTGCTATACGGAACAGGGTTAGGCCAACGGTTGAAGCTGACATTCTGCTCTCTACTTCATCTTGTGGCGCAAGTAACCTGCAATGGAACCAGAGAACAGGCAGAAGCTCCCAAGCAGCTGATATTCAGTTGTTGACCGCAGAAGCAATCTACCCAGGGAAGGAAACGAATAATATCGAAATAAATTAACATCTGATAGGTAGTTGCTGTTACCATGATATATGCGCTCGCCGGTCACCAGAATGTCTCCTCTGTAGTTGCCATGGCCCCATCACTTGATCAAATTTCATAAAAAAAAACCAAGTTTCATATGGCTAGGTTCTACCATATCTGAAAAGGCAGCAGACAGGAACAATGCAGAGATATGCACATCATGGACATCTGGAAGTACAGAGATATGCAACAACGACCAACAAGCTATAGCACTGGGTTTTATTTATTCTTCTAAAGTTTTATGTGTGCCCAAACCATTTCTGTTTTGTTTTCAGAAGGATATTGGAAAGGTTCTCTTTATAGTTGAGTTAGTTACATGGATATATGTTTTTTCAGTTTGGCACCAATTACTACATTGTTAATTAGTTTCAAATATATCACACCTAGCTAGAGAGGCCCTAACATCAGCATTGTAATAGTACATTGTTGAAGCTGTTTGACTGTTCAAGAAAAGTGCGATATCACCAATGTTTTTTATGCTGATGCTGTATTAAAACAGAAACACTTATTAACAGCTACCAAAGAAGTAGAGTATATAGTAACAACCCAGTTGACCTGCAGTCTGGAGAGGACGACAATAGAGAAGTATGTGGATTGGCCGGGTAGGTCTGAGGCGCCCAACAGCACTAGAAAACCCGCAGCAACTACAACTAGGAACTAGCTACTTGGATCTTCGCCGCTGCAACGGCTTACAGGCAACCAACAGTCTATTTTTTTCTAAACTATTTTGACTATACTGCCTGCATTCAAGGAGCAACTAACTTCTAATCCATGCATGCATGCATATGAGCCTACGAACTGCTCATACAACTAACAAGCATAATAATAAGATGGATTTTATGGATCAAAATAATGGTAGTTTGCTCCTATTTTTTAGAGATAGCTTTTTCCAGGTGAGGGATAGCTTTTCCCATTTTGGAAGCATTAACTTGTACTTCTCGAAACCCATCGTCTGATCTGTGTTCTACACATAATGTTGCTGATTAAGGTCGCCTAACGCAGGATATATTTTAAGGTATGTTACTATAATTAGGTGCCGAGTACACGCTTGGGGAGGAGAGTGTGATGGGTTGGTTTTAAGTAGACGTTGTAGGTTTGAAACATCAGAGGGATGTTGAGACCTGAACAACAGAATTCCCCCAACCAAGCAACCCTACACAGCCGCACCGCATCTCTTTCCCGTTCCTCCCAAATTCCCAAAACCATTAGGTGCGCCAGGTGAAGAATTCTCTCGCACACAACGATCGAGCTTATGATCGAGAAAATAACAAGTGATCTTTCTGAAAGGTACGTACATGCTAATATTTATATTCCTAAAAAACAATAAAGTACGAATACTAAGTAATGGTGCGTGTCATCAAACCATTTTTAAATTAGATGCATGATATGTAGGCTACCTAGCAAAAGGTCGACAAAATCAGGTTTTGGTTGTAGGCTTGTAGCAGTTATGTACATGTGTAAAAATGCCCATAAAGTAATTAGATTTTGTCAAATTAATCTTTTATAGCTCTTAAACTGTTAGAAAAATAATCAAATAATATACAAAACAGTTAAATATACGCTGGGTTCCTACAAATGTCAAGTGTAGTTGGCACTACAACACATGAAGATCTTGCCTGACTAGGCCCTGGTCCCTAGCTATATGTTGTTTGTTGAACAATTGTAACCGGCGAGGTAGTTAGTCGATCTTGTGGACCTATAGCATGTAACTAACATTTTCTATTCATTCCCTGCCGAAGCTTAACGTACAAAACCACCCGTTAGACCACACGTAGCATCAAACTAACTCTGGTGTAACCATCTCCTAACTCACTATCTTCTCCCTCACTAACGATCAACAACAACGAGGGCAAAAAGAAAACTGCCCACCACTTTCCCTTCTTATATACCCCTGACCCTTATCTCTCTCTCTCTCTCTAGCTCCTTCCCCCTATATATCTCTTGTCCTCCGATCCCTCTTGCATCCTTGTTCATATCCCTCCCGGCCTCCAGCCCAGCAGCGTCCTCGATCGACCGATCCATTCTTCCTGGATATCGCCTAGCTCAGTTGCTGATTCTTCTTCTCCTGCTTGTTATTAATTTATTCCACCCTTCGCTGCGGCCTTTATTAGCTATAAGGAAGCTGAGTAAGAGGTGGTGCAAGATTATTGCAAGATATATAGAGCTTCAGATAGACAGCCGTCTCTACTGTTGATTGGGCGATATCCATCGATCGAGGATGTGCACCAGGGGCCACTGGAGACCTTCGGAGGACGAGAAGCTGAAAGAGCTCGTAGCGCTATACGGGCCGCACAACTGGAACGCTATCGCTGAGAAGCTTCAAGGGAGATCAGGTGCTATGATCAAGCCTATGATCTCAGATACAGCATATGCATGTTAGAGTTTTCTATTGGCTGGGAACTATTTTTTTGGTCTGGTTAATTCCTTCCTTCCTGGTTCAGTTTTTTTGCTTCGAGTTTGACTTTGTGATTGGGCGTGTGCATGTTTAGTTAAAAGAAGTTTAGATCTGTTAGAGTGTCATGTCAGAGAGGTGTGTTTATGTGCCATTCCCCAATACACATGATATATTCGCCTTGATGTGCATGTCATATCTGTATCACTTGTAGAGCAATCCTATGCTCTATTCCTTTAACGAGTTTAGCTTTTCTTGCTTTCTAATTTATCTGAGTGGCCGTGTTCTTTCATGTACAAGCCATGGAGTCGCATGCAGGATAATAGCGTGATTAAGGAGCTAACGGGTGAAAATGACAATTTATTTCAGGGAAAAGCTGCAGGCTGAGGTGGTTCAATCAGCTTGACCCGAGGATCAACCGGAGCCCCTTCTCGGAGGAAGAGGAGGAGCTTCTCCTCGCCTCGCACCGCGTCCATGGCAACCGGTGGGCTGTCATAGCCAGGCTCTTCCCCGGGCGCACCGACAACGCCGTGAAGAACCACTGGCATGTGATCATGGCACGGAGGTGCAGGGAGCGGATGAGGATGTCTAGCAGGCGCGGCGCCACTGGCGGTGCCCCGGGTGCTGCCGCCGGAGTTGTGGAGGATGAAAATAACCCTAGGAACGCGAAGAAGCCAAGGACTGATGCGAGCAGCATGGCCTCCTTGCTAGACAAGTATCGAAGAGAATTTGCAGTCCCCTTTGCTATTAACCATGATAGCAACAAGGAGGATTACTGCTCAACTACTAACGATGAAGGTGAATATATTTTGCATGCAAGACTACATGTGTGCTATATATGTACTATATCACACATTTTTTCCATTGACAGGTATATATGCACATAAAAAGGATTGTTCTAATATCAGCCTAATTATATGTGATTTCAATTTGATCAGCAGACGTGAACAAATCGGTTGAATTCTACGACTTTCTCCAAGTGAATGCTAACTCGAGCGATACCAAGTGTGGTTCCAGCATTGAGGAGCAAGAGGAGAGCCGGGATGATCAAGCTGAAGGGCAGGTGCAGTTCATAGATTTCCTTGAGGTTGGGGCTTCTCATCGCCAATGATTTATCTACATATTTAACTAGGGATGCATCCAAAGTAAGTTGTAATGCTTTGTGAAAGAGGCATGTTGCAAATAGAAATCTAACACCAAAGGTACTTATAGAGGAAGCAAAATGCACCGTACATACATGACATGTAATTTATTGATGTATGTCCCAATCCACCATCGTTGGTGTATATGTGCAAAATTATTCTGAGATAAATGAGGAATTTAATTATTTCTCTCACCTATTTGTAAATTTTATATAATATAAAGGAATATTTAATTCATTTTTGTAATGGTCAAAATTATATTGCAATTGATATACCTCCCCAATTTCGTAGCATTCTAAATTAATGCATGGATTCTTCAACAGGTTCATTAGTCATTAGCTAGTACAATTCCAATTTTAGCTTTTGTCCTCCAATATTGATCGTCTTAATAAGTAAATATCTGCTATTGCACACACATTTAGCATAAGAGAAATTATGCAGTGAAATATGATTAATTATTCCAATCGTGCATGCAATGTGATTATGTGAATGTGATGTTGAACTATTAACCGTAAGCTACGTACGGGACCGATGCTGCCATCCCCTACAGCAGCCGTATACCATCAATAAATCACTGTGCTCTTGCTTTGTTTTGGATGTCCAACTCAATGATGGCATGTTTGATTGAACAAAAGATTTGGAAAAGGTGGAAAAATAAGATGCAGTAGATAATTGATATTTCTCGACTTTCGGTGCAGAAACTCCATCCATTCACGTTTCTGTCGTCGAATCGCTTTAGTGACATTATCCTAGACGAGTGTAACGGTGAAGACTCAATGTTGCTACTACATGCTCGACAAGTCGACATGACATTTAACAACCTGAAAGAACTTTTTTTACAGTGTTGCGTCTGTACTGTGCCATTGTGCAAAGATAATTAATAAACAGAGGATTGATTGACCGTCCATATGTCGCATCTATAACATGTTTTCAATTTATCCTTAATGAATATGGTAGATACTATACGACCAAAGTCTATTACTCGCCACCTTAGTCAAATCATGCACTCCTTTGCTAGTAGATCGATTAGTTACGTGTCTTACGAAAACGATGCGGGGGAAATTTATTAGCCCAGCATTTTTTATAAATTACAGCTCCAATAATATTTTTTAGTCGTAATAAGACGTCCCAACTTGTCTTAGATGTTCATTTTCCTCCGTGAATTGAAATGTACTTCCTATTTTGTATATAGGGCGCCCAGAAATCCCAACAACATTCAAATCCACTAATTCTCAACCAAAAATAATTATGTTACAAAATTAAGTTTTTTAAAAGAGTGATATCGTTGGCTCCTACACTAAAGTATATTATACCTTAATTATTGCTATGATTTTGTTACTACAAACACTATATATATCTTATAAAAGATCTGCCCTTTGGGCCGGCCGGCCAGACCCCGGATGCGAACACGACGTGACAGTTTGATTCGTTTGATCACGGGCGTGAACGTCATATGCACATATGCACCATAGGCATCCGTAGGTGACTAATTACGGAATACAATCAGTATATTACCTCTTAGGAGTAATAATTCGTTATAACCACACAAATCGACGGCCTTTGGACCCGTAGCAACCCCCTAGATTTAAACTGTATCTTAAATATATTTTTTTTGCAACGGAGTAGTAGGTGAATATTACTATAATATTGGCAAGCATGAACAACTACGCCTAGTTTCACCAAACAACTACCACTCTTTTCCCTGAAGAAATCACCATCTCTGTTTCCGGGAGAAAAGCATATCTGAAATTAGAGATGTCATAATGTGTTATTAGAAATTAAAGTAACTAGGAAGAAATTGAGGACCCCATGCTGTGCACATGCATGCACGCTTGTGCGAGAAGGTACTGCGCTGCCGTGCGGGCATCTAATTAAGCATGCATCGTGTTGCTCCTGGAGAGAACGAAGTACAAGGATTCATTGGCAGGCCGTTTTGCAACTGATCGATCGGTCGGTGTACTTAATAATCATTCCAAAGAAGGCCCGTTAGCATCGTGTTAGGCCTTGTTTAGTTGGTGAAGTTGAGGAAAGTTGGAGGGTGAATAGTACATTGGTAAACGTGTCTGTGAGAGAAGATGTGACTCGATGTGACTAGAAAGTTGACGAAAGTTGGCGAACTAAACAAGACCTTAGTTATAGTGTACTTGCCAGAGATGTCACTGTCGAACAGAGCGCAACACTGCACAAGCTAGTTAGCTCTCCCTAGCTAGCTAGCTAGCGAGGTGTATAGCACGCTGCCGCGATGACACGAGCTTAATGCGATCGCAAGCAACCTACGCGCACACGGAAGCGCGCCCGATCGACGAGTGCCCGATCGCGCTGCGCCACCGAGACGACGTACACGCCGTCGTCGATCGTCTCTTTCCGGCCGGACAAGGGCGCCGTGCCGCTATGCGTTGTGACGCGTCAAGATTCCGATCGAGCCCGGCCGGCCGGGATCGATGGATGCGTCAATCCTATAGCTGCCGAGCCCACGTCGCGTTGTTGGTGGCCGATGTGACCGCGCCAACGGGCGAGCCTTCTCTCCTCTCCTCCGCGGCGACGATCGGGCAAAAAGCTAGCGGCGGTTCAGTAACGGGCAAGCGGGGGGGCCGACGACACACGACAGCTTTGGTCGACCGGTCGCTTGCCGTTTCGTTATTTCATGGAACGCACATCACATAGGGAGGGAGCGAGGGAGCGCGCGCGCGCTGAGGGAGCTCGATCGCGTCGCGTGCGCGGCGGGCCTTTTCGGCTTCAATGGGGGCGAAGTGGAGATGGATGGATGGTCGGGGTCGAGACGACGGCGACGTGGAGCTAGCGTCTGATCGATGCAGATGCAACGTGCGTGTCGTCGTGTCTAGTGGGACCGGTGACGTACGAGTTGGATCATCCTCTCCTCTCCTCTCCTCTCCTCTCCTCTCATCTCCTCTCCACTCCTCCGGGGAGGCAAGGTCCAAGGATCCATCACCGGTTTAATTTAGCTCCGATCAGAGAACTTGTGGGACTAGCGGATAGAATGTTGCTTTCTGGAACTCTACTAAGATATATGTGCGCCGTTGGAAATGTGGTTTTCAATCGTATATATGATATGCTAAGTTCGGTCCTGATAACTAGATCTCTCAGCAGCTAGAAATTTATTGAAACTAAACATCATCTAGATTATATTAATCACTATGCTAATGTCACTATTTATTACTGCGTGAGGATAAAAAAAAGGCATTCTTGATACATGAGACAAAAATGATGGTCATCTAGAATGTCACTTAAGGTGTGTCGCTAATGACGCGTGAAAGAAGACGCACAAATGCCCATAGCATTTGATAATGTAGAGGTGTGACTGGTAACAATTGTTGTCATGAGTCATCAAGGAAGCAGACTAGCAGTAGCAGAGGCCAATGCTGTGGGGTCAAGGAAGAGAAGGAAAACACACTAGGCGCGCGCGGAGAAGGAGGCCCTCATAGCAATGGTGAGGATGGAAGGGCAGTGGTCGGTGGAGTATGCCAAAAGCCTTGCAGATGCATGAGCACTGCACGGCTAAGATATAGCCAGCTTCAGTTGCTAAACACAGCTCTAATTATAAGCCTATAAAACGCCTATGATCAGAAGTACCATTATTCGGTAAAACTAGTACGAATGTACTCTCTACATCTCAGAATATAGCCACATTTAGATTTTTAGAAAGTTAAACATTTTAAACTTTAATCAATAATAATATTTCTAAGTACATGATCCACTTAAAGTAAACAAATTACATGTTGTAATAGTTGGTTTCATGACGAATTTATGAACACAATTATTACGTTGCCAGTCTTTATATTTTTCTTGCAACTCATGGTCAAAGTTAATGATGTTTGACTCTGAAAAAATCTAGATGTAGTAATATTTTGGGACTCAGGGAGTGTATTATATGAGCCATGGCTATTCAGTGCCAAAGGAAAACTTGTATTACAAAGTACTCCCTACAGTCATTTGAGGAATTATCATAGTGCACAAAGTATAAACATTTTATGGGATTTATGTGGCCAAAGTTTTAAAAATTTAACTGATTATCAAGAACTTGAATATGGGCCTGTTGGGCTCCCGGTCACACTCTGCCACAGCGCAACGCGGTGGCGCCACGCTCTGTGGAATAGAGAATTGCTCTCAGAGGTGAGAAAGGGCACTAAAATGAACTGACCCTCGTGTGGAGCGCCAAAGACAAATCACTAACAAAGCAACACCAAACTTTTTTGCATGGCTGCCTAACGTTCGGTGTGTAGGATCGAGGTTTAATAAGATAAATAGTCAAACTTCATAACAAAAAGTCAACAGTGACAAATGTCTCGATATGGATGGAGTATTAATTAATTGATATTAAAGGCTCGCCCTAACAAATAAAATATCTCTTACAAATTCAAGCAGAGGGATCGAAGTATAATTGCACCACACCATGTTATACACGCTTGGCTTGCTTTTCGCTTTTTGAATCGTTGATTGGTGGGACAACGCTAACGAGGTTAGGATATCTCTCAACGTCAGGTAATGCTAGTGCACAGTGGTGTTACGAAAACAAGACACATCGCACTTCCATTAGCGCCGTACTACAGACATATTTTTAACGTGCATAGGCTCTGCTCTCTCTAGTTTTTTCTGCGCCGCGCCCAGGCGATTGCGCGGCGCGGCGGCTCGGTGAAAAGCCTTTGACCACGCCACCGCAGCTGCTTCGTGGGCTGTATTGATGTCTGAAACCCTGGTGACCCGGTGGGCTGCACAGGCTCAGGCGCGCTCAACCAGGTGGGCTGCAGTGGCAGCGGTGGTGCGGGAAGGCCGGATTTATGGCCCACATGAGAGGAGAAAATCATCCAATGGTACGCTGGATTATCTCAAAAAAAAATTTCGAATGGTACGCTGGAAATTCCATCGCCCTTCTAAAAAACAAGGAATTATGAGAGACGACGGCACTCCGCGGCTGATTAACATGCTGTCCCAATCAAAATCTGTCGTTGTCTCTCTCGCACCGTCTTGATTGTTTTTCCATGTTGAACTTCGAGGTTTTATTGCACCATTTCTAATCCTGTCGTATCATCTGCAGTACAATAAAATTCTGGACGAAAGAATCCTACGACGCATGATTTCAATTTTAATATTTTATATATATTTAGGTGTTTAATTATATTTTAGTTATAAGACATAATGTAGCTTGCAAACAGTGTACATGGATGTTCATCTTTTTTCTTTGAATTTTTCTAAATGAGAGCGACTCTTATGAGTCTCCCACTGAAATGACCTTACACTTCTCATGAAAATCATCATTTTGTGGGTATTATGGTTCGACTCAAATTGTCTGAAGCCTAATACTGCCAACCCTGCCCCAAACTAGTTGAGCTCTTTTACGATGCCTTATACTGGCGTAAACTAGTGTTCGAAAAGGACTAGTATAGAAACATCCGACGTTCAACATTAATTGTATGCTACTAAAAGCTTCACGAGTAGTATGGATAGTATACATGGATAGTATAGATAGTATAAATGTATTATGGGAAAAAGTAAAAATAATGTCACAATAATATATTTTTAAACTAAAAATCCACCCCCTTTATGAAACATAGTTAATACATATGTAATTGTTACTAAATTACCCTTAACAATGGATGATTTGATCTCATCTATACTCTATACTACCGCATAGTAGTTAGTAGTACAAGGCACCTTAAAAAAGCTCAACAAGTTGGACACTCTTAAATAATTCCACACAATCCATCTATATTTACATAACTTGGTGCCTTTTTTCCTTAGCTCCTTGATGTCAAGGTAATAACTATAGCTATGTGCATCAGAGAAACATAGTAGTCATACCACAAGTCCACAACATTTTCAAATAGTTTGAGCTCAGGATATGCAAACAAGCCATTTTTTGCTTGCACGACTTAGTCTCGAAAACAACGTGTTGTTGAATGGGCGATAATTATATTCCGTACCAAGTCATTTACTATGATACGTGGCTTTTCATCTTTCTCTATATTTTTATACTATATAATGTTAGCATTTATTAGTATTTTTTTCAATTACAAACATTTTTTTTTGTAGTGTACATAATCGCTTTTGCTACTGTTTTTGGCTAATTGTCAACAAAGTAATTCCCCGCACATTAGTATCTACAGTTTTTTATTAGTAGTCAAATATACTAAACACTGTTGGCAGTTGTGAGAGAAAAAACCGATGGACGAAATCGCTTTTTTAGTTGCTAGTGATACTGTGATACACCAACTCCAGTCTCCAGAGGTATGTGCTTTGATAAGAGAACCGAAAGTGACTTGTTTTTTCTGGAGGCGAAGTGATCATTCTGTATAAGTGACTTCAGTGTATATTGATTGATTCTGTATCAAATGTTTGTCAGGCTGATTGCACGGGATCAATCAAAATGTGGTGCCGCGGCTGCGAACATGCGAACGGAACGGCTTTCCAAGGCTTGTTCACGCAGCCCTAGAGTTACAGCCCCGCTGTTGAACTGCTGATCACTGGGACCCAGTCCAAGCCCGAGACCCTCCAGCCACTTACATGTGGACCCACAGGACAGCATGACGGTAAGCCAAGCATCACCTGATATGAAGGTCCCACACGTCATACAGTTTCGCCTCTAGTCTACTAGCACTAGTCTTAAACCCCAATCAACTTGGCAGTCCTCCCCAACCCTGCCTGCGGCTGCGCAGTTCTTGGCCGCCGCAGCACACACACCACACCTGCGCACCCCAATACCCCATCTCCCGCCGCCGCCGCCGCCACACGCCAGCGCCGGTATGGGCGCGCCGGAGACGGCGGTGGAGGAGGTGCTGCGCGCCGCCGCCGCCGAGGTCTCCACCTCCTCCGTGAAGCGCCGCCTCCGCCTCTTCCGCCACACCCTGCCCCCTCTCGTAGCGAAGGCCTCAGGTACCCACCCCCATCTTCGCCTCCGCTCTCCCCTCTCGGGATTGGCTCCCACGCCGTCGTCTGCCTGTTTTGGTCTCCCTCCCGTGCGCCCCCACAGCTCGTTCCTGTGCTCCTACTTTTTCTAGCGAGGGACTCGGGGGTCAGGGCTCTGCGATCGGACCAACTTTTGGCGGTGGATTCGCTCCGATTTGCGCGAGCTGGATCTCCTCGTGGATCTCGACGGGTTGCGTGTCTGTTTGCGAGCTCAATTCCGCTCAACTTGCAGCGGATCGTAGCTCGTTAGCTCCGCTCTCTAGTGCCTGCGCAGATGTGCTCAGCAGCGTGTGTGGACTTTCGGCTGAGAATGGCGTTTGGTTTTGCTCTGCTTTTACCATCATATATGTATTTTCTGTTGCCTGCCCTACTCGTATTACATCCTTCGATCTGTGGTGTAATTGTAGTTGATGAAATCATACATAGTCACTTAGTCAGCACCAACTGACTATACAGTTCCTGGAGCTACATTTTTGTTTTATTATGGACCAAACCTATGTTCTGTATGTGGGTTTTCAACATGTGAATGGAGCTCGTAGACAAGATAATGATGCTTGTTGAGTCTTATTCAATCATTTGCCATGCAGTCGAGCCAGTGACATCCATTGACTGATTTTTTAGTTTTGCTTGGATGCACATGCCTCGGGGTTGCCCATGGCTGATTCTGTTGCATATCCTATATTGACCATTGCAAGGCATTTTGATCAATTTTAATGGTCTGCTCTATCCTGGTTCAACTTTGAGAATAGGCATGAGGTGTAACAAATGCACATTGCAACTTGAGCCTACTTTGAGTACATATGATCCCCATGGCATTAAAAGCATCATTCTGCCCATACCAGGATTTGTTATGCAGAGCATGTACTAACACCTATGCCGCAACTAGACTGCTAGTGATTGTTCTGTACTTTAACTATGTTTCAATAGTTCCATATGATTTCAGTTAATTATATGACTTCCAATACATTCAATGTATTCACAGATCTAAGACCAGTTATGTGCCACTATTCTATACTTTTTTTGGCGGGGGTGGTGATGGTCGAATTATCTGTGTCACTCTAAAATAACTTTTTTGTATGCAGAGTCACCATCAGATGCTGCATTATTAGTTGATCTCATTTTCCAGACATTGCCTATATATGATGATCGGGCATCACGAAAAGCAGTAGATGATATGGTTATTCAGGCTCTTGGTGAATCCACCTTCATGAAGCCCTTTGCTGCGGCACTTGTACAATCTATGGAAAAGAATCTGAAGGTCACAAACCCCCTTACAAGTTTCAGGCTTCTCAGATGGTCATACTATCTTCTGAAATGGAGCCAGTTTGCCACACTTTCAAAAGGTGCCTTTTCCAGACTGGCCAATGCACAAGCAGTCTTATGTCAAATCCTTATGAATGGGTCTTTTCGTCGGCGCCGAACTTGCAAACAATTATTCATTCAACTTTTCTCTGAGGTAATTATTAGCAATAACTAAATAGCTGTAGAGCAACTGAATTCTCTACACCATATCTTATCTAGTTCCATTTTCCAGCCTAGTGGAATATATAAGATGTACATAGATGAGGTCAGAGATTTGAAGATTTCCATGAGAGATTCACCTGCCTTCTTAAATCTGATACTGGATTTTACCATCAAGTCTCCGTCATTATCCGCTGAGTACAAGGTAAATCTTCAACATCATGTTTGACCCCTATTTTTTATTTCTAGTAAAGCAATTATGTATGCACCCGGCGATTTCACCCAATTGATTGAAGCCTTTTGTGGATTCTCTCACGTGTTTGACAATATATTACTATCACTTTTTCAGTCAATATTCCTTGATTTGTATGTCAAAACCATCTTGAGTTCAAAAGACCGGCCACCAAAAGCAGCCACTGAAGCATTTAAGCCTCTCTTCTTGGAGATTGGGCATGAGGATTTTAAGAATACTGTCATGCCGTCATGCATAAAGATGCTGAAAAGAAATCCTGAAATCGTGCTGCAATCTATTGGATATCTTCTAAAGATTGTCCATTTAGACTTGAGCAAGTATGCCATGGAGTTTTTGCCAGCTGTTCTGCATCAGGCTCGGCATTCAGATGAAGAGAGAAGGATTAATGCTTTGAGTATTATAGGAACATTGAGTGAGAAGTCAAGTGATCCAGATGCTCTACCTTCCATGGTCAATGCTATCAAAGCAATTTTAGGAGGTATCGCATGTCTAGTTTCTATTTTCCAGTATTTATTGGCCTATCATGTTAGGATGTGTTGACGCCTAACTCATTATTAACACAATTTGCGACTTCATTCTATAATTTGTCTATCTCTTGGCAAAATTGGTTTGGGCAGGCTCAGAGGGGAAACTATCACTACCATCCCAGAGAATTGGAATGATAAATGCTTTAGAGCAGCTATCGAAATCTCCTCCAAAGCAAATAGGCAGAATTGCTCCGTCAGTATCTAGTTTCCTTCTTAAGTGTTACAAGGATGATGGTAAAGCTCAGTAGCTCTATTCTATGCTCCGTAGCCATATATAATGGCACTACTTCATTTTTTTTCTATCTTGTGACAGGTATTGAGGAGGTGAAATTGGTGATTCTGTCAGCATTAGGGTCCTGGTCTTTGGTAACAGCTGAAGCTGTGCAACCGGATGTTGTTTCATTTATTGCTGCAGGCTTGAAAGAGAGAGACACTTTAAGGAAGGGGCATCTAAAATTATTACGAGTTATATGCAAAAAGTCTGATTCTTTGACAAAGGTAAGGAAGTTACTTCCAACTTTGTACATAGAAAGAACAACCTTCCTGTGCACTTCATTTTTTTATTTTTTCTTTGCCTAAGGAAGAGTCGTCTAAAGGGCAGGAGAAATTCTGGCACTAAGCATTGGCTCATGTTAATTATTGATAAAATTGTTGTGCTCCAGGTTACTTCTTTATTGGATCATTTGATTCAGTTGTCAAAAGCTGGCTTCAGCAAGGCAACACAGCGGTTGGATGGAATCTATGCACTCTTTGCAGTATTGAGGCTTGCTGCTGTTGACACAAAAGCAGGTTTTCTACAGTTCCTTATTTTTATCCAAATGCAAGTTTTATGCATGCAATTATGTTTGTTTTCTTATAAATATGGTTTTGATGAATATGCAGATGGTGCCATTCTTAAGGAGAAACTGTGGCAACTGATTGCTCAAAATGAACCCTCTATTATCTCCTTACAGCTGGTAATTCTTTGTTTGCATTTCGACCAAGAGTAATTTGTCTTCCTGCAAAAATGACAGAAGTGGATGCCCTTCAGCATCTCACGGACATTTTTCTTTATTCTTTAGAATCTGTTGAGTTGCTATTGGATCCTGCTTTTATATAAATATGCTTGGAGAATTGAGTGATTAGTGGCTACAAAACTCTGGTGCATTGGGCCTTCCACAGCATATGCTTATAGTCATGCCCAAACACTTTCCCTCCATTTGGGGCATCATAGTCGATGCTGTGGCCACTGGCCACCAATGCCAACTCCAAAAGGTTCTGGTCCTCATTCAAAAGAAGTATTTTCGTAGTTGTTGCTGTCCTGTGCAAGTGAGCAATGGGCCGCAGCTACTGCTCATGTGTGTGTTTTGCTTTTTTTTTTTTGTCTTTTGGTGGCTCCCATAGCAGCGTCTTACCAATGTGACATTTTGGAGGGCCTTGGTGTAATCATTGGCATTAAATCTTCCGAGTTTTAAGATCTTTTGATGCTACCCTGAAACAAAAGTTCTCTGCATTAAAGTTATTTAACACTGTTTTCTCCTTGCAGCTTTCCAAACTAGCAGATGATGACTGCTTAGCTGCTGTGGATCTTCTTCAATCACTGCTTGTAGAACATCTCTTTAGGTCTAACCCTAGCATTTGCCTTGTTAAATTATTATTATTTTTCGTTGTTGGGCTAGTGCCTTTTGTTTTCGGCCGTCGACTTAATTCATATTTTGAATTGCAGGGTTCGAGAATTTTTTTCTATCCAGTCATTGCTGCAGGTAGGGCTACAATGCTCTAAATTGTTGAGAATCTTGACTTTCTTATCTAAAATAAATATTGATACGTGTATTTTGCTTTACTACTGGAGAAGTATTAGCTCATCACATGTCATCTATATGGCTGTAGCGTGTATTGATTCATAGTCTTTTGGTACAGCTGCTAATATATCTAGCTTGCCATCCAAGTTGGGAAGTCAGAAAGGTAGCTTACGATACTACCAAGAAAGTCCTCTCAAGCTCCAGTGGTCTAGCTGAAGATACTCTGTTCTTATTCACTGATTGGTTGTCATTAGTTGGAGAGAGACTGTCAGTGTTGAAACAAGGGTATGCACCTGCAGACCTATTCTTTATCAAATACTTATTCTTTGTCTTCCCCTTGGAGTCATCTGCTTTCCTCTGTTGTTACTTTTTCTTCTTTTTTATGCCTTATGTCCTGACACTTCTCTTTGTGAATCAGTGATATGGACAGCTCTTCGGATTCGCAACTGCCATTCGTTCCATCTACTGAGGTGCTTGTCAAGTGCTTGTTTTTGATTGCACCTTATGCAGTTGTGCATAGTCCGAGATCATATTCACGGCTTATATTGTGCTCCCACCACCCTTGTCTTTCCAGCTCTGCAAGCCAAGCTGGCGTATATAAGGTCTGAAACTCTGAATCTTGCTAGCTATCTTCTTTCAAATTATTTTTGTGACTGATTGCTTTGTTTATATCTTCAGAGGTTGCAAAGAAGGTTGAGACAACAACAGATTGTCTTTGTTGACTTGATTACTCCCAATATTTCTGTTATCTGCAAGGTAGTTCTGAAATCTGGATATTTTTTAATGGGTTTTCTTTAAGGCTATCATATATTTTTTTTTCTGTTCGTTTGTGGAGATATATGGTCATTACACCTCATTAAGTTAATATCAAAAGGTGTAGAATGGAACATGCTAATAAAAGCATACTATGTAGTTCTTATTTGTTATTGCAAACTAGGACTGGGTCTCAATAGGTGCATTTTGGAATCTGCCTGGAACACGATAGGGTAATCATGGTTAGTTTACTGTGGAGAAGTTGATAGGTTCTGGTGTCAAGGTTATTGTGGTCTCAGCCTATTGGGCCATCTTCGCAAAGTTGTCATTCATATAACTCAAGGCAGCAATTTTAAGTTTCTTGCAAATATGAAAGATATGAAGATTGTGAAAGGGAAAAAAAATCCAAAATAGGTTTGTCTCTTGGAGTCCATCAATTCCATAGCTTCTTGGTTTTGGATTGCACTATTTGACGATTTGTTTCCATTGGATGTCGCGGCTTGGAAAATGGGAGCCACAACTGTGGCTTTATCATACCTCCACACTCCAGGAATCTACTACAATCTTTTTGAGGAAATTTCTTTCTTGCACAGATTCTTTATTGTGCAGTTTTTGTGTATTACTTACAGCTTAGCATTTTACTGCCCACTGCTATCACTTTTTGGGTCAATAACCAATATACCTTTTTCAGGATTTACTCTCACAGGATGGCCTATTTAGTTCCAACAAGCAAGTCCAGAGTGCAGCATTATGTTCTCTGTCGACGCTGATGACAATTACTCCTAACGATACATTTCTAGAATTCGAGAAGGTCATCTTGTTGCTTCATTATCTGAAATGGAGTTTGTAATATCTTTTTCTGACAGTTTATTTATGTTGTCTATCCAGCACTTCATAGGACTTCAGGAGCGCACTTTGCATGATTCCCTCTCAGAGAACGATATTAAGGTGGACTTTGAGTTCTTTATGAAATTTGACTTAAAAAAAAACTGAAGTTTCTTTGTTAAGGCATTGCCATTATTTGGTCATCGTAGTCCTGATTAGTACCCTGTAATGATGTCAACTCATTTTCTTACCAGTATATTTATTTTACTGTTTGTGCTTTGGCATGCATCAAAGTGTTTTTTTGTTCCGCTCGCAAAAAAATAAAATAAAATTTTTGCTGATTTTGTCACCTTATGTAGCAAATAATGTCCATATCAATATTCTTTTCCCCCTATTGAATACATCATGCAATCTTCTCACAATACACAACTCATGGATTAGAATGTTTTTAGATGTTATTATACTATTCTCTTGGATTCCTTGATGTCTGGAGCAACCTAATGCTGACTTACAAACAAGGGTTTTATATGTGATGCTGTTAATTTCATGTGCAATGAAGGTTTAGTATTTGTTCCTTTTTTCCCTTTACCAATAGCTTCGTGGGTCACTAGAGTCCTTTTTGAGGATTTAGAGCCTCACAGGTTCCTCTAATTCAATGTAGATATTCTGTACTCCGGAGGGGCAGTTGTCAACTGAGCAAGGAGTTTACATTGCCGAGGCTGTTGCTTCAAAAAATACAAAACTTGCAAAGGGCCGTTTTCGTGCTTATGGTGATCAAGATGCGGTAATTATTTTTTGTTCTTGCAAGTTAGTTTTTTAAACATTTTGAGTGGAGTTTGTAATGAATATGTAGCTTCTGTGGCTTTGCCTAATAATCCACCAATTGTGTAAATATTATTATTAGATATGTTGAGTTATGGTGAGAACCACATGTGCCTGGTTTGCTATTAACCTAATACAGGGGTTAATTTTAGTTCTTCCTGTGATTTGTAGGACACGGCTCGCTCTGTTGTCCCTGCAAAGACTGAGAAGAGAGAATCCTCAGGCACCGGCAAGCGAGAAACTGGGAAATCTACAAAAAAGACTGGTACTTCATGCTCTGAGTCATGAAAAAAGCTATGCACATTGCATTGTGTGTTACTTGGTGAAAATTTATGCTCAAAATTTTCCAGCTCCTGTCGACAAGGCTAAGACTGCCAAAGAGGAGGCCAGAGATTTGCTCCTGAAGGAGGAGGCATCTGTACGTACAAAGGTTGGACAAGTGCAGAAGAATCTCTCCTTGATGTTGGACGCCCTTGGTGAATTGGCTATTGCTAATCCAATATTTACTCATGGTCAACTGCCATCTCTGGTTAGCAATCTTTTTCTCCCTTTGTTGCTTCTTTGCATTTTCCTGCAGCCAAACAACCCCTAGAGTATGTTTGTCAGAGCTTCATTATGACATTGAAGGCTGCTAGATAGAGGGAGCAATATGCACTTCTAGGAGTGATATTGAACAATGGGACACCTTATTTGTTGAAGATTCAAACCCAAAAAGCCACCCCAAAAATTGAATAAATGATAGGAAGTGAATTGAACAAAAAAAAGACCACTTCTCTATGTCTGACTGACTTTACCTTTTGTTATTTTGGAATGTTTGAATAGATCACAGGTTGATGATTTGTTTTCTTAATAGACTCACCAATATGTATTTTTTGTTGTGACACATACGGACTGCCAATTCATGATATAACTACGCATATGTGAAACGGACAGTCAGATACAGTTAAAAAGCAGTGCAATTTGTATCTGATCATAGTGTCTCGTACATCCTACTGAATCCTTTATCCTTTTCTTTGACATGGTTATTAATTGTGATGCTTTTTCTACGTCTGTATTTATCATATATGTTGTGGCTGAATGCAGGCAAATTATGTTGAACCTTTGCTAAGTTCTGCAATAGTAAGTGATGCTGCATTTCGTACAATGTTGATGCTTGCTCGCTGCACAGCCCCTCCTCTTTGCAATTGGGCTCCTGAGATTGCTGCTGCAATCCGCGTGATATCTGTTGGTGATTTTGAAACGATTTTGGATCTTATGCCTGTGATCATGGAAGAAGATAGCAAGAAGCCTTCATCTGGCCTCTTTGAACAAATAGTAAATGGGCTGACAATTGCATGCAAAGCAGGACCTCTTCCAGCAGATTCATTTACTTTTATCTTTCCGGTATTTCTTCTACACTGTCTTTAGTCATATCATAAATTTACTTATGCCTCTTTCCCTTTCCCTTGCAACATTTATATCTTTTCCTGTTTCTAATCTCTTATTTATTTATTTATTTATTTATTTATTTATTTATTTATTTATCCTACCTTTTGGTTCAGGTAATGGAAAGGATCCTTCTGTCTTCGAAAAAGACATGCCTTCATGATGATGTGCTTCACATACTATCTATGCATCTGGACCCAATACTGCCACTTCCGCGTCCTAGGATGTTATCAGTTAAACACTCTTACTTCTTTCAGACTTGATTTTCCTTGTTTTGTTCTCCTATTATTGACCATCTTTTTTTTTGTACACTAGGTTCTTTATCATGTGCTAAGCACTGTTCCTGCTTATCATCCTTCAGTTGGGCCTATGCTGAATGAATTATGCCTGGGTCTAAGAAGCCATGAGTTAGCACAGGTGTCATTTTGTAGTCTGTTCTTAGCTTGCTCTGTTTCATGTGATGCTATATATTCTCACACCTTTCTTTTTCAGGCTCTTGTCGGTGTTTATGCAAAAGAAGTGCATGTTAGGCTTGCCTGCTTAAATGCTATCAAATGTGTCCCTATGCACGCTGTGCAACGGGATCTGCAGGTGTCAACAAGCCTCTGGATTGCTGCGCATGACCCGGAGAAGGTTTGTTGCAACATCCATACGAAATTTGACATGGGACTGTTCTATTAATCTTTTTATTTTCTTCAAATATGTTGAACTTTTTTGTTGTTTCCAGAGCAAGAAATGATGCTTATTGTCTTGCACTTTGACGCATATACCTTCTCTAGGTGGTTGCTGAATTAGCAGAGGAGTTATGGGATCGCTTTGGCTTTGATATAATCACTGACTACTCTGGTATTTTTGATGCACTTTCCCATAAAAATTACAATGTCCGTGCTGCATCTGCTGAGGCTCTGGCTGCAGCATTGGATGAAAATCCAGACAAAATGCAAGTAAGTTTCCAATGGCGCAATTTCCTGTTCTGCATTTGTACTCCTTCCACTACTGTATAGATGCTCTAGGATTTTTCAAGACGACTAACTGACTAAATCACCCTTGCAAAAGAGTGCTACCCACATTTAAAGACTGCCTTAGGTTTGTTGCTCTTGAAATGTTGTCTTATTGTAAGGACATTTGAACTGGACTTGGATACATAAGAACAAACCAGTAACAGAACATCTCAAAATCATAGAATAATAAGTATTAAAAAATTTGGAATATATAATGCCTGTATCTGGGTACAGTCTGTAGTTATGCTACCATGTCTTTAATTTCATATTCAAAATCGAACTTGAATAGAGTCACCTTTATCAAATAATTCTTTTTTATTTGGAGTAAATTTCTGATTTTGGTGTGTATTGTGACAGGATGCACTTTCTACCCTTTTCTCTTTGTACATTCGTGATCTTGGCCCTGATATTGAATTTGGAGATACGCATTGGCTTGGAAGACAGGGTATTGCATTAGCACTCCACTCTATTGCTGATGTTTTGGCCTCTAAAGATCTTCCTGTTGTCATGACGTTTCTCATATCACGTGCCCTGGTAAGTAGTGTCCTTCGTGTTTTGTTAGGCCTGATCATGGGCCGTCTGGCCTGATCAATGCGTTGGGTGGGCATGGGCTAAAATTTCCGACCTGCCATAAAACACGGGCCAGGCATGGGTCCATTGACCTGAAACCTGAAAAATGTACATGAAAAATCGGGTTTTACCCGACCACATATCAGGGCGGGCATGGGCCAAAACAATTGACCCGATGCTCAGGTCAGGGAGCCCATTTTTTGACCCGGCCAGAAGGTCGATAGTGTCTAGTTTTTGTGGATCTTATTACTGCAGTGCTAGTACATTTAGTTCTTGATGCATCTTATGGTGAACTTACAGGCGGATCCAAACGCGGATGTTCGTGGTAGAATGATCAATGCTGGCATCCTTATTATTGATAGGCACGGAAAGGAAAATGTTCCTTTGCTATTTCCTATTTTTGAGAGCTACCTGAATAAAAAGGCAAGTACTATGTTACTATTAATCATACTAATGTTATTTAACTATCGTGCTCTTTCTTTTCCTATCTTTACTAATCCATATTTAACAGGCTTCAGATGAGGAAACATATGATCTTGTGAGGGAAGGTGTTGTTATTTTCACTGGTGCTCTGGCAAAACATTTATCAAAGGTCTAGATGGATACTGAACTATTTTTTTATTTAAAAGATGCATCATAGTACTAAACATAGCATTTGTAACAGGATGATCCTAAAGTTCACAGTGTTATTGAGAAGTTGTTGGATGTCCTGAACACCCCATCAGAGGCAGTTCAACGCGCTGTCTCAGATTGCCTGTCCCCACTTATGGTCTCCAAACAGGTGGGTTGTGTTTTTTTACCATTCGTTTTTTTGTTCGTTGATGACTTTGTACCCATTTGGTACCCACTTTTTATTTTTTTTCTTGGTTCATTTGATTATAATGTCTGCCTCTCTTTTCCAGGAAGAGGGTCAAGCTCTTGTTTCTAGACTCTTGGATCGGATGATGAAATGTGAAAAGTATGGTGAGCGACGCGGTGCTGCCTTTGGCCTTGCTGGGGTGGTTAAAGGATTTGGAATTTCTTCTTTGAAAAAATACGGTATTGCTGCAACATTGCGGCAATGTTTGGAAGACAGGTTGGCTACTGGTGCTACATAGAAACTGGATAAAATTAATTTGCATTCTCTTGTCAAAATGTTAATTGCAATTTTTTTATCAAATCATGTGCTGCAGCTGTTGTATTCAGTTTCATGCCTTGTTAGTCTCTAGGCATTTGGCATTTAGTCTTGGTTTAAGGTAGTTCTTTTTAACCCTTTTATGGATATCCTAGTCCCTTCATTTGCACCCTATAGCTGGAATTTGGAGGCATAAGGCCTTAGTAACGCATTTTTGTAACATGGCACTATTTGTCTCTGACATCTCTTTCTCATGCCATTTCCATCTTATATCCTCACCTTTCTTTTATAAAGGATTCAATGTATTGGGAATTTTCTGATCTCTGAACATTGTAACACTGATTTTTCCATTTCTGCGCAGAATGTCTGCAAAATCTCGTGAAGGAGCTTTACTTGGATTTGAGTGCCTGTGTGAGAAGCTAGGCAGATTATTTGAGCCGTAAGTGATGCATGTCTTCACTTCAAACTGTTGATTCAAATTGACTCATTTATGTTCGCTGTCTTGTAGGTATGTCATTCAAATGCTACCATTGCTGCTTGTGTCTTTCTCTGATCAAGTCCTGGCAGTGCGTGAAGCTGCTGAGTGTGCTGCCCGAGCAATGATGTCTCAGCTCACGGGCCCTGGTGTGAAGCTTGTCCTTCCTTCACTTCTCAAGGTATCAATATATCTTGTTCGATGCCATGATTTCTAACATTTATTGTAGCCAAATGTTCTATAGGGTACAACCAAGTTCGTCTTATATTGAAATTGGACCTAACCACTAAATCTTCTGCTGAATATTTATACTTATTTAGGCCATTGGCACCAGAAACTGCTAGTTTCCATTTGTTAGACAAGCAGAGCATCTTCATTTCCATCAGTTACCAAATGTTTTACTATCTCTACACATTTCAGAAATGTTTTCCCTTTATTTTCATTCATACTGTTCATACCTTTTATATTAGTTCTTAGCTTTTGACAGTATATGACTCTAGTCACATCCATTTTCTAAAAGTGACATAAGTCTATTCAGCTAGTCTGACAGTCGGATAATATCATTAACACAATTTCCCAGGGTCTAGAGGACAAAGCATGGCGTACCAAGCAAAGCAGTGTTCAACTTCTTGGTGCCATGGCATATTGTGCTCCTCAGCAACTATCTCAATGTCTTCCTAAGATTGTTCCAAAGTTAACAGAGGTATATTAGGAATTTGTTTTTGAGCTAAGCTGCTTATATAACATA
Organism: Digitaria exilis; assembly: GCA_015342445.1. Classification (NCBI taxonomy): domain Eukaryota; kingdom Viridiplantae; phylum Streptophyta; class Magnoliopsida; order Poales; family Poaceae; genus Digitaria; species Digitaria exilis. The sequence goes on from JACEFO010002183.1 coordinate 104,110, forward strand.
ACATCTAGTTTCATATATTATGCAATATATATGACAGGTACTAACAGACACACATCCCAAAGTCCAAGCGGCAGGACAGACAGCTCTCAAGGAGGTACTGTTTGCTTGTTTATCATGACAATTGGATGTTACTATGCCTCATCTCTGATGGATTCTGCTTTGTTTTCTTTTACCAGGTTGGAAGTGTCATAAAGAATCCTGAAATTTCTGCACTTGTTCCTATTCTTCTGGCAGCTCTGACGGATCCAAACGATCACACTAAACATTCTCTTGATATCCTTCTTCAGGTAATAAGATCTAAGATAGTGTTCACCCAAACTGTTGACATTTGATTGCCCACATCACTTTGCCAATTACGAATTCAAGATCGATTATTATTGTTTAGGTTTACATCTCTGTATCTTTTTTGGCAGACTACTTTTATTAACTCTATAGATGCACCATCGCTTGCGTTGCTTGTGCCTATTGTGCATAGAGGACTGAGGGAGAGGGGTGTTGAGACTAAAAAGAAAGCTGCTCAAATAGTTGGAAACATGTCTTCTTTAGTTACTGAACCAAAGGATATGATCCCATACATTGGTTTGCTCCTACCAGAAGTGAAGAAGGCAAGTTTTCTTTATTGCTCCACATCTCAGAAGTGAAACTGCTCAGTAGCAGTTCCTTTGTTGATTTTGATTAACTGTAGTTTCCTTGCTTGTTATAATGTGTTTGACTATATCTTGCAGGTTCTAGTGGATCCTATACCTGAAGTCAGGGCAGTGGCTGCTCGAGCTCTTGGGTCTCTTATAAGTGGAATGGGTGAAGACATCTTCCCAGATCTTGTGCCATGGTTATTAGATACTCTAAAATCAGATAGTAGTAATGTTGAACGATCTGGTGCTGCCCAGGGACTGAGTGAGGTTGGTTTTCTTTTTCTACTCGCCTTGTTCGCCATTTTTTTTTTTGTAGTATGACATTTCTATTTAACGTAATAGAGTATTAATTGTTTGCTTTGTTACTGCAATTGTTTGATCAGCTCCTAGAACAATTTGTATGTTTTTATCTATTAAAGTCAAAGTCTTCAATTTTTTCATTTTCTCTGTGATGGATGACTGGTTCAATAAGAAGATTTTCCTGGTAACATATAATTATGTTTGATTATATTCAATTTCCAGGTTTTAGCTGCTCTTGGCCATGATTATTTCGACCGTATTCTTCCTGACATCATCCGGAACTGTTCCCACCAGAAGGCTTCTGTTCGTGATGGACATCTTACACTTTTCCGGGTATTTTTTCCCAAAATTTCTTTATCATGTGTATATGGCTACTGCTTGTAATACAGTACATTGTTGATGACTTCTGCTATGTATTTTATAGTATTTGCCAAGGTCCTTGGGCGGTGTTTTTCAGAACTACCTGCAGGCCGTTCTTCCTGCTATATTAGACGGTATGATTGTTCAAAATTTATCTCTGGTCAGGGCTTGTCACATTGATTCTCACCACTTACTCTTATCAGGGCTTGCTGATGAGAATGAATCTGTTCGTGATGCTGCACTTTCTGCTGGTCATGTCTTTGTGGAGCATTATGCCGCATCGTATGCAATCCTCAAATTAGTCACTTACTGATTTTATTTGCAGTTCTTGATATCTGATTGAATTTTCTTTGTTGAATAGGTCCTTACCTCTGTTGCTTCCTGCTATTGAGGATGGGATCTTCAGTGATAATTGGCGCATTCGACAAAGTTCGGTTGAACTTCTTGGGGATCTCTTGTTCAAGGTTGATTGCTCATTTATATAGTACCTTACTCAGGTATTAGGTTCACCTAATAATGTTGCATCATCTGGTAACACTTCTATCTTCAGGTCGCTGGAACTTCTGGGAAGGCAATCCTTGAGGGTGGAAGCGATGATGAAGGTGCTAGTACAGAGGCTCAAGGGCGTGCGATTATTGAAGTACTCGGAAGGGAGAAACGCAATGAAGTTCTTGCGGCCATTTATATGGTCCGTTCTGATGTCAGCTTGACTGTCCGGCAGGTATATGCTTTATCCCAAGACATCATTAACAGTCCTTATTGAGAAACAGTGATTTTTTGTAATGTTTTTAATAGGCCACTTTTCAGCATTCCAGGATCACCCTTGATCTAAATTTTTCTTTGCATCTCAGGCTTCACTACATGTATGGAAGACAATTGTAGCAAATACTCCAAGAACTCTGAAAGAAATAATGCCAGTACTTATGGACACACTTATTTCATCGCTCGCATCATCTTCCTTAGAAAGGCGTCAGGTTTGACCTATTTCTTGTTCTGTTTGATATCTTCAGAGATGTTATGCAGTTCTAATTTTCTGTGTGTTGTCATTTTGCAGGTTGCTGGAAGATCACTTGGTGAGCTTGTAAGGAAGCTTGGTGAGCGAGTTTTGCCCTCTATTATTCCAATCCTGTCACAGGGACTCAAAGATCCAAATGCTAGCAGAAGACAAGTAAGTTATCTTAATCAAATGCTCCCTCCATCCCAATTTATAAGTCGTTTGACTTTTTGGCTCCAACTTTGACCATTCGTCTTATTCAAAAAATTATGTGAAATATCATTTTTTTTTTGGTTATGACTTGCTTTGTTAATGAATATTCTTCAAAATGACTTAAATTTGACTATATTTGCATAAATTTTTTTTGAATAAGACGAGTGGTCAAAGTTGGGGTTAAAAAAGTCAAACGACTTATAAATTGGGATGGAGGTAATACATCTGTGGAGGATAACTAGACTTTGCAAATGCATCGACCTTCTCATGGTCAACCTAGAATGTGCCCTGTCACGGAATAAACATAATGGTATTTATGTATATTTCTGAATAGAATGTTGTGTTCTATTTTCAGTGGAATGCATATGTGCAAAAAAAAATTAAAATATATGCAACACATTTGTCCAAACAGTGACCTAGGCTGTTGACTCCTTTTACTTTTATAGTATCTATTGTTTACTCTATCTATACTCAGTGGTGGCTCATGTTAATCTATTAAATCATTAATCTGTTTCCTTCTTGTTGTATCTGTAACTTTGTTGAAGGCTTGCTGGATCAGTCTGTTCTGATTTTCCCCAAAACTAGACCTTATCCTGGTAGTCCATGCAAGTTGTGACATTTCAGGAGTGCCATGATACTTCCACGGTTCTGATGTTTACAAGGATATTTTATTTTTATTAGATGGAGAAGTAAAAATATTCATATTGTGGAGATATGCTTTCCTCTCAAAATCTCTGCACATCCAGAAGTCCATTCTAGAAACCCTAGATTATGTGTTTTTATTTGTTTATTTTGAAGATACCGTTTATTCTGTTTAGTATGCAATCCATGAAATGATCAATATATTTTATTGCTTTTCCTTTTCAGGGAGTTTGCATTGGTTTGAGTGAGGTTATGGGCAGCGCCGGAAAACATCAGCTATTAAGTTTTATGGATGAACTTATACCTACCATTCGTACTGCTCTATGTGACAGGTATGCTTTCTTGCTATACCTTTGCGTTGTTTTTATCTGATGCGTCATTTAGCTGCATCTCCCTGTAACAGCACCCAAGAGGTCCGTGAATCTGCTGGTTTAGCGTTTAGTACTCTGTATAAGGTATTTGAGCTGAACTTATTCTGAAGATTATGGACGATTTGCCATTTTTTTTTAATATGTTCACCTTATAGAGTGCTGGACTGCAAGCCATTGATGAGATTGTCCCCACATTGCTACGGGCTTTGGAAGATGATGATACATCTGCAACAGCGCTTGATGGTCTAAAGCAGATTTTAAGGTTTTTCTTTTCTTCTCGTTTTTTTGGTTCTCTTTGGTTTGGTGAAACCATAATTCTAACTTTGAACCCTAAACAAATACTGAACTATTTATATAATTTTACAGCGTCAGAACTGCAGCTGTTCTTCCCCATATACTGCCCAAATTAGTCCAGCCCCCCCTCTCGTGAGTTGGCCACTAATATTATTTTTTTTTCTCTATACTCGGTTAGCCCTGTCTTATTGACAAATTGCTTTATTGGTGCAGTTCATTCAATGCACATGCATTGGGTGCTCTAGCAGAGGTTGCTGGACCAGGTTTGAATTCACATATTGGAACTGTCCTCCCAGCATTGATTCTTGCTATGGATGATGAAGATGCGGTGAGATTCATTCTGAACACAACCATGAACCATCTTCAATCTAGGAATTTTGCTGCATGTTCTGTTGTTTCTTACATTTTTCTAATCCACCTGTGTAGGATGTACAAAACTCAGCCAGGAAAGCTGCTGAAACTGTTTTGCTGGTTATTGATGAAGAAGGAATTGAAATGTTGATACCTGAGCTTCTAAGAGGAATCAATGACAGTCAGGTTGTTTAACTTTTTTATAAGGCCTTGTTATTATCTCTTTTTTGTTCCTGTTTCTTAAAATATTATTTGTATCCAGGCATCAATGAGGCGGGGCTCAGCCTATCTAATCGGTTTCCTCTTTAAAAATACTAAATTATATTTGGTGGATGAGGCTTCTGATATGATGTCAACTCTAATTATTCTGTTGAGTGATACTGACAAGGCTACTGTATCAGTGAGTACCTGTCATCATATCAGTATGGTTCAGCTTCACTAGTTCTTCAGAGACTTGCTCATTTTTATGATCAACAGGCTGCTTTGGAAGCATTTTCAAGAGTTGTTGGGTCTATACCGAAGGAGCAGCTCCCGACGCATATAAAACTAGTGCGTGATGCTGTCTCTACAGCCAGAGATAAAGAGCGTAGAAGGCGAAAGGTGCTACTATGACTTCGACTACTAAATTTTGTGCTAGGCATTTGTTTTGCCTCCTATCTCAAAAGGGGGAAAAAAATACCCACTATTGTTTTTCTGCCTTAGACTAATAGTTTCATGTCCATTGTCAGGGTGTGCCTGTTCTTGTGCCTGGCTTATGTCTTCCTAAAGCATTGCAGCCTTTCCTTCCTATATTTCAGCAGGTATTTATTTGTGAATTTGCTTTGTTATAAAATATTTTCACTTACCAAAAGCCCTGTTTGGAATAGCTTAAATGCTACTTATGGCCAAAATAAGCTGAAACTAGTAGCCAAATGGTGGGCTTTATTGCAGCTTATTTTGGCTACGCTTCTTCCCATAACCCTCATTTGTAGTAAAATGTAAAAGCTGAATCAAACACGCTTATTGGAGAAGTGCTTTTTCCATATTTGTGTAGCTTATCTGAGAAGTGCTTCACTGCTGAACCAAACAAGGCCGATATGTCTTCTGTTAAACTCCAGGCATGAACACATCTGATATATCTGCTGTTAAATTCCAGGGCTTAATTAGTGGGACGGCTGAAACAAAGGAACAGGCAGCTGAAGGTCTTGGAGAGTTAATTGACGTCACAAGCGAGAAAACTCTTAAGGAAGTTGTTGTGCCAATTACTGGGTATGGATTTGTCCTATTGGAATGGCTTTAGTTTTATGATTGGTCTTCAAATGTGCTTTCTGAACTAACTACAACATGTAACTCACTCCATTACAACCATGAGATATTACCCACATGTCCAGCTGCCAGTCGATGAGCTCCTTAGCATTTTTGTTAATAACATTTGGCCCTAAAATGGCTTACAGTTGCAATGAACGAGTGAACAAACTATGCATTTCATAAGCATACTGCATTCCTGCATGTTCTATGTTGGTTACACATCAATTACTGATGCTTTAAGCTGGTCTCATATAGATAATTCCTTGGTTGACATAATTGTTTTCTTTAACTCATACCTGTCTACTGCTTCACTGTTAGTTCAATTTAGGTCATATATGCATTGTAGAATTTATTCTTACCCCACTGGTGAGTATGGGACAAGCTATGAACCATATGTACTGCATGCGCTGACCAAACCGAAGATGTATACACCACAAAGTGATCGCATTATTGCTGCCAAGTTGTAGCTTTTGCCTTGTTAACTTACTGTATATACATGAAACAAAGCAAGTACAGGCAAGGTGATTCCAAGCCCTGTAATTTGGAGCTTAAACAGAAGCACACGCAGTTGCATTCTGAACCTTATCAGCAACTAGAAGCCAGATGGTCTTAAATAGAGAAGTGGGTGGCAGAAGCCAGGGCTCAGCTGCTTCTCATAAAAAATATTTTTTGGGAAGCTAGCCAGCACTCTTAACATTCTGTCAAATCGCTCAGTCACATCCCCAGTTGAATGATTGTTTGGTATATGGTGTGCCAGCATTTTACATTTTAGTTCTAACATATGATGCCGTGTGTAGGCCTCTTATTCGCATCCTTGGTGATCGGTTTCCATGGCAAGTCAAGTCAGCTATCCTATCAACCCTGACAATCATCATCGCGAAAGGAGGAATTGCACTTAAGCCCTTCCTTCCACAACTTCAGACTACATTTGTAAAATGTCTACAGGACAGCAATAGGTCAGTATTATCTCCTTTTCCTGTGTCCCTGTCAGTTATGGGTTTACCTACACATGTGAATATGTTTGAATTGCAGGTCTGTTCGGACGAGGGCTGCAGCTGCCCTTGGAAAGCTTAGTGCACTTAGCACACGGGTGGATCCTTTAGTTAGCGATCTTCTGTCCATGCTGCAGGTTGTGGATGTTATATCTCTTATCCTTTTGTGTGTGAGAAAAGATGCCACTGCAAGTTCAATAGTAATTGAAGTGTTTCTTTTCTTTTCTTTTTTCAGTCAGGAGATGAATCTGTCAAAGAAAGTGTGCTTTCTGCGCTTAAAGGTGTTATCAAACATGCTGGAAAAAGTGTCAGCGCTGCAATTAGGTCTCGTGGATGTGATCTTCTCAAAGATCTTCTGCATGCTGATGCTGATGATGTCCGCAGTTGTGCTGCAAAAGTGATTGGCACATTGTCTCTGGTAATCATTGTTTTGATTGTTTTCATCTTTTATATCCCTCTTTACTTGTCCATTCTCAATGTACCATAAAGGTTGAAAGTATCAGAAATAATGTTTTCACATTTGTCTAACTAGTGTTTGAGCTGTAAAAAAAATAACTAGACTACTGACACTAGAAGGAAAGGGCAATTATTTTTTAACATGCAACTCAATATACTGCCATGTACTTGTTTTTAGCCAAAAAAAAAAACTAGACTACTGACACTAAAAGAAAAGGATTATATTCAACATGTAACTCAATATACTGCCATGTACTTGTTTTTAGCCAAGTGTTTGTCAAATGAGAACTCCCATTACAATGAGATAATGGATTTTTATCCTCGTTTTTTTTTTCTGTTGAAATAACATGAGTGTTAACAGGGGGGCAAGTGCTTTGCTTCCCTAAGTTTGCGTTCAAGAATGAATTATTGAGCTACAGTTTGCAAGTTTGTGTTCAGCCTATTTCTGGACTTTGGCTACTTTTTATCTTTGCTGAAATTTAGTATGTAGTTTAATTGAGACGGCATTCATATTTGTTCATTTGATGACTGATGAGTAATGCAGCAAAGCAAAAGAAGCTGATATAAGACGATCTGCAGCAGTTATGAGGTCAAAGTTGATAAAAAAGAAACAATAACTTTTTCAGGGCACTATCATGTTCTCCGGTGCTTATCTATCGACTGTGATACCCGTGCTTTCATGCATTTATTAGGCACTATCTGTAGAGATCCATTCTCTTTCATGCATTTATAAGGCTCTTCTCAATATAATTTTGCCACATTTATCGACTCTGATACCCGTGCTTTCTTTACAGTACATGGAGGAGACCGAGATTTCAGATTTGGTGCAAATCTTGTTGAACCTGAGCACCTCACCAGAATGGTATACCAGGCATGGTGCTTTGTTAGGATTCTCATCCATAGCAATGCATTCTCCATCAAAATTGTGTCATTTGGCATCCTTTCCGTCTCTTGTTGATCTTCTGAAAGATTCTCTCAAGGACGACAAGGTATTGGATCAAGTTGTACGCCTTGTCTATTTGTAACTATTATTGCTGTTTCTATGTTTAACTCATCTTTGCTGTGTGAAGTTCCCTGTTCGTGAAGTTGCCACAAGAACTGTGGGAAGGATACTCTGTTTCCAGTTACAATCAGAAACCAGCTCCTTGCAACTGGTTCGGCTGCTTGTCTTGGCCTTGCGTGATGATTCAAGCGAAGTTCGAAGGAGATCGTTGTCATGTATCAAAGCGGCTGCAAAGGTTTATCATTGGAGCTGATATCTCAATGTTTGCTGGTAACTTCATTCTTGGTGACATTGTGGTAATTTAATGGCTGTCTTGCAGATAAATCATTCAGCTCTAGCTACACATCACTCAATATTGGGTCCGGCTATTGCTGATGCTTTGAAGGACCCTAGCATGCCTGTGCGTCTAGCAGCGGAACGCTGCACCCTTCATGTTTTCCAATTGACTAAAGGTACTTTTCATTTCTTGTTCTATGTTTCGTACTGCTACTGTATTACTATTCCATGTCTGGTGATGTTCTCTTTCTAATGAACTGGAGTAGGTAGGATTATGGTAAAGTTAGAGACACATTGCACATTTGTTGGTGTGATAAGAACTGAAAATTTATGTTACTGCCTCCATTTCCAGGGCCAGATAATGTTACAGCTGCGCAAAAATACCTTGGTATGACCAGCTTGGAAGTAAAGAAAATCGCAAAGCTTAACGAGGAGAGGTATGTGTAGTTAGCTTGTTACCACCACCTACATCATGGATGCTTGTGATGCTTTGTCATGCTTCATTGGGTTGGACTGCCACTTGACAACTCTGTTGATTGTTGTCCCCTGCAGTGATGGCAGTGAGAGCAGTGATGATGACAAGAGGGCATAAACTCTACTCCCAGCAGCCACTTGGTCCATCTTTTCTCGCTTTCAGTCATATATGACCTTCACATATAGTTAGCTACATTGATAGTAGCAAACGGGGTCATTTTTTTCTGTCTGACCCTAGTTGTGAACATCCTTTTTGACAACATACAGCAGCAGAGAGAACACACATCGGCATTGTTCATATACATAGGCATTGTTCATATTTCTTGCGACAAACCAACAATATATACGTTGTCATTGTAGTGTTGAAGGTATCCAATCCAGAATTCTGCCGACCAAGTGTTTTCCGAAACATTCTGATTAGGAACATACATTTCGATCTCGAGCAATTAAGGAGGTGTTTGTTTCAGTTGTTGTAACGCAAATGAAAATGGAATCGGGTTACGGTGGAATCAGAGCGGGGATCACAGGTTACAGGCTGTAATGGTATCACTTGCCTGTCCGGCTGTCCCTGAACAAGCCGCTCTAGTGCTTCCCTCACCAGAGCATGAGGTGACTTTGCCTCGTCTGGTTCAGAAAGCAAGCCAATTTTTTCCTTCCGCCAAATCGTGAGAGTCCATAAAAACCCAATCCTGAAGCATGAGATTCGAGAAGTGGCAGATCGATTTAGTGCTCTTCTGAGATCTCTTTACTGGTGCAGGAGCTCTAAGGTGAGCAATGGCAGAACAACATTGGGCTATGTGAAACCGATTTTGATTGCACAATGGTTCGATTCATCACGTGAGCTCAATTTTAATGATGAGAAGCTTGATTTAGAGATATGCCGCTTCAATTTTGTAAACAGTGACGGATGAAATTGGAGCAGGACGCGTAATTCACGTGTGAGAAGTACAGGGCGAAGTCAGAGGGGGCGGTTAAGTGGGCTCTCGTCGGCAGGGTTCACAAAACCTAACCGGAGGGCCGAACCGTCGGCCGGCGGTAGCGGCTAACGGGTTCGGTTTCCGCGGGAACCGGTCAAAACCAGACAAATTCAAATTTTGAATTTAAATGTATATGAAATCCTAGTTCAATCGGTTTGAACCGGTAACCCGCCCGATTTGACCGGTAAGCCGAGCGGTTTGGGCGGTAAGCCGGCCGGTTTGGACGGTAAGCCGGCTCAATACATAATTTGTCATGTTTTCAAATTTAACTAAAAATTTAAAAAAATAAAAGAAAAATTTCTAAAAATATTTCAAGGAGCGTAGAATTTAATGGTGTCAAAAATTTTCAAATATTAGTGTATTTAGTATTTTTTGTGTGCATTAGAAGTTCGATGAGCCGATATTTTTCCCCCTTTTTTTTGTTGAAGTTCTAATGCCTGCAAAAAATATCAAATGAGCAAATATTTGAAAATTTTTTACACCAATAGATTACATATACCTTGAAGTATTTTTAGGATTTTTTTTTATATTTTTTCATTTCAAATTTAAATTTGAATATTTAAAATTTAACCGGTTTGAAACCGCCCCAAACCGCTACCGGTCCGGAGTGGTTTGACAGGTTCACGCGGTAACCGGCCGGTTTTGAACGGGATTGCGAACCCTGCTCGTCGGTCGGAGAGGAGCAGTGTGCCGGCCAGCATAGCCCTTCCACGTGGAACGACGAGAGGGCGGAGCTGTTCATCCGCAGGAGGAAGATGGGATCAGAGCAGTGGTCGAGTCTGCTAGCGGTGTCGACATTGTGGAGCCATTGCAGTGATGAACCGGCGGGATCGGAGTTGCATATCTGATTACGCGACAGTTGATTACGGAACATGTCAAACCAAACGCATTAAACGATACCTGTTACCCTCCATAATCCATTTACGTTACAAATTGGTCAACCAAACACCTCCTAACTGTTTTATAGCAGACATTCAGAATCGTTGTTTCTAGGCACAATCATCTCGGTTCGACAATAAAGCACGCCACACAATCGTCTCAGTTCGACAATAAAGCACGCCAATCGTTGTTTGTAGCACAATCATCTCAGTTGGACAATAAAGCACGCCAATGTATCCTCACGCCTACGTTCCTACCATCTCTCGTCTCCCTCCCAGTTGTTCTTCTCCTTGGGCCCGGTTGGCCCTTCCTCGCTGGACAGCTCGTTGGGCATCTTGTTGAGCATCTTCTCCGCGCCGCACCTGAGCCGGACAGGCAGCCGCCCGACCATCCACTCCATTGCCTTCCTCGACTTGTACACCGTCGTCGGGCCCCACTCCCGCATGAACTGCAGCCACTGCGGCTCGGCGACGGCGCCCTCGCCCAGGTACTCCGCCGCCACGATGCGGTACTTGGCGCTCGAGTCCACGAACAGCCTGCTCCGCGCGGCGTCGTTGCGGATGCCGATCCCGAGCGCCGCCGAGCCCTGCAGGTACACGCCAGGGTACGCGTAGCTCGCGTGCCCGTTCCTGGACGAGTACGCCACGGGCTTGTTCCCGGCGGTGTACTCCAGCGCCGACGCGTCCACCCAGTGCCCGCCGCTGTGCTGCGAGTAGTACACCCCCATGAGCTCGCCGGTGAGGTTGCTGACGCGGAGCGTGAAGTGCTCCCAGTCCCCGACGTGCCGCCCGGTCTTGCCCAGCGGGAGGCTCACCGGGCCGAGCTTGAGCCTCGCCGGGCCGTTGAACGGGCAGAACACCCACATGGCCACGTCGGTGCACGCCCCGCCCATGGCCGGCTTCACGTGCGCGTAGAGCTCGGCGCTGTCGATGTTGCCGCGGCACACGGCGCGGCCACGCTCGCTGCCGGGGACGTCGATCCAGCACTCCCCGTCGTTGCACCCGCCGCCGGGGAGGTTGGACCCCTCGCCATCGACCTCCTCGCCACCCTCCCCGCCACGCCTGTACAGCGCCGCGCCGTTCTTGAAGTACCAGGAGACGGATGACGGCAGGTACTTCTCCTTGGGGTGGAAGAAGAGCGTGGGGCCGTAGTGCTGGATAACGGCGTGCGCCTGCTCCAGCGTCGGCATCGCAGACAGGTCGAGCTCGACGTTGCTCAGGCACGCCATGCCTTGCTCCCGCGGGGAGCTCCCGTCCGCCGCGCAGCAGAAGGTGCCCGCGCCAATTCCTTTCCCCCACATCCCCCGGTGCACTGGCCTCACGCCCCGCACGGCGAAGGCCGCCGCGCAGGGGTCGGAGGACGACGACGGCTGCGCGAGCTGCAGGTGGAGCAGAGAGCCGTGCGGCTCGCACTCGTCGGTGAGGTCCGCGCGGACGCAGGCCACCTCGTCGAGCGGCGGCTTATGTGGCTCCGTCGTCACGAGGCACCCGAGCGCCCTGTACCCCTCCGGCGGCACGGGGACCCAGAAGTAGGCGTCGTTGAGGCCGTAGCAACTGCCGGCATTGCCACGGTTCCCACTGCCGCCGAGGCCACCGGCGCAGAACTCCCAGACGAGCGTGTAGTCCCGCGGCGCGCAGAGCGGCGGCGGCGGTGGCTGAGGCGAGGCGCTGGCCGGGGGCGCGCACGCCCTCGCGACGAGGAGGTGGCCGTGGAGCGGGCGGCAGTTGGGCTGGCAGTAGTGCCCGAGGAGGGAGAAACCCTCTGGGACGCCGACGGGCCGGTAGAAGGTGACACTGCTGCCGCACCGCCGCTGCCGCCGCCGCGGCGACAGCGTGCAGATCTTCTGGAACGACGTGGCCGCGGCGAGCTCCAGCTCCCCTCCGCCGATGCACATCCTCCCCCGCGCGAATCCCCCACCTGCAAAAAAAATGCATCGCCGAATTGATTAACCAAACAATTAACAACAGAAATACCTCCGCCTTCCCGGGAACAATCTGGCGGCACGCATTACGCGAGGATTGATACTAGGACAGTCACGCGCGCGCAGAGACTGAACCCAAAAATCCAATGAAATGGAGGATGCGCCGCCACTCACCTGGGGGCCACGGCGGGAGGGGCTCAGCGAAGGAGAAGACCTCCGGGTCCGGCTCCTCGAGGGGCGGCCCGCCCACGCGGACGTCGCCGCCGGAGAAGCAGCCGCCCCACCCGTGGCCCATCGCGCGCGCTGTCTTGCCTGCCTGCCGGATTTGTCCGCCGCGTGCCCGGCTCGAACACCGAACGGAATGGAGCTCCGCGCCAGACGACCGGCACCGGCAGGCTAAGGACCGGAGGGCACACGTCTCATCAGCGACGGCAAGGCAAGTAGCCAAGCAACACGATCCAGCCCGCTCCGGCCGCGACGGCTTGGAGAGGGGAGGAGTTTCTTATGCCCCCGCACGGTGGAATCGCTTCGTCACATCACAGGTTTGACGTCTGCCGGCTCGGCTCGACCCGACGGAAGGGCCCGCGCGCGCGACAAGAAAGGAAAGTGGAAAAGGACACGGGGCCTGCCACCTATCCGTGCCTTGCTCTTGCTTGATTGATCCTTGCTTGATGCTTGGGTGGGTGGAGGGGGTGGGAATCCTCCGGCGACCTTGCCCTCACGGCGCCCGCCCCGCCTACCAGCGCATCGACTAGAGGATGGAAGGCGGTGGGGACGACGGCCAGACGTGTCGCTGGGTCCGTGGTCCGGGGAAGCTCTCTCATTTGATTCGTCGTCGCGGTGCACGGCGGGGGGTAGGTGCTGCCGACAGGCGCATTGTTGCGATCCAGGTAGGGCTGCACGGTGGATCGTGATCGAAATGCTGTGCGTGCCTTATCTGGAAAATGACCTCGCGTAAGAAAATGGCAAGCGCAGCGGCTAGCGTCTGGTACGGTGGACAGGAAACGGAAGCCAATAGCGTTGGGAGTTCAATTTTCAAACAATGGCAGCTGACATGCCATTGCCAATAGCGAGGCGCGTGGCACCCGGGGCGTCATGGACTGCAAGAAAGGAATACAAGCGAGAACATCTCAGGTAGTATATATCAGTAACACAAACCGGGATGCAATCAATAACAAAAATTTGATGCAGCGAGCTATGCTTGCCATTTTTTTTTGTTATTGATTGCTTTTACCATGGCCTGACTCGCATGCCATTGTTCCAAACATGATCAGACCGAAAATCAGGCTGGATACCATCATGAGATCCTCAATATAACCAATTATAGCATAAAAACAGAACGAAAATCAGGCTGCACATTTCACTGCCTGGCACCAGGCGATTCATGTTCACTTGTTCAGTCTATGCAATAAATAAGTCAACCTTCACTGCAGCTCACCGATGGTCAGCCCAGTGAGTTGTTGAAATTGAATTTGATACGCCTATTGGGCCATTGGTACAGTTTATAACACCTTCCAAGGGCGACCATGCTATGCTATTCCTTCCTTCAGATTCACTCTGCCCGTGGTGGTGATAAACGTGGCTGCAGAGAAGAACAGTTGGCATATCAGACAAGTGAGCTACAAAGAAAATTCAGAATTATTGTAAATAAGAGTAACCAGCACTACTGTTTCCATGCATATTCTGAATTTCTGCTCCTACTGATGGTCGGATGCCCGTTGACATGTTTAAGTTCAGTTTTAAATTTTAAGCACATGACTGATGATGGAATAGCTGCTACCCTAAGTGTGGGTGTAGAGTCCTGACGGACTGAACAACCCTGGCGGCCCATACTATGGGCCGGCCCACAAACAAGACTTGACGCACAAGACAAGGATTAGTCCTAGTCGGTTTAGATATACTGTATTAGGGAATTAGAGATAAACTTGTAAAAGTCTCCTAGTCCTATACGGTTCCCATGTAACCCTGCCCACCGGACTATATAAGGCGAGGCAGGGACCCCCTCAAAACATCATAATCAATACAAGATACAACATACAGGACGTAGGGTATTACGCTCCGGCGACCCAAACCTGTCTAAACCGTCTCTTGTCACCTTCGGCTCTAGATTCTCGACGACTTCTCCCTAAACCCTTCTCTCGGGGCACCCCCTCGAGAACCTAGTCAGCATAAATCGCCGACACTTTGGCGCCGTCCGTGGGGATCTACTCGTCGAGTTTTCAGTAAAGAGTCGATGGCCACCTTCAGCGCCTCCATCGTCACCAAGTTCGAGGCAGGCGCCTCCTTCATCTTCGGCTCCTGGCTTTGCATTGCAAACCAGGAAGGCGAACTCCAACACCACTTGCGCGACGAGGCGGCTGTACCAGCTTGGCCACGCGCGCAGACCGCTCCGCAAAGATCTCGGAAGACTCCAAATTCCGACACGATCTCTGGATCGTATCCTACTCGGAGGAGTACGTGGCGCCCGAAGCAGATTCAATCCCGGGCAGACCACGACAACCCAACCCTACCAAGGGGCAGGATCAAGCCACGTGTCCAAGACTCCCCGGCGGACTCCGGATCACTTCCGAGCTCCGCCAGGGTTCAACGATCAGGACCGTGACAGCAACCCCGCGGGTATCCAGGAACCCTGGCTACAACCCCCGCGGGACGAAGACTTCCTCACGAGGATCGCGCGCATCCCAGTTTCCCTTCGGGTTAACAAACTCAGCCGCGGTCCACCAGAAGCACCTGAAGAAGAAGGTTCTCCAACCCCGCGGAGCAACCTCGGATCTTGTCTTGACCACAACTCCCTCGGGGGTTATTGTTCATTGGCCTGACATGGATCCCGAGGCGGTTCTGTTCGAAGCAAACGTACCTTCCACGGTACGGGACATCCTACCTCTGCTTCCTTTCCAAGAAGGCAGAGGGCTCCCTGCTGCCACGGGTAGCAGAAGAACCGGGCCTAGCAACCCCGGTCGCCAGTCCTGCGTGCTCCTCAATGAGCACAGCGATGAAGTTGTCTCCGACGACGCTCCAACAGAGGAAGGGGAAACCGACGCAGACCGGGAACTCCGTATCGAGCGCAACCGCAACCGCGCACTCCGACGTCGCTTCATCAAGAAGAAGAATCTCAACTCGGAGTTCGACAAGCAAGACATCTTCAACTCCCCTGTTGCCAACATCTTGTTCGGGGTCAGCGTCTTCGAAGGGTTCCAAACAACCCCTGAGATCAACCTCGCTAAGGCTCGCCTAGAAGCCGCAGCCGTCATGGTCGATCGCCTGGATGGAGGCCGCTCCTCCTCCAAAAGCAAGAGTTCTTCGCGCCAGCAAGCACCGTCAGCCAAGCGTCAGAACAGTCACTATGGCAGCTCCGCCGGCCAAACCAAGGACAAGAACAGGCCTCGCGAAGAACCCCGCCGTCCTCGCGAGGAACCTCCTAGGTCCCAGCGTCGCGAAGAACCCCGTCCAGCTCGCTCTCATAACACACCAAACGACGCCCGCAACGACATCATCCGGATCAGAGAGGGGAGAGCTACCTCCCACGTTGCGGATTCTGCAGGAAGATGCGGCGTCCCAAACCCCGATGCTCTGCCATGCTACACACGCGCCATCCGCATCAGCTCCTTCCCGCGGAAGTTCAAGCCGCCAGGCATCACCAACTTCGACAGGAAGCAAGATCCAAACATCTGGCTGCGCAGATATTCTTCTGCAATAGAAGCATCAGGGGGCGACGACATCTCTAAGATGCTCTACTTCCCAGTTGCGATGGAGCAGGGTCCTCTCACCTGGCTCGAGTCCCTCCATCCAGACTCCATCGACAGCTGGCACGCGCTGAAGAAGGCTTTCGTCTCCAACTACCAGGGTTCTTTTGAGCGCCCTGGCAGCAAGTATGAACTCCGCGCGTGCAAGCAGAAGCCAGACGAGTCCCTGCGCGACTACAACAGGCGATTCTTCGCCATCAAGGCATCCTGCGTTCCCATCCCCGACTCAGAAGTCATCGACTACTTTCAAGAAGGGATGACCGATCGCACCCTCTCCCGTGACTTCGGTCACAACCGTCCTCGTGACCTCGAGGAATTTCGTGCACTGGTGTCCAACTGGATGGACACCGATGATCAAGAACGGGAGCGCTACGGCAAGAGACCCAACAACCCTGGGCGCAGGAACCAGGAAGACAACAGGGATCAGCCGCGCGACTCCTTCCAGCGTAACGGCAACAACCCACGGAAGCGACCACACAACACGGTCGCAACCGTCCAGACCGTCCGCTCCGCCAAATCTGCGCAGCAACGACGGGAAGAGTTCAACAAACTTCTCAAGAAGCGCTGCCCTTACCACACCGACAGCAAGCACACCATGGGCGAGTGCGTGCTCCTCCGGGAGACGTTCAGCACCCCCAACAAGAAGCAGAAGTCGGCTGGCGACGGAGACGACGGACACGACAAGGGAGACAACGGTTTCCCAGACATTAATAACACTGTCAACGTCATCTTCGGAGGCATGGCAGTCAGCGACACCTCGCGCAATCGCAAGAATGCAAGGCGCGAGGCATACGCAGCAGAACCAGCGGTGGTTACACCGCTACGGTGGTCTGACACCACCATCACCTGGTCCCGAGAAGATCAGTGGGCCGAGATCACCTCTCCTGGACGATATCCGCTCGTCCTCGAGACTGTGGTAGCAAACAGCAGGCTCACCAAGGTCCTGATCGACGGAGGCAGTGGGCTCAACCTCATCTTCGCCACGACGCTGAAGTCCATGGGCCTCGACATGAGTACGCTGCAGCCGGCGGATACTCCTTTCTACGGCATCGTGCCTGGAAAGGCCGCCATCCCCCTCGGGCAAATCACCTTGCCCGTCACGTACGGTACGTCATCCAATTACCGTACAGAGTTCATTAAGTTCGAAGTTGCAGACTTCGACACCTCCTACCACGCCATCCTCGGGCGACCAGCATTGGCCAAGTTCATGGCCATCCCCCACTACACCTACCTGGTGCTGAAGATGCCAGGGCCTCATGGCGTTCTTTCCCTTCGCGGTGATATCAAGCGCTCCTACCTCTGCGACAAAGAAGCAGTGGAGTACGCCGTCAGAGCCGCATCCACCATAGATCGCCAAGAACTCCAACCCTTGGCTGCAACCGTCGTCGCAGAAGACGATGACGCCCCGACGCAGAAGAAGACACGGGTTGTCAAGCCTGTGGAGAAGGTCGCCACAAAGACGATCGATCTCCAAACAGGAGATCCATCGAAGACAGCCGTTATCGGCTCCACCCTCTCTCCTGCATAGGAAAGCGCGCTCGTCGACTTCCTGCGAGCCCAGGCGGACATCTTTGCAACAAAGCCCTCCGATATGCCTGGAGTACCCAGAGAGTTGATCGAGCACAAGCTAGACCTCAATGAGAGCGCAAAGCCCAAAAAGCAGCGCCTCCGAAGATTCGCCACAGAGCGTCGGGAAGCCATCAAGAAAGAGCTAGCTAAATTATTAGCGGCCGGCTTCATTAAAGAAGTCTTCTACCCGGATTGGTTAGCCAATCCGGTTCTTGTAAGGAAAAAGAATTCAAATGAATGGAGAATGTGTGTTGATTATACTGATCTCAACAAACACTGCAAGAAGGATCCCTTTGGGCTTCCTCGCATCGACCAAGTCATCGACAGCACCGCCGGGTGCACCTTACTCTGTTTCCTCGATTGTTACTCAGGATATCATCAAATATCTCTGAAAGAAGAGGATCAGATTAAAACTTCGTTCATCACTCCATTTGGCGCATATTGTTATACAACCATGCCTTTTGGCTTGAAAAATGCAGGCGCCACATATCAGCGGGCTATACAGGGTTGTCTTCAAGAACAACTTCACCGAAATGTTGAAGCCTACGTCGATGATGTGGTAGTCAAGACAAGAAATCCCGAGGATCTCATCGCTGACCTCACCGAGACGTTCGATAACTTACGCAAATGGCGCTGGAAGCTCAATCCCGCCAAGTGTGCTTTCGGCGTACCATCTGGAAAGCTCCTCGGGTTCATTATCAGTGAACGTGGCATTGAAGCAAATTCAGAGAAGATAGCAACTATCATGAACATGGAGCCGCCGACCACTGTTAAGGATGTCATGAAGCTTACGGGCTGCATGGCTGCACTCAACCGCTTTATCTCCAAACTGGGGGAACGCGGCACTGAGTTCTTCAAACTACTCAAGAAGCAAGACAGATTTCAGTGGACTCAGGAAGCTCAAGACGCCTTCGACAAGCTCAAGCTATTCTTGACTACGCCTCCTGTGCTCACTGCACTGCTCCCGGGCGAAGATCTCTTGCTCTATATTGCAGCAACCACCAATGTCGTCAGCGCCGCTATTGTCGTTGAACGCGACGAGGAAGGCCATCTTCAGAAGATTCAACGGCCTGTGTACTTTGTGAGCGAAGTCCTCTCGGACTCCAAATCCAGGTACCCTCAAGTTCAAAAAATTCTATATGCTGTCTTAATGACATCCAGAAAACTGCGGCATTATTTCGACACCTACAAGATCATCGTGATTACTGGTTATCCTATTGGCGAGATTCTCCATAATCAAGACGCTACAGGGCGTATCGCCAAGTGGGCTGTTGAGCTCGGAACATACAGCATCGAGTTCCGTTCTCGCACGGCCATGAAGTCTCAGGTCCTTACTGATTTCATATCGGAATGGACCGAGCACAATCTCCCAGTCGCCACTACCAAGCCTGAGCATTGGATCATGTATTTCGACGGGTCACTCAAGCTGGAAGGCGGAGGCGCTGGAGTTCTGTTGATCTCACCTCGAGGGGATCAACTCAAGTATGTTCTGCAGATTCAATTCGCTGTCACCAATAACGCTGCAGAATACGAAGCACTTCTTCACGGCATGAAGATGGCCATCACCCTCAGTATCAAGCGTCTGCTGGTGTATGGGGACTCAATGTTGGTCATCAAACAAGTCAATAAAGACTGGAATCGAAACCATGAAGACATGGATGCGTACTGTGAAGAAGTCCGGAAATTGGAGAAACACTTCCTCGGCATTGAATTTCATCATGTCGAGCGAGATTACAACGTCGCTGCAGACGTCCTATCAAAACTAGGTTCTTCCAGAGCAGAGGTGCCTAGCGGGGTGTTCGTCAATGAACTCTCCAAGCCATCAATTTCTGCGGCGGTAACTTCTGATGCTGCAATATCAGCTCCCGAGGTTATGCTCATCGACGCCACTTGGAGTGCTCCGATTATAGACTTCATCTTGCACGACAAACTTCCTGCCGAGAAGGCAGAAGCTCAGCAAATTGTTCGCCGTAGCAAGTCCTATGTTATAATCGGCGATACACTGTACCGACGTGGCGCACGCTCTGGCGCATTGATGAAATGCGTCTCACAGCAAGGAGTCAACATCCTGGAGGAAATTCACGCAGGAGAATGTGGCAATCATGCAGCTTCCCGCACTATCGTGGGCAAGGCCTTCCGTGCTGGGTTCTATTGGCCTACAGCTCTACATGACGCGGAGGAAATTGTTCGTCACTGCAAGGGTTGTCAATACTTCGCTCATCATTCACATCAGCCTGCTCACAAGATCAAATTGATACCTCCGTCATGGCCATTCGCATGCTGGGGGCTTGATATGATTGGGAAACTACCCAGGGCACCTGGTGGATTCGAATATTGCTTCGTCGCAATCGACAAATTTACAAAGTGGATAGAAGTCTTTCCGGTTGTCAAGCCAACCTCTGAGAAAGCAGTCCAATTTCTCCAAGAATTGATTCTTCGCTTCGGGATACCACACCAAATCATCACAGATTTGGGTACCACCTTCACTGGCAACAAGTTCTGGGACTACTGTGAAGACCGTAGCATCGAGGTATCCTACGCCTCGGTTGCTCATCCTCGTGCCAATGGACAAGTTGAAAGAGCCAATGGCATGCTCCTCGATGGACTTAAAGCTCGCATGGAAAGAACCCTGAAGAAAGCAGAGGGCCGGTGGATGAAAGAACTCTTTTCAGTTGTCTGGGGCCTACGATCTCAACCCAGCAAAGCTACAGGGCAATCCCCCTTCTTCCTGGTGTATGGATCAGAGGCCGTTCTACCTGTTGATGTCATGCACGGCGCTCCTCGTGTCGAGGAGTTCCAAGAAGCCATGGCGGATGAACAACGGATGCTGGAAGTCGATACGGCTGAAGAAGCGCGATTGGCAGCCTTGTTACACAATGCTGCATATCTTCAGGGCATTCGCAGATTCCATGACAAGAATGTGAAGACAAGATCATTCCAGATTGGGGACTTGGTGCTACGCCGGATCCAGAATACAGCTGGTCACTCCAAGCTTACTTCACCTTGGGATGGTCCATTTATTGTCTCCAAGGTACTCAAGCCAGGCACCTACAGACTTCAAACAGAAGACGGTGTGGAATTACCAAATCCTTGGAATATAGAACACCTACGTAAATTCTACGCGTAGCTCCTTCACTACAGTAGTGCTTCGGCACCACAAGAACCACTTGCTTCGGCATCCAGGGTTCCTTTGTAAACATTGCTCCGGCAATATACGAGCCAATTGCTTCGGCATTACATGCTCTCTTGTACCGTTGTTTCGGCAACGAGATATATTTCAATAAAACTCCCTTTATTGGGTTGTTTATTTGTCTTTGTGACATCATCTAAAACTTCCACGCTCTTTTAAGACTTGGATAGTTTCTTTTACATACATTCGGAGCCTATAACTGAGGTCTATCCGGGTTCTTTCGAGGCCAAGAACGGATCTGTTCCTCCTATTACATTACTCTGTGATAATTTTCAGCTTCACGCTGCCGCTCCGTGGGTCTTACTGGGTTCTTGCTTCGGCAGATCATATACAGTTAGTTCCCAAGTATCCTTCCAGGGTACATTTTATTAGATAGCTTATGCTATAAGAAATCTCCCTGGGTTCCTTTGGGTCCTTAACAGGGTTGTTTTTCAAGTTAAAATCTACTCAGCGTACATTTTAACTAAGTCCTGGTTATTAACACAGAGACAACCCAGGAATTCATAAAAATTCTTGGTTTTTCTTCCAAACATGGCAATAAAAATATATTACATTGCATGGTACTTATGTTACAATAACATTTGTTTACAATTACAGCCTAAGGCTCTGAGCAATTGCTTCTGCAATTGGCTCGGCCTCTTGCTACAGGTCCCTAAAGGCAGACTCCGTACAGTTTGGCTCTGCGCCCTCAACTATTTTGCCTATGTCTACCACCGGGTACCTGGACTTCACTACGGCCAGGACATGCACAAGACAAGCCTTCGAAGATCTCTTGATGTATGCTTTCAGCTGTCTTGGCATGGCCTTCAGGCGCTCCAGGAATGTTTGCGGCGCTGAAGGGTCTTCGGGTACCAAGGCTTTCACCACCGGGTTCGCTGCCTTCTCTAGCTGCGAGATCCGGTTCAAGGCTTCCGCCAGGTCGTCGTCCGACTTCTTCATCAACCGCAGCTCTTCTTCGAGCTCAGACATCCTCCTGGCCGCCTGCTCAAGCTTCTCGTCCAGCACCTTCTTGTCTGCTAGATGCTTCTGTGCCTGGACGAGATCCCTGGATAACCGATTATTCTCCTCGCGAGCACCCTCCAAGTGCTTGGCAAGTTGCTTCTGTTGCTCGAGGATTTGAACCAGCTGTTCATCGGCATCCTTGCGCTGTTGGACCGCTACTCTGAGTTGTTCTTTGACGCCTTCATGGTCAGCAGAGAGGGTCTTCAGCGCTTCTTCATAACGGTTGGCCACATTGGACCAATCCGTCATCTTGCTCTGGGCTGTTGCTAATTGCTGTTGTGCCCCTGCGAACACACGACAAAAGACAGAGTTGTTATTGAACACAGGCAAAGGACAATTCTTTACAAGACTTTGGTGGCGACAGCGTACCTTTGAGCTCTGATTTTGCCGCCGCAAGCTTCTTCTTCATGTCCTCTTTCTCTGCGGCCAATTCCTTGGTCCGCAGGTGCAAGGTACGGATCATGTCGGCGTCTTCTGCCTCCTGGAGCTTGCGGTCTTCGCGTTCGCGCTCTAGCTCCTTTTGGAGACGGTCCGCCTTGGCGTGCATCAAGGATATGTTGTGGAGGTACTCGGTCTTCTTCCTTGATGCTTCGCCAACAGCCTACAGCAGAGTTGTTATGAGATATACTTCGTCACATCCTACAAGACCAGGGTTGTTTTACTAACCTTGAAGTAGGCTACTGCCCTCTCGGCGTGGTAAAGCCCCCTGTCGATGTGTTGTTCATCCTCCTCCGCGTCCAGAATGTATTCGAAGGTCTGCGGATTCGGATTGCACATTGGGTCGAAGCTTCCGATGCGGAAGCTCCTACCCTCCTCTTCAGCTCCGGTACTCTGAGGTACCCTGGGGATTTCTTCAATCACTTGCTCTGGGGTTGTATCTTCAGTTTGCTTCTCCTTTGAGCACTCTGCTTCCGCCCCGGCCTGGGTTGTTACTGTCACGCTCGGGGGCTGCGCAGAGGACTGATCGCGGCGCTCTTGCTCGGATTCTTCAATTACCGCCGCCGTGATCAGTTGTTCGATCTCCGCCAGCACTTCAGCAACTGTCTCCTCGACTTGGGCTTCTTCTGGTGCTGGCGGGTCTGCTGGCAGAGTTGTTTGCACTTCCGGCAGGGTTGTTTCTGGAACAACCCTGGGTTCTTCGGGCACTGCGGCCTCTGGCTCTACAGATATATGATCAACCACGGATTCTACCCTGGTTGTTGTTGGTGCTTCTTCAACACTGGAATATTGGAGTTTGTTAGTCACATCAGTATACTACAACGGTACACTCAACACTACCTCACGAAGTACTTACATGGTGGAGGGTCGCATAGGGATCTCTGGCTCCCCCAAGGTGAACTCCTCTTCCACCTCCTGCCCCGCCGTTGACGGTCCTGCTGGACAGGGTTCTTCAATAATTGGAGTCGTTCCTTCAAACGGCGTGGAGACAGGGTTGAAGATCTCGTGCAGGATCTCTTCCTCAGATAATGCCCGCCGAGCAGAGCTGCTTTGCTGCGGCATACTGGTTCCAATTTCTCCTATGGCTATCTCCACTGAAGATGTTGTCCTGGGTTGTGGGGATACCTTTGCCCTTTCCTCTGGGATTGTTCTGGCTCGGGGCTTGGGCACGGTGCGTGCTTTCTTGGGCACTGGTGCCTGTGCCTCTGATGGCGCCGGTCTCTTGGACCTTTCAGTTCCCCTGGAGGTCGCTCCTGATTTGGCTTGGGGTTCTTCAGGGACCTGTGGTTCAAGTTTTACCATTGGCTCGTCAGGGTCTTCAATTGCAGATTTCATGCGCACTTGATCTCTTACCCCTGGATCCACACAGCGTGCCAGCAATGCCGCTTCTTCAGTGTTGGTTGGGTCCAGGGGCGGCAGACTTACATATAAGGCGCGCCGAGCTTCATACTGTGATGATCAAGACATTAGTTCACAATATATTTTCAACAATGCAGAACTATATTCAGAAAAGGATTTTACCTCAGGTGTCATGGTTATCGCAGATACTTCCATTATTTCAGGAAATTGATCATCAGTAATCACCAGGAACTTCTTCAAGAGTTGGTTCACTCTCTTCTCCGATATGTTCCCGGTGGCATTCCTTGAGGGGTCTGTTTCCCCAGAGTACAAGTACCCTGGGTTACTGCGTTGCTTGCATGGCTGGATTCTCCTCAGCAGAAATGACTTATATACCATGGCTCCTGTTAGGCCTTGTGCCTTTAGATCTCTGATCATGTTGAGCAGCTCAGGGATTTGCATGGCTTGGTTGACTCCAACTGTCTCGCTCCAGAATGGTTTCATTACTGGAGGATTTCCTGAACGGCTCTGCAACTGTGGCTGGTGGTTCCATGCGTAGAACCATTCCTTCTGCCAGTCCTTGAGGCTTTCCTTTGTTGTGTAATCCAAATACACCGGCCTCATGCCCTGGCGGAACTGGATAACAACTTTGCCTACTACTTGCAGTGGCCCGCTGGAGGTCTTTACCCTAAATAGATGGCGGAAAAGGGCAAAATGGGGATCTATCCCTAAGAAGGCTTCGCACAGATGGATGTAGATGGATAGATTGAGAATGGAGTTGGGATTCAGATGACATAGTTCAATTCCATAAAATTGAAGCACACAGCGGACAAAATCACATGCTGGCATGCCAAATCCAACTTCATAAAAGGCCTTCCATACCGTGATTTCCTCGGTGTCTTCGGTGGGGTATTCATGCCCGTATGCGCTTCTCCATCGGCTTATTCCTTGTGCTGGCAAGAATCCATCCGTCTCTAGGGCCTTGATGTGCTTCTCCTTCAAGATACTGGTCGGCCAGTCGCTGATTGAATCTCCAATAATTGGCATGTCCCCCGCGGACGTTGTCTCCTCTGTCGTAACGACCTGCTTCATCGCCTCTGCCTTCCTCTTCGAGCCCTTGCCTCGGCTGGATCCTTCACCACCGGCCATTGGGATTTCTTGTGATTTGGTGTGGATTGGATCTAAGCTTGGGGGAAGTTGTGGATGCTTGTGTGCGATCTCTGGATTACGCGAACTGCAACTGTCGCAAACCCTAGATCTGTATTGCGCAAGCGTACGGATACAAAGGGTCGCGGGCGGTTTATATGGGCTTTTCGAAGCGTTACTTCGGTAATTTTCAATTTTGGTCTTTTCTTGATCCTATATTTGAATTCGTTCAAATTTAGGCTCGGGGGCTGTGGATATATTTTCAGGAAATATTTTTCTGAAAGTTTTCGGCTTCAATTGATAAATTTTTGAAGAATTTTACAAGACTTCGGGTTTCTTCGGAAATTGATTCTCTTTTGGTTCGGACTTCGAAAGAGCCTCGAATTTCTTCTTCAAAGATAAACGAGGCTCGGGGGCTGCCCAATTGGGCGCACCTAATCGGTGCGCACCAATCCGAACTTCGAGAAGATTTATGAGCACATCATTACCTATTGAACAGCATGGTTGCAACTTCCAAGATCGAAGAACCCTGGCGGTCTCAAAGAACCCTGGCGCTCTCAAAGAACCCTGGTGGATTTCAAAAGAACTCTGGAGGACCTCAAAGAACTCTGTATTTTCAACAAGGCTGTTCTTCAGGAGATAAGGTGCTCGGGGGCTTGTGGGTGTAGAGTCTCTGACGGACTGAACAACCCTGGCGGCCCATACTATGGGTCGGCCCACGAACAAGACTTGACGCACAAGACAAGGATTAGTCCTAGTCGGTTTGGATATACTGTATTAGGGAATTAGAGATAAACTTGTAAAAGTCTCCTAGTCCTATACGGTTCCCATGTAACCCTGCCCACCGGACTATATAAGGCGAGGCAGGGACCCCCTCAAAACATCATAATCAATACAAGATACAACATACAGGACGTAGGGTATTACGCTCCGGCGACCCGAACCTGTCTAAACCGTCTCTTGTCACCTTCGGCTCTAGATTCTCGACGACTTCTCCCTAAACCCTTCTCTCGGGGCACCCCCTCGAGAACCTAGTCAGCATAAATCGCCGACACTAAGTAAATGCAACCAGCTCCCACAACCCATGGTTTTGAGATTAAGGGTGAGTTTAGATTGGGAGAAAAAACACTATAGATCCAGAAAAACACTGTAGGTCGTGCTGGGAAGCGTGTTCTGTGAGTGGGAGGGATGGGATGAATAGGGAAAAGTTGGATGAATAGTGTTTTTTTGGGAGAAGTTGGGTGAACTAAACTCACCCTAATGATGGCGTGCTAGAATGAACAATACAATGAAACAATAAAAGAAAAATCAAAAGAACTAGAAAGGGATGTCTGAGACTGAAAACGGTTGAAGATCTGACATATTCTTAATTCAACAAGGAAAATATGATTTAATCAATTGTCTGTAGTTCAGTAATACTTTATAATTAAAGTGCCTCAAACAAGCAACTCCTCATCAAAATTCACTTGAGTATTATTTAGAAAAGGCTAGCTACAACTTCACCTGCTAGGAAACCTTCAGGAAAGCAAACACATATTCAGTCTGTGGACAACGTTCTATAAATATCTTTGTGGCTTTGTGAACATACAAAATTAAATTTATGTTTAAACCTAGATTAAATCAAAATAATCTGGATAAATCTATGCCTAGGATCCAGTCTATTTTAGTCTTGACTGGATGCTACTTGAATTTAATAAACAGATGTCAACACCAATAGAGAACAGACAAAACAGGAGCATACAAACTTGGCTAAAACTTTGAGCAATTATAAATTTGACACTAAAAAATGTCAAGGCCCACCAGGAACTTATAAACAGAGGAATTCAACAATATTCCAAAATTCGAAGTGTCCTTACTCCCTAATCCCATGACCCAACAACATCCCATCCCTGACCTAATTACTGATACACCATATCATCAGCAACAGCGTTGTGCTGGAATGCGGAAATCAGGTTTCTCTCTTGTGCACCCTGAAACACACTGAACATAGTGGAGCCTGCTTCGACACGTTTTAAACTTTTAACAACCAATTTATCAAAGATTCAAAGTTGTTCTAGACAGAACTGCGTTTACAACTATGCTGAAAACAGTCAGGTTCACAGTTTTCAAGGTGTTAACTGATACAGAATCCTAACCATTTTGTGAGTGGAACAGAAGTGGTATATGCCCAGTCTTTGACACGTAGAGACATGTGGTTCAGTGGTTCCATGGCCCATAGCCCACACTGCCATGTAAGATATCTCCATGTATCTTTAATTATAAGAAAAACTTAGTTGCACTGTACCTGGCTAAAAGCATTCTCCTATACAAAAAACTGAAGAGTTTAACATATACTGGAACTGATAGATGTGCCGATGTGTGTTCGCAGCAGTATTTTTATTACATGAATCCAGATTTGAATTATCAAATGATCAAGTGTTAGATTACAGTTCCAGATCCTAGGGTGAAAATTTTGCAAAATTGTAAATGTCATTCATGTTCAGATTTGAATTATCAAATGATAAAGAGTTTAGATCACAGTTCCAGATCCTTAGGTGAAAATTTTGCAAAACTGTAAATGCCATTCATGTTTAGATTTGAATTATCAAATGATCAAGAGTTTAGATCACAGTTCCAGATCCTTAGGTGAAAATTTTTGCAAAAGTGTAAATGTCATTCCTGCTCTTCATAAATCAAAACAAAGATTCATTAAAATTGTTGAAATATTGATATTTAATCTAGATATAAACATTCAAAGTGTGTGCATAATTATCAGATACACTACTTTTAAGTCCAAAGTATTTGCATATTATCTTCAACAAACAGAAGATCAATGATGAGAAGCCTTCAATTTTATCTCATATAGCATAACTAAAGGACACAGCCCTTATTCATTAGTTTTGGGTCAATAGGGTACTAAAAGTGCAAGGTAGCAATGCACACCCTTGTACTCATCAATCCCACATAGGCCTACAAATAGGCAGTACCAGGCTCAGGGATTGACATGTGCTTTAATTAACAACACAACAGGACGAGATCCTATGCATAAGGATGGATGAACCTATTAGATGAATTGTAAACACTGTGGACTCAGTCACAGCAGGTTGAGCCATTGGAATCGGTTGCAACTCTCAGCCCAGGGCATTAGCAACCCTTCTGCATCCAGCCTCTGCTCTAGGCTCTAGGTGAACCATGCATGCTATGAACTCATGACAGACACGCTGAACCGTAGGGATGGGTCACGCTAACAGAAACCAACACGAACAATCCAAAACCATCAATCACTTATCGCTCACATGGATCCAAAAGGTCCGATCTACTCCCGTGGGTAGTTTAGATCCGGTAAGCAGTTTTCATCAGGACCAAGGATCGTGACGATCTATTAAAATTTGTAAGACACTAGAGATTCGAATTACTCAACAAATAAAGCGTACCGAGGAAAATTGAAGCAAAGTCGATCTGGTACCTCAATTTACTTTGGGATCGGGCATGGGGAAGAGGCCCCCGCCGGCCGAAGCAGCCGCGCGTGGTGGCGCGAAGCCAAGCAGCTTCTGGAGATTGGTCCGGATGCTCATGGAGCAGAGGAAGTAGAGGAAGACCATGGAGCAGTCGGTGGGGTCGTTCCCGGGCAGCCCGCGGTGGCTCATCCGCTGCACGAGCGGCACTGGCGCGAAGGGCAGCTTGGCGACGGCGCGGCCCTCGAAGAGCGAGTTGAGCAGGCCGAAGACGACGAAGAGCACGGCGGCGACGACTGCGCCCGACTTGAGCTTGGCGAGCGAGAGCTCCCGCGAGGCGTCCTTGAGGCTGGTCTCGACGCGGTCCATCTTCTTCGCCCGCGACGAGGCCGGCGGCGCGGAGGATCCCCCCGCGGCGCCGGATGAGGCGGAGGCGCCGGAGCTGGACTTCATGGCGTCGAGCTTGCGGGAGTGGCGCTCGATGGAGGCGCGGAGGGAGTTGTAGGTCGCTGTGCGGTAGATGAGGAGCCAGGAGATGGCCTCGCAGAGCACGGCCGTCGCGGCGGAGATGGCCACCACCGAGAGGCTGTCGCCGTAGCGCAGGGAGGCCAGCACCGAGGCCATCTCCCCCCTCTTCCGATCCTTCGGCTCCTCCGCCCGATGCGATGCGGCGGCCGCGGTCTGCCGGGTCCGGGAGCGGTGGGATTCGGCAGGGGTGGGGGGAGATCTCGATTTGGCTGCGGGGCGCACGGGGGTTTCGGGACTTGACTGCCGCGGGGACGCGGGCGTGGTTGGGTTCGGGCGTTCGGCTTTGCTCTGTTCCGCTGCGCGTCGTTGTGTTGCGGCTGGCTGTGTTCAGATCCAACAGACGTTTGAACATTCAACAACACATACTCTGATGCTCTCAAAAGGCATCAGTTACTGAAATTCAGGCTAAAAAATCAAACTATTGGAGAAACCAGAGCTCTGATGCTCTCAAAAGGCATCAGTTACTGAAATCCAGGCTAAAAAATCAAACTATTGGAGAAACCAGCTGATGCTGGGCATATGTACAATGTCAAAGGATTAGCAGACATAGAGAACCATTGAAATTAATTCTAGGCACATTCGGCTCATATTCCTAATTTCCTATGAGCGAGCAAGCAGCATGCTTGCTGTCAAGTATAAGCAATGTCAAGACAAACAACATCATCGCACAACGTTTCGACAGCTATAAGGGTCAGCAAAGAGTGCATCATTGCACACCACCGTTTGGAATCGCGACGATCCTAGCAGAAGTAGCAGAATAGTGTTTCCTCTGAACTGGAGGCATTGACAGTTCTGTCCAGGAGTGTTGGTTTATCCCATCCTTTCCTTTTGAGTGATCCTATCCTTGCCTTTTTACTTTGGCAGCGAGATCTGGAAACCGCAGCAAATTGTACCCTGGAAATCACAGAGGTGAGAAGTCAAAAACAGGAAGCGAAACGCATGTCCACGAAAGATAAAATTAATAAGATCGCTAGATAGTAATTCATACTGAGTAGCATGCAAAATTGTGAGGAAACAGAAGATTTTGCATTAAATTTGATCACATTTCAGAAGCATGTCATTATTTATAAGCATCTAACTTTAACAGATCATCAGTGATTATGAATGAAAACACAGATTTATAAACCAATCATGAAATTGCTCCTACTATGTTATATTTTGTCCTAGCAATTTGGATTAATTCACAGCAACATTTGGGCACCAGCAGAGTCATTGGCTTCATCAGTATTAGTACTTTACATCAGCTTCTGCCTTCTATCAAACTGTGAATTCATCAGAAACCTTTCAATGTCATTACATTTTAAACTGAACAGGTCCAACAATACTATATTAGCTCTGCTGCAAATTCATTGACCTAAACACACACCAAATGGTACTGAAATATCCTAGCATTTCTTTATCTATCCAGCAGGTCTATTTTCTGGACTGGGTACCATAGAATGGTAACCAAGTAAGTGTCCTCAGAAGCAAAGCCTAGTGTATGCTTAAAATGATGTGATGTGCCACTTAATTAGTTTCAGAGCATACTAGTGACATTCTATATGTATGTCTCATAGTCTGAGATTGTAAATCCAGGGATAAAGTTCTACCAATTTCTCCAGTAAATTTTCATATGAGAAATTATATCACATAGCAACCTAAAACTCAGAATAAATGTAACTGCATTCTCGTATAAATGTTTCTGGATTGAAATTTGCTATAAACGATTCTCACCTGGTGAATTGACCATGAACACTAGTATGTTGACAGGATCATCTCTTAAAGGAAGGTCGGTGAGCAGAGGGGTGGCCCGTCCAAAGTTGCCTGCCTGAACACAGAGAGTCATGTTCTCGAACTGGGCACCGTTGCCCAATCGTCTTGCTATTTCATTTCCCAGCGCGGTCAGACTCCTTCCATCGAAACGCATGTCCATCCACTCTTGGTATTCGACGCGTCCATTGTGACCAAACCAAGCATAAGTGAAACTGACTTGCACCTCCTCCTTAAAGTCTTCACCCCATCGCTGTTCATACAAATTGCAGGACGTAGGTAAGCCAAAGGATTAGAAAAACAACCCAAGCAGAGCAGTAATCTGGCATATATGTCACGAATCGTCCTTTAAAAACAACTCCTAAGATTAACGTTTCGTAGCAGGAAACACTGGTTTTGACAGGAAATTCTTCAGCAGCACGCTGCTTGAAACTGGATTTGCAGAATCGGCAAAATCAGATATCGAGAAGTAAACAGAATCAAGAAATAACCTGGCAATAAAAAAAAAACCCTCAATGTGCAGGAATCTGTTGATCGTGCAGAACTGCGATGCAAGATTCGGGAATAACTGCTCGGTAAATACAAAACACAGTACATGAAACCAACAAATTGTGGAAGATTTGGCCACGACAAACAAGTGGTTCATTGCAGAACCAAGGAAGAAGAAGGGTCAAGCACAAGCAGGAACCAGGCGGCACCAAATTAATTCGCAACAAAGAGTTCACGAAACAGCATTGCACATGAATCAACGAACTGACCAGTGAACCCAAGGCTTGAACACTCCAGAACCCGAATTGCAAAACCTACAAGACGGCAACACAGAAGAGCGCGGGCGATGAATGAACTTACGATCAAAGCAAGTGGTCGCCTCTGATACGGTGGCCTCTCCACCCTCAGGGGGATGACCTGGACCTCCCACTCCATCATCGAGCTGACTTGGTTTACGCCGTAGGGTTCGAGGGTGACGCCCGTGTTCCACCGCTGGTACCGCCCGTTGGCTCGGAGCGCCCTCGACCTGACGCCCGCGACGTGGAGGAGCACGACGCTGCCCTTCTTCCCCCGGGCGACCGACCACTCGATGTCGTGGTCATCCCGGTGCTCGAAGTTGCACTGCATGGCGTGGTGGCCGAGGAGGCCTGAGCGGCCCTCCACCAGCATGCGCGTGGCGGCGAGGTACCGGCCGTAGGCGCCGCGGAGGAGGACGCGGCGCCCGACGGAGGCGCTCAGGATCTGCACGGCCCACGCCGTGTTGACCATGCGGCGGCGGAGGCTGACGGTGACGCCCCGCCCGCTCTCGCTCGCGAAGAGGTACCCGCCGCGGCCGCGGTTGCGGAGGCGCACGTACTGCCCGTCCTCGAAGGGCGTGATGTCCTGCACCACCACGTGCGAGCCCGCGGTGCTGGATGACGCGCCGGGGTCGCCGGCGTTCGCCTTCGCGGTGCTGGATGACGCGCCGGGGTCGCC
Source organism: Digitaria exilis (assembly GCA_015342445.1). NCBI lineage: Eukaryota > Viridiplantae > Streptophyta > Magnoliopsida > Poales > Poaceae > Digitaria > Digitaria exilis. Next base: position 136,133 of record JACEFO010002183.1, read on the forward strand.
GCCGCCCTCGAACACGCCGGGCGCTCGGCGGGAGGCCCTCGCCGCGGCCGCGCGATCGGAGTCGGTGTCGGATTCGTCGCTTGGGTACAACTCCGTGGCCGACACCCACATGCCTTGAGAGCTAGGATCGACGACTCTCTTGCCTTTGCCTTTGTCCATGGCGATCGGTGGAGGGTGGGCGAGGCGGCGAGAGAGAGCAATTGAGGCAGCTGGTCGTTGCTGCGGCGGTTATCCCCTGCACCCGCAATGCCAGCTGTTTAAATAGCCATCTGCCTGCTGGCACAAGCGGGGACGACGGACGAATCCAACGTGGCCGTGGTGAGCCGGTCCCATGGTGCGTGGGGCCCAGCTGTAAGTCAGGTGTTATCGCGATGTGTGGGGATGGCAATTTTCCCCGTGGGGACGGATCCCCGCAGGGATCCGCCCCGAGCGGGGCAAGGACGGGGCTTAAAATTCCCCCGCGGGGACAACGGGGTGGGGCCCCGAAATCACGTCGGGGCGGGGACGGGGATCTATTTTCCCCCGCGGAGCTCCGTTGGGGACCCGAAAATACCTTTCACTGCCTATTTTTTCAATGGCCCATGAACAAACAAAGGTGCAGCCCAAGGCCCATCAAGCTCCCAACCCCACTCCGTCTCCCTGAATCGTAACCCTATCCTCTCTTCTACCGTTTCCTCACTGCCGCAAGCACAAGCTAGCGGCGGCGCGGTGGCCGGCGGCTGCTGCCAGCTAGCCAAGCCACCCCACCTGAGTCCAGTCGCCGAGCGCCACAAGATCCGGCAAGCTACGACGCCGTGCAGCCCGTGCTTGTGCACGAAGTAGCCGAGCAGAAGCAAGATTGGCTACTGCATACTGCACTAGCGCATGGCGCAAGGTACCTACCTATTCAGCTCCGCTTCTTTTCTTCTACATAGCAAGTAGCAAGTCGTATTGACTAGTAGTAGTGCTTGATTTATATACTGGAGGCCGAGTAGTAGTGATTGTGAGTATTAGCGGTACTTCAAGTTCTTGATTTGTATTTCTTATTCTTTTACTAGTGCATCTCGTACTTGAATCTTGATGTGTTCTTTGTTTACATGGTTGATCCCCACGGGGACCTGACGGGGTTCGGAGACCCGACGGGGACGGGGCAAAAATTTTCCCGGATAAGCATTTCGGGGACGGGGCAGGGATCAGATTTCGAGGATCGGGGCGGGGACGGGGTCGCCTCCCCGGCCCCGCCCCGCCCCGTTGCCATCCTGAGTGGGATCCGTGGGTGGTGGGGCCCCCATCTTCGGGTTGCCGAGGAGGCGGGCTTGGTGCATCGTGTCGACGAGGCAGGCCACGTTTTGTTCCTCGGTGAGGGTCTTCCCCAGCAACGTTCTGGTGTTCTTGGTGCTATTGCGCCGGTGTCTGGGAACGGGGCAGCTTCTAGACTCGCACGGAGGGGCGGCGCGGCGGAGGCATCGCGTGGTTTTGGTCCTTTGAACGGTTGAACGAGAGCGCTTGACGGCTGCCGGAGCCCGGATGGTTGGAGGCTTGGAGCGGGGGGCAGCACGGAAGGGAGGTGGCGGCGGGCTGGCGGTGCGTGCTCCAGCAACCACAAGCAGTCAACATGCGTGCGTTGATGCGTGTGTGTGTGTGTTTACGGTTCGTTTGGTTGGGGTAATTAGGCTTGTTTTAGTATCTATAATTTGTAGTGTAACGAGAGGGATTGGAAGGGAATTTAATTCAATTTTAGATTTGATCATTTTCATTTCCCTCCAATCCATTTCTATCCAAACAAGGATTTGGGATGAAAGTGCAAAGATAATAATGGGGAAATAGAGTGCAGATGTCCATTTCCCATCGACGAGATCTCTTCTCAAGTTACCGGGATATGACATCGAGCAGGAAACGGCATTTTGTGGATGATAGAGGTAATTTGCTGACAATAGTTTAAAAGACATATCGAAATATTTATAGGGTAATGTAAAATATGATAACTTGGATGATTATTTGTGACATCTTGAGACTATAAAAAGATCAATGCTGTACAAAATGCCGTACTACAGGGCCTAGGGATGTTGCTGCAATTTAGTTGGACGACCAATGAACTCAACGTGAGGTGTATTGTTGAATACATCATTTCCTGAATGTGATTCCAACTCTAACGCCCTCTCCTTGTTTGTTCCTACCACGTCTAATACTAGAGATGGGTATATTGTTGAATTTTACGTTTTCTAAATTTGTGGTTTACAATTAATTCACCGAGCAACCAACATACCAATGTAAGAAGGATGGTAAAGTAACAGAACCAAACCAATATCCATGCAACACCATGGCCAAACGATCATACGTATTTTTTTGACTCATCAGGTGCCAAATCATTGGCGACCAGGTTCGTGATATAATATGGGAGAACATAAACCACCGTCTCTGTCTCATCAGAACACAAACTTCCTACCGCAGCTAGTTCATCTGCAACCTTATTATAAGTTCTTGGAACAAAATTAAACTTTACATTGAGGAAACTAACTGACACCGCATGCCTCAGCTCGGATATCAGACTTCCCGCCGTAGTCAGGTCATAAGCCATGTGCAATATTGAGGATGAACATTGCCCCCGACATTGTTCATATATCAATTCAAGAGTACAACCTTGTTTTTTTTATAAAAAAAATCCATTTTACTATCATGTCATCCCCCGCACCGGAAGAAAACGAGCACAATGATTCAAACTTTCTAATTTGCAATACATCAAATTGTATTTCTATTTTTTAGTTTAGAGAAAAATATTAATTTATCTATGGGTTTCGTACATGACGATTCATAGGTACGGGAATGAGTATCTTTTTTTAGAAAAAAAATCTTCCAGGTACTCTATTTTGTAATATCGAATAATCCAAACGTTCTGGCTTCCGCATAGAGTACTCCAGTAGTGTGCGAAAATTGCGAATGCTTTCTGGAAGGAAATGAAGATACTCCGCTCGAGAAAAAGGGAAAGCATTTCACACCTGGCCAAGCTGTCTCGCCACGTCACCGATCCGCGCCTCCGAACTCTAGCCAATCACGGCCCGACTCCCACCCAAACCCTAACGCTATAAAACCCCAGGCGCCGCCCGCTCCTCCCACCAACACCAGAACCACAGCGCCCCCCACCCCGAACCCGAAGAATTCAGAAGGTTCCGGACCCCACCAAAGCAAAGCGAGGCGGCGATGAGTTCCTCCGGAGGCCGTGGGAAGGCGAAGCCGGCGACCAAGTCGGTGTCGCGGTCCTCCAAGGCGGGGCTCCAGTTCCCCGTCGGCCGCATCGCGCGGTACCTCAAGGCCGGCAAGTACGCGGAGCGCGTCGGCGCCGGTGCCCCGGTGTACCTCTCCGCCGTCCTCGAGTACCTCGCCGCCGAGGTAATCTCCCGATCCCCTTTCTCCTCCGGTCCAACCTTTTTTTTTCGATCCACGCCGATCCGGTCCCGTGATTTGAGTCCCCGTTTTGAGTGGATGGTTCCCTGGGTTTTCGCAGGTGCTGGAGCTGGCCGGAAACGCGGCGAGGGACAACAAGAAGAACCGCATCGTGCCGCGCCACATCCAGCTGGCGGTGCGGAACGACGAGGAGCTGAGCAAGCTGTTGGGCGCCGTGACGATCGCCGCCGGCGGCGTGATGCCCAACATCCACCAGACGCTGCTGCCCAAGAAGGCTGGCGGCCACAAGGGGGAGATCGGCTCCGCCTCCCAGGAGTTCTGAGCGTCGGAGGGAAGAGAGGTTACCGCGTGATGATGATGTTCATTGCGGGTCTGGGGATGCCTGGCCGTTTTGGGGATGAGTTGGAGTTGGTAGAACTTTTCTGGATGTAAACAAGCGCAGTGCGTTGGCTCATGAATCAATGAATAGAGAACTCTTGCCGGTATTTCGTCTTGTGAAATTGATTCTGCATTTTGCATTCGGATACGATTTGTTTGTCAACAGTACAGGGTGGTGCATGCGTATAACCGGTTTACTGCTCAATAGGTTTTTATTGAGATTTCAAATTCAATAACTTTCAATCTGCATACTCTGGTTTTGCTTTGAGCAGCAATGCTGAAGATTGATTTGATGCAATGGAAGTTCAGGCGGCTGCCGATCTATTGTCTCCTGTAAGGAGACGAAGAACATGTACTGATTGCTACTGCTGTTCGTGTTGTGTTAAAAAGTTATGATTTAAATCAGTTTTGTTTTGGCGCCTACCGCTTCTCCTTCTACCCCAGGAGGTCCAGGAACAGAGGTGGCGACAGGTTGGTGTGTTCTGCTCATTACGTGGTCTGAAACTAATACAGCATCCTTCCCGTTCCATTTCATTGCTTGTTCTGATCATGATGATCATGAGCTTTACGCTAACTGTATGCATTTCTTCAAAAGGGTGCAGAGAAACAACGACAAAATGCCATTAAAAAATTTCAAAATAAAAGGTATATGCATGGGTCTGGTCGTTTGTTTCAAATGGGATCTCTTTGTTGGACAGTAACGAGCGATGAACATTACGGAGTACTGTCTGATTACCAGAAGTGCTAATCAAACTATCCCGAAATTTGTGGTTGAAATACTTGTTTTACATTTGCCTGAATCTCACTAAAAACAGAACCTGCAAAGTTTGCATGATGCATTCAGTTCTTTTTTTTTTAGATAATGGGACAGAAAAGTACCCAGCCTTGACCTTGATGCATTCAGTTCTTAATGCTTGTCAGTCCATCGTAACATCAGTGAGTCTGTAGAGTCTTATGCAGTAATTCCCTTGCCAGTTTAATGTTATAAAATGATGGTGAGAATATGCAATGTCGGATGACATTCCCAGTATGTGCTCTGAAACTAATATAGCATCAATCCTATTCGACATTGCTTGTTGTGATTGTGATCATGGTGTGCGCGTTGTGCTTATTTTGTACTACAATTCACGAATGAGACGCAGAAAATGAATGGTGAAATGCAGCAACATCAGCTTGATCGTTTGTTTCAAATGATACCGTGTTTACAAGATCCAATCCCTCTGCTTGACAGTACTAGAAAAACACCATGAAGTACCCCTAACGGTCCTACCTGGTTACATTACCTATTTCACATTTATCTGAATCTCTGCAAATATGTATGATCAAAATTCATTCATCATGATGTTGGCCCTGACAATGTTTGTCATTCATCATAACTCGTAAGAATATCCGCAATGTCTAATGAGGCAACACCCTTATCAGTTCAACTTTGGAATTAGGATCAGTGTTTGTTACTTTGTTTTATGATCGTGATGATCATGCGCTCTTGCATGGTAGGATAGAAGTCAGCCATGCTGAAGTGAGAATTCATAAAGCCAAAAGTACTTGAAAGTGATGTAATGTTGAACTTCAAGAAATACAATAGTTGCACATACGAAACCTCCAAATTATGAATTATTATAAACGTTTGTTTCAAACAGACTCGCACTATTTACTCGATCCAAATTCTCTGTCAAACAATTAAACAGAGAAGCAGAAGGGAGTTCTCCTATATATCTGAATATCTGATCATCAGAAAATTATCGATTTGTGACATCACGAAAACTGTGGTTGTATCTCCTTTCCTGAATCCCTGATTACCAATCCAAGCTAGTTCTGTGCCCAATCGGCTGTCAGTTCGTCGTGCTAATTAGTTATTGGGGCTAAGGATGTTGGCCCTCATGGCCTCCAGCTCCGCCATGTTCTCGATGGCGCCAGAGAAAGACGGCTCCGGGATTGGCTCCTCAACCATCTGAGACAGCCTCACAAGGCTTCTGGTGGCCAGCAACGCCGTGGAATCCATCGTCTCAATGGCCCTCCAGTACAAGCACTCCGCCGCACGGGCGGCCTGCGCCTTGAGCTCGTCGGATCGCGTCGGGCCGAGCAGGCAATGCGCCACGATACGCACCACGGGCTGGAAGAGCTCCCAAGGCAGCGGCACGCGGCGCCATTTCTCCGCGCCGCCCGTGGCGGCGTCCGGGGCGGCCTGCTGGAGCTGCTGTGGCTTGTCCTTGTTCAGCTTGCTAGGCGTTCCCGCCCATGCGACGCAGAACTCGCAGAAGTCCATCTTGCATGAGACCGGCATGTGCGAGAGCTTCCCGTTGTAGAGCTCCAGGACGGCGCCGACGATGCGGGCGCGCCGCGTGGCGCGCATGGTGCCGTGCGGCTCCAGCGGCGGCGAGAGCACCGCGACCTCGAGCTCGGCGGGCTTGGCCTTGGGTGCCACCTTGGCGTCGTGGTAGGGGCTCGGGTTGGCGAGGTTCGGGATTGACACGGTCACGGCCTCCCCGGCGCCGCGCTGCGCCGCGGCGTGCGCGTACAGCGCGAGGAGCACGGCCTCGAACCCGGCCAGGGGCTTCCGCGACACGGCGCGGCACATGTACACCCCCGCGAGCGTGGGCACGAAGCGCAGCACCGCGAGCTGGAGCTCCGGGACGCCGGAGCGGAACGCGTCGTAGAGCCAGCGGCAGACGGTGTCGTTCCCGGCGCCCGAGCCGGGCCCGCGGAGGCGCCCCGTCACGGCGCTCGCGACGTCGGGGTCGTTGAGGAGCGCCGCGGCCGGGTCGTCGGCCGCGGCGACGGAGCCCGGGAGCGCGCCGCCGAGGATGCCCGCGAGGGCGTCCATGGCGTCCTTGGCGCTGTGGATGGGATGCGGCGCATCGTTCGGCATAGTCGATTGGCGCGTCGTTGCAGAGCGGAGGGGCGCGAGGATGAGTGACGTACGGGAAGGGAAGGCGAAGAGATAGGAGAATTGAGCGGGCGCGCACGGTTTCAGCTTTGACCCGGCATGTTCTCGTCGCGAGAGTGAATTAAGGACGTGCGTTGGGCAAGGAATGCAAAATTAGCTTGAGGGAAACTCTTTTTCGACCGTGCATTATTTTTCCTGGGATGTACAGGTGTTGCATATGAAAGGAAGGAATTAACTGATACAATGTCTGTTGTTTGCCGTCTCATGATCTGATCGTAGGACCAGCAGATTTTGATGATCCTTTCACTTTCAAAGCCAATAAACCACTGCCACGTTATAACGAGGCAAAATCACAAAACCCTGCTACTTTCTATACATATAATTCATGGTAAACAGAGTATACACTAATTTCGATATTGCTTGAGATGTGTTGATTAGTTGTGTATTCCTCCTTCGTTCAAAATGAATCTCTCTATTTTGCAATTTCCACTGTCGTTCTTAACAGCATTCCCATTAATCTTTTCTCCCCCTCCCAATATGCATAAGGCGCTTCTCTTAAATTTAAGTTAAAACAAATAAAAGAATAAATCATATGGGCCAAAGAGCTTTTTTTTTTTGAGAATCACAGTACAACCGAAGACGCTCACACAAACGCACACACACTCACCCCTATGAATATATGCGCGCAACCCTACCCCTATGAGCACCTCTAAGAGACTGAGCCGGCTGATCTCGAGACTGACGAAGTCACCACAGGCGCCTCGCAATCGACGGGGACGTCGTCTACCACTGAAAGAACAATGCCGGTTAAATCCTGGAATAAATCCAGGAAAATGTGACACTCGTGCCGAGTCGAGGACTCGAACCCGGGTGGGTCAAAGAACTAAACCCTTGGTTGTATACATTTTGAATATTATTCATAGGAAATTAAACAAAATTACATGTATGTCATAAAGAATGGTTTTGACTTAACTCATTTAAGTAAATTATACAAAATTACAATTGTATGGTGTAAAGAATGGTCTTGACATAGGCGGACAATATCTTTTTATTCCCGTTGGTGTTTTTTATTTGTAAAATGTGTCCACATGAGCGCATTTGTGTACACTAGTCTAGTAAATCTTGATACCACCAAAGTCACCGCATCGTCTCACTATTGGGGAGCACACTGCACACCATCGACCATTTAAACATCAATTTACCAAACCAAGTGAGGTTATTCCATCCATGCATATTGGAAGCCAGAAATATTTGTTATGATGTTGCGGCCATTAGGTAAATATTTTATCTTTAAAGATCGTATCTACATGACCATTTTTTGTATTGTGGGGATTTGGACGTTTATTATGTGCTTGGGTGAACACAATGGTCAATCACTCAGCTTATTTTCTCCCTCCCTAATTTGGTGATGCGCTCCTTGATTTCCCTTTTGTTTTCCGACAAACACTCAATCAACACCATGCACCATAAAAAAGGTAATGCCACTATATTTTGTGATAAAAAAAATGTTTCAATAGTATTTCAATATTTTTGTGCAATAAATTGAATACTTTTTATTTTTAATAAAAATTGGAATGACACATTTTTCTTATGCTTTTCTGCTAGGATCATTTATATACATAACTTATGAAAGATAATTCATTTTAATGTGTTTTTTAGATTAACTCTTATATACTTTAAGTTATTTATTATATATTTTTCATTAAAACAAAATAGATAATAGGAAAAGATATTTATATGACTAGTTTTAAAAGGTAAACAAAACATTTTCTAAGATAATCGTTCAAGCATCTATTGAAGCTATTCATATGAAATGTAACATCAAAGGACAACCAAAAAAAAAGGGAATAACCATGTCATCACACCGTTGCGGTCCAAACACACGAGATTGAGGACAAACACACAGCTTTGTACAAATCATTCATCTCATTCTCGTTGACTCATCAGCTTGCATACAAATGAATTAGTTTGCCATATTGTCGGTGCCTGATTTGGTCACACCGGCACAAACAAGTGATTGCGGTGCTAATCCACTCGTTGCCCCGATGGCGGGTGAAGAGACGGGGGTTTTTATCCTGGTTCCGGCCACGGGGCCGTACGTCCAGCAGTGGTGCCGAGCACCAGTTTCGTATTGCTCGTAGTAGGGGTTTACAAGCAAGATGGGAGAAGGAGGTGAGCTCCTAAGTCCCTGAGCTTTTTGGTGGCTAAGTGCGTTTGTATGTGTTCTGTGGTGTCAACCTGCTGTCACTTGCCCTCCCTTTTGCATGGGCTTCCCTTCCCCTTTTATAGGCATAAGGGGGAGGGCGCGGGTACATGTGTTCGTGGTGCTGACGCTGCTAAGTGTACTGTGCTGCCCATGCCACGCACGATGCGATCGGGAATCACGCCTTCCAACTCCGGCTGACGACATGGCAGTGGTTGATGTGATGTTCTTCTTGCGACAGATCAGGACTTTGAGGGTGGCAACTTGAGTACGGCGCCCGGATCGAAGCTCCGTAGTTTCCTTCGAGGGTTGCCATCGAGGATGATAGCGCATCCGAGGCAAGCAAAGTCAAAGGAGTGGTTAGCACAGTGCCACTTCTAGGACCGGCCTGTGCAGTGTCAGATCAGAATCCACCGCGCCAGGTGGATTTGACCGATGTCCTCTCCGTAGCGTGGGCGGTGGCGTGGTGCAGTGAATCCTTCTTTTTGACCGCAGAGGAGTCATTTATGATCAGTGATGATGGTCGCAGAGTCTCGGGCGCCGTTCCCGGCGTAGCAGGCTCGAGCTTGGTCCGCAAGCTCGAGCTTACTGGGCCTCGAACGTGATGGAAACACCGGCTCGAGGGTGAACGTCTCCCTCGAGCCTCGCGGCCGAGCCTCGATCGTGACGGAAACGCCAGCTCGAGGGTGAACGTCTCCCTCGAGCTTGGGTAGGCTCGATCGCCACGGACTTCCTCGTTCAAGGGTCTCCGAGCGGGACGAGCGCCGAGGTAGAGTTTGTCGTGATGGGCCTTTGCTGGGCTACGTAGCCAGGCTAACTTTGTTTGTGGGCCTTGTTACCGAGTAGTTCTGGGCCTAAGTTAGGGTACCCCTTTTACAAGTACCCGACACATATGTCGTCATTTATTTCATGGTCGGAGTATCTAAAATGACTGATGAATTAGATCCTCTCCAATATGTTTTTATTTAGCAAAGTCAACTACTGTAAGTCCAAAGTATTAATATCATTCTACAATACAATAACTCACGCGGCACGTGCTACAAATCATTTCATTTCATAAGTTGTATATGATAGCGAGGCACCTTATCAGAGATTTTGATGATAAATATTAGGATAATTTGATTTTGTCCTTGTTGAATCTTATTTAATATTAGGTATTTATAACAAAAAAATGTTTGGTGGAGAGATCTAGATCTACTTTTTAACTAGATCCAAAATTTTCCAGCAAGTTTCTCGATCCAAACACGAGCCTGTTATAAAACCACCAGTCATTTCATGCAAGGCCATACTTTCGCAAGCAATGAGACACTGAGGGTGCCTTTGGTTTAGATTTTTTCGGCTGTAGCTTCCTTGAAAAGTTGACAACTGAACCAAAGGCCATCACGCATGGAGCAGCTGTTGGCAAAATCTGGCTGTCTCCGTAGTAGAAATCGCACAGCTGGTGGAAGCCTGCTTTCTCCGACTGTGGGGCGAACCAAATCTACAACTTCAACTTATTTACCCGCCTGCCACTGGTAAAGATACCGGTTCGCTTCTTTTTTTCCCTTCTTTCCTTCATCGAGGCTCCAGCGATGCCCGACCCAGGAGCGCAGGCCCGCGCTAGGGTTGTGTGGCGGCGGCGGTGGCGGCCCTCCTCCCCACCACCGGCGGTCTTCCCCAGCACCGGCGGTCGGCCCCACCATCGCCGCTCGCCTCCACGACGCCGGCGGCGGCGGCCCTCCTCCCCACAGCTCGGCGCTCCTCCCCCAACACGCCGGCGGTGCTCCACCCCACCACGTCGGCGCCGCTCCTCCCCACCATGCCGGCGCGACAGCAGGGCTGCAGCGCTCTTCCCCACACCAGGCTGCATCGCCCCTTGCTGTCCCTCTCCTCTGTACAGTTAGCTCCATTCCCTTCCTCTTTCTTTTGCTCAGATCTGTCCAAAATTGATGCATTATAACCAAAACAATGATGATTGGTGGTGGTTTCTACAATTTCAAGTCAAGATTTTGTGTTTATATGATTTTCGCATGAGTTGTTTAGAGAATTGTAGTAACAGTGAAATATATATACATTCTATGTCCAAAATTGATACATTATAACCAAATTGGAGATGCTTTTTATAGCCAAATTGGATTCTATTGCTTATTATAGCCAAATTGAATGCTTTTTCTTTAAATGAAGAATGAGTGATGTTGCTGATTGGAGTGATGCCAATGTGAGGCATTTCATTGATATATGCAAAGGAGAGATAGAAGCTGGTAATAGGCCAATGGGTTTGTTCACTAGTACTGGATGGAAAAATCTTATAACCAAATATGAAGAAAAAACTAGGCTGAAGCATGCAAAGGAGCAATTGAAGAACAAGTTGGACAATATGAAAAAAGACTATACATGGTTTATGGAGTTAAAAAATGCAGCCACTGGTCTTGGGTGCAATGAGGCAAAACAAACAGTTGAATGCTCCAAGGAATGGTGGGATGAACACATAGCTGTAAGCACTAGTGACAGTCTTTTTTCTTTCATTTCTTACCTGTCATTTGTTTATATGGTGGTCTGACTTGGTGATTGTATCTATTTAATTTGCAGAGATGCAACCAATTAGGCGCCGAAAAGGGTAACAAATGCAAGCATGTCAAGTTCAGAAAACAAGGACCAAAACACCTTGAAGACCTACATTTTTTGTTTGATAAGACACATGTTACAGGGGCCACTGCATCCAGTGCTGCAGATATTTCCTCCGATGATGCAAGCGATGAGGATGCGGGTGAGAAACAAAGAAGGCTTGAGGAAGATGATGTGAAGTTGGCTGCTCTGAAAAAATCTAAAGCAGGAAAAAAGAAACGCAAGGAGTCCTCTATTGCTACTGAGGAGAAGGATGAGAAGAGCCCATTTTTTCGATTGTATAAGAACACATGCTTGAAGATAGGAACTGCAGCAGAAAAGATCTCCACAAGTGTTGAAGCTTCATCGGCACCTCCAAGCAGCCAAGTCCCTAGCATTGTAGAGGCCATGAAAATGGTGAAAGATTGTAGGGTGCAAGAGAAAACGGCTCTAATGCATACATCAACCCTTCTAATTATAAAGCCTGAATTTAGAGAGATTTTAAGCACGCTGGAAACAAAAGAAGGAAGGTTGGACTCGATTGAGAGGGAGCATGCAAAGGAGTTGACAAGGCGCATGTAGAGGCTTTGTGTTATTTTATTTCAATTGTTATGTTGTGAGATCAATTTATTTGTTGCTGCTAGTTGAGAACCATTTATGTTCAGAACCTATTTATTTGTAGCTGGTTGTTGAGAAACTATTTATGTTGCGAACATATGTATGTCTGTATGTGCTGTGCAATATTATTTGCATCATATTGTGTTGCCATATTCTTGTCAAAAATTATTGATACACTTCTATCTTGCACAGATGGATCCCAACAGGGAAGAATTGATCAAAAAAGGACAGAATGAATTACTACTTCTTACTGAATTGTCTCAGCAGGCCGCCATTTTTGGAAGTATGGGCAACTTGTACCATGAGAAGTATGTCAGAAAGGAGAATACAGGGTACCAGGAGAAACCGGACTTCAAATTGTTATGCGCAACTTCTCTCGTCCTAGGTACTTCTATAAGATGTTTCGAATGAGTCCCGATGTTTTCATGCAACTTCATGACTTGCTGGTGTCGAACTACGGTTTGAAATCCACGCAAAATGTTTCATCAATAGAGTCGTTGGCCATGTTCTTGTGGATTGTTGGAGGACCCCAATCATTTTCACAAGCTGAAAATATTCTCACAAGGTCATTATGGACAGTTCACATGAAGTTTTATGAAGTGCTAAAATGCTTGCGCAAATTAGCAAAAGACAATATCAGACCAACAGATCCTACTTTCTCTATTGAGCATGAGAAGGTCAGAGAGGACCGTTTCTGGCCCTATTTCAAAGGAGCTATTGGAGCTATAGATGGTACTCATGTTGAAGTTGAAGTGCCACTGGATGAAGTGGTTAATCACACATGTCGACATGGATATACAACTCAAAACGTGATGGCTATTTGTGACTTTGATATGAGGTTCACCTTTGTAGTTGCTGGTTGGCCAGGCTCTGCCCATGACACAAGGATCCTCAATCATGCATTAGCAAATTTTCCTTCTTTTCCCGTGCCCCCAACAGGTAGACACATGAGTCTTCACTTCTTTTTCGTCTCTTACTTCTTTTGTCATTCCACTTACCCTATGTGTTATAGGAAAATATTATCTCGTGGACTCTGGATATCCAAATCGAATTGGATATCTTGCCCCTTTCAAAGGAAGTGCATACCATATGCCTGAATTTCGTCATAGTTCTGGGCGTCCTCCTCAAGGGAAGTATGAAATGTTTAATTACTTGCATTCACCCCTTCGAACTATTATTGAGCGGGCTTTCGCAGTCTTAAAGCAGAAGTGGCGTATTTTGAAGAAGGGCATACCAAGTTATCCTACTCATACTCAGAAGCATATCATTCTAGCTGGTATGGCATTACATAATTTCATTCGTGATAGTAAATTAGCATATAAGGATTTCGATAGATGTGATGCGGATGAGGAGTATCTACTACCAACTGCCGTGGCCCAATCACAAGGACATCAAATTCCAGATGAGGAGATCAATGATGATTCCATGAATACTATTCGTGATAGGATAGCTGATGCTTTGGTTAGTCCAAGAGGGAGATAATTATGTTCACTGATAGAATCATTGTGCGAACCATGTTTTTTGTAAAATGCTACTCTCATATGAATATAGAACATATATTAATGCTCAATGAAAAACTAAGATAAATTAAATAAGTATTACTTCTTATTAAATGTTCAATATACATTGAAATTGTAAACTAAAATGCAATGATGAAATTATTTTTACATATAAATATATTTAATTCACATTCAAATTGTCATTCAGCCTTTCAGAGGCTTTCAAGGGCATTACAGACATTTCAGTCAATTCTACAGCTCACAGCTGCTTCAACCAAACGACTTTCTGCTTTTCTCACAGCTAACAGGCCACAACAGCTTTTCCCACAGCTCACAGCCCACAGCAGCTTTTCTTATAGCCACGGCTCAACCAAACACACCCTGAAAAATGCAAACCGGACGGGCTGCCGGAAAGGAGTATGCAGGTAGCCAGGACCCACCAGTCAATGAGACAGACTGCGCCGCTATGAGTACCCGACGCCATGCCTTCACGCCGAACAGCAGAGAGGCAGGAGAGCAAAGAGAGAAGAAGAAGAGGGGGAGCACTGGTAGGGGCAATCGGCAGACGCGGCGCGCTCCCCACCCCATCTCCGGCTGGTCTCGCCGGAAGTAAGGGAGGCGAAGCCGCCGACGCGGGGCATGGAGCCCAAGCCGTCCTCGGCGGCGCACGGGGACGCGACCGCGGCCGAGGCCCCCCGCCGCCGCGGCGGCGGCGGCAAGCGCAAGTCGTCTGGGTCCTCGTTCACGCCGTCGAAGCGGCAGGCCAAGGAGAGGAACGCCTCCTTCCACGTGCCTCCGCACCTACTTCACAGCGGGCCGCTCACCCGCGCCGCGCGCCACTCGCCGCACAAGCTCGCGGGCACGCCGCCGGAGTCGGGGCCAGCGTCGTCGGCGGCCGCAGCTGGGGTTGGGGTGAGCGGAGGGCAGGGAGGGGTTGATGCGATCCGGCCCGAAGGGGAGGAGGCGCCAGCAGCTGAGCAGCCGCTGGTGGATGAGGTGTTCGAGGCCGTCCGATCCCGCGGCGCGGGTGTCCATGTGGTCCCTACTTTTGCTGGTGAATCTTCTGCGCCACGAAGGCTCATATGATCTCTCAGTTCGGGTTGTGATTTGGGGATGTTCGCGACTATCGAGTCTTGGTAGAGGGTATTCTGCTGATGCGTTGGGTAGATTAATTATTTCATCACGGAGAACCATCCCCTTTTAGCTTACTGTTGTGCAATTTGAACGTTGTTGTTGGATACCTGCAAAATTGTGGGCATAATTTTGCTTCATGATGTGCTAATTACTGGTGTTTTTGGTATTTAGTTTTATTTGATGGCATGCTGTTAATTTGAATAGCCACCTGCTTAAACCTAGAATTTTATAACACGATGTTAATTGAAATATTTAACTGTTAATTTGTGAGTTTATAACTGCAGCCTTATGACTCAGTATGCCTTTTCTAACTCTATGTTGCTTATCAAGTTATGCCGAACTTGGACAATATCAAAGTTTTGTATATGGACTGCAATAACTGATGCAAGCTTCCAGCCATTTTGTGCCATGTTGTTTGATTTAATGACTTTGTTCAGAGTTCTGCTCAGTTTCCAGTATCTCCTTCTTACTGTGTTAATATTTTGTCTGATGGAAACAGTAAGCCTTGTTAGAGATAAAAAAAAAGTATTCTGCTCTACTCACAGTAAAGTTGATAGTCAAGTAATTTTCTATCTATTCTGTAATTGCAGTAGGCCAGTAACTACTTTGCACTGTGTTAATCATTGTACAACTCCTAGTTTAGTCTAGGCACAGCATCTGACTATCCGAGGCATATTATATTAGCAACCGTTTATGTAGAATTAATATTTCAACAACTCCTTAATTTCATGTAGTTCCTGATTATTGCCTACTCAGAGCATATTAGACTCCTTGTTTTGGGTAGAGCTGAGGTATTGAGAGGCATTCTACTGTTCCATGCTGAGTTTCAAGGTCTCACCAACCATGTTAGCATGACTCTTATTTGCCTTCTCTACTCATTGCTCAAGGCAAATTTGACTTCGATTAAAAAATAGGAAAAATAACCCTTTCTTCCGCAGGATGGTTTTCATGGAAAGAAATCCACCCCGTCGAGAAGCAGACCTTGCCTTCTTTTTTTAATGGCAAATCTGAGAAGCGGACACCTGAGGCGTATTTGGCGATTAGAAACTCCATCATGAAGAAATTTCATGCCAATCCCAAGTCGCAGCTGGAATCCAAAGATTTGGCTGAGTTGTCAGTTGGGGAGGTCGATGCTCGTCAGGAAGTCTTGGAGTTCTTGGATCATTGGGGTTTGATAAATTTCCACCCCTTTCCACCTGCTGGACAGGAGGAGAGTAAACCTGAGGAGGGCCAAGACAATTCCCATGATGAGGAGAAAGCTTCTTTGATCGAGCAACTGTTTAAATTTGAATCAGTCCAATCATATATGATGGCCTTACCCAAAAAAGAAGATGTAGGGGCTCCTCCCCCTCTGCCTACCTTGTTCCCTGATCCTGTACTTGTTGAAGATGTGGTTGCAGCAGCTGAGCCTTCTGTTGAGTACCACTGCAACTCCTGTTCAGTTGATTGCTCGCGGAAGCGCTACCATTGTCGGACCCAGGTTTGAATTTTTTGATCCATTGCTGTACGCCCTTCTGAAATTTTGTTGTATGTTTCATCATCTTGTTTATAATATCTATATACCTACACTCTGGAATTTGGATAAGTAAGCGTCACAGGTTGTACACGAATTAGTAGTTTAGTACAGTATGTGAGATACATGCTGTGCATTAGTTGGCGGCAGATTGGAGTTCTTGTGTACTCTATATGAATTGTTTTCTATTCTATTCCTTTTCCCAGAATGGCTGCAACAGTCTATACTGTACACCGCATAAACAACAACTATTAGAATTTAGAACACTGGATATGGGATTTGGATGTCATTTATCTGCTAAAATGCTAGTATACCCTTGCAGAGATCTATAAATGTCAACTTGATGTGATTCATCTTTCCAAAATACTTGTCTGTAGCCTGTACTACTTACCTTCATCTTTCTGCACTCCATTTTCTTGTTGTTGTTATTCTTTTTTATAAGAGAGAAAGATTTAGGTTTAAAAATCTAATGATTGTCAGTATTGATTTTCTTTCTTTTCTACAGGCAGATTTTGACCTGTGTTGTGACTGCTACAATGAAGGAAAGTTTGATCCAGGCATGGCCAAAACGGACTTCATTCTCATGGATTCTTCAGAAGTTTCAGGTGCTAGTGGTACTAGTTGGACTGATGAGGAGACATTGCTTCTTTTAGAAGGTTTAGAAATTTTTGGTGGAAAATGGGCTGAGATTGCTGAACATGTCGCTACTAAAACAAAAGCACAATGCATGTTGCACTTCCTTCAAATGCAAATCGAGGACCGCTTCCATGAAGGTGAAGACGTCAATCAAAACGTCCCAGGAAGTACAGAGCAAGCCACAACTGAGAAAAGCACCACTGAAACATCTGAGAAAATGGAAGTTGAAGATAAAACGGAAGGAAGAGATACCGCTGATGAGAAGGCCTCAGAGAAAACAGAGGGCAACTGTGAAGAAATAAAAACTGAAGAAGCCAGTGCTGCCGAAAATAAAGATACTCAGAATTCAGGAGGCAAAGATTCAGCTGCATCTCCAAACACTGAAGAGCCAAAACAATCTTCTGATGAGCAACCTACAGTAAAGGAAAAGTCTGCTGATGTTGATACCTCTGGTGAAAAACTGTCAGATGTTGCTATTGATATTCTAAAGTCTGCATTTGAGGCTGCTGGTCACAGTCCAGAATATGAAGGTTCATTTGCTGATGCAGGAAATCCAGTTATGACACTAGTAAGTACCGTATACAAGTATATATCTTGTTTCCATTTGTTGATTCAGTATGCAGGCCTAAGATATGTGTCTGCAGGCAGCATTTTTAGTTGGTCTTGTGGAAGATGATAACGCTACCACTTCATGCCGTAGTTCATTAAAAGCTATCTCCGAGGTGTCCCCTGCTCTCCAATTAGCAAGTAGGCACTGTTTTATTCTTGAGGATCCACCAAATGATCTGAAAGATATTGGTGTTAGTGTAAGGTAAGCAATGCTTGCACCTATTTTAAGATAGAAGCGCTCACGAGATTTTTCTGATGATATAATGGAATTTGCAGTAATAAAAATACCGATGGTGATCAAACAAAAGATGATGATATGATTCAAAATTCAAATGATACAGAGAAAAAAGAGACCAATGAGAAAGAAGCTAATTGTTTATCCATGGTAAAACAAAATAATTCATCCACCTCACAAAATGACCACCCAGAATCAGATGGTAAGAATGTCTCACAAGATGATTGCCCTTTACTGGAGCCAGCAACCAATAACGCAAAGGAGTCAGGTGATTCAACTGCTATTGTGGTTAAGAGTGCAACTGACAATACAAAAGGTTTAGTAAGTTCCATGAAAGATTCAGTAAATTGAGATAATGTGAATAAATGTGGTTAAGCTTCTCCTGCGGTGGTTGCAGGAAGTAATATGGATTCAAGTAATCCTATTAAACAAGTAAAGGACAAAACAAGTGTTGTGGTGGAGGGTCCTGACAACACATCTTGCAAAGGCAAGGACGAACCCGATATGGCTGAAGATGCTGTGGCGGCACCATCTACTGCACAGGAACAAAAGCAAAACCAAACACTCGAAAATGGCAATGTGGGAGGTACTTCATCTGTTTTTAGTTTCATTGAAACTATTTATATGAAACCAGTAAAGGTCTACAGGATGATCACACATTTTCACTCTGTTTCAATTAAAACCTCATTATGGTTGCTTCTGCCTGCTGGCCTGCCGTTTCTAGAAAAGAGAGTTCTTGGCTTTTACTGTAAGCACATAGCAGAGCTATTGTTTACTAGCCTGGACGATCCACTGATGACTATTTTCCTACACAAGTGCCCCTGTTACAGATTCACATGCTAAGTATATAGCTGACTTTACTGTTAATACTCTTTATTTTACAATATATGCATCACAATTTGCTAGCATGCCATTGGATTCAGCTTTATCTTACTGGTGGGAGATAAATCTAATATTTTAGATTTGAAGTATATTATTTGCTTTTTTAACTGCAATGCTAGAACTGCATGAATATGTGCCTGATTGACCAGCATGTCTGCCAAAGTGCCAAAAAAATAGAAACACGTAATGGATAACTCCAGTTCTTTTTAACGCTTTTACAACAATAACAACATAGCCTTTTGTCCCAAGCAAGTTGGGGTAGGCTAGAAATGAAACCTGAGAAACAAAGGTCACGGGTTCAGGGCTTCACGCACGTTGATAGCTAGTTTCCATATCCTATCCAATGCTACTTCTTCGGAAATATTCCATTCCTTAGATCTCTTTTCATCGACTTGGCCCAAGTCAGTTTAGGTCTAGTTCTTTTTAATGCTTTTAAGGAAGTAAATTTTGTTGTAGCTAGTGTGTGTTTTAACTTTTAAGTTCAAGTTACTAGTGTCACTTAGACATAATTTCGAGTTACTTGGTCCCTGCCTTTAAAAGTAACTTCGTTTGAGAATTGTGTGGTATAAAATTTTGAACTTTCAGACCTATTTCCTCTTCTCTTCATGGGCTTGGTGATTACTGCAATTACTTTCAAGTTATTAGTCATTACTTCGCCTCTTGGTTTATTATTTTCGTAAAAGCGTTCTATACACATCCTCCTAACTATAAGAAACCATATAGCGACTTCTTACAAGAGAAGCCTGGTAAGGGCGTTAGGTGGGATATGGAATCACGGTGAAGAGGGTCAGAATTCTGAAAGCTGCTTTGTTCGCATCCTTTCTCATTTGACTTACCTTGTCTATGGTATTTATCTCGCAGAACCTGACGACACTGAAAATGTAGCTGTCAATGAAGAGAAGGGCTCTACAGTGACTGCCAACCAAAATGATTCCATTACTAGGCTAAAACTAGCAGCAGCCACTGCTATTTCAGCTGCTGCTGTGAAAGCTAAGTTTCTCGGTGATCAGGAGGAATATCAAATTAAAAGACTGACAGCACTGATGATTGAAAAGCTGGTAATGTGAAAATCCAACTTTTGAATTGTACTTGCTTCTCCTTGTGTGTTCTACTACTTCTACCTATGATTAATAACAAATCTTCTTTTCGTGCAGTTCCAGAAAATAGAAGTGAAGATGTCGTTATTTGCTGAGATTGAGCAGGTGGTCCTTCGAACAAGAGAGTACACCGAGAAGACTAGAAAGAAGCTCCTATTGGAGCGGAATGCGATAATTGCAGCTCGCATGGGGGCATTGCCTTCTAGACCGAATCAACCTGGTGTACCTGGAAACAGATTACCGCCTGGATATGGCAACCCCGCTGTAAGGCCGCCAAACGTAATGCCGCGGCCGAGCAGCTGAGGAAATCCAGATTCGAGACAGACCTATATACTTCATTCTTTTAGAAGCATACCTGAAAGACTCAAACCTCCAGCTTGTTGTAGCATTTTTTAGAAGGTACATTGTATGATTGTCTGTATAATTGCTGCCATGAAAATTCACCATTTTTCATTTGAATTTTCAATGTACTTGCTTCTTGGTACGCCAAAGCTCCAGAAAGGTTTCAAACTTGAATCAGATATGGTTTATGTTGTAAAATAGAGAATAATTCTTCGCATATTTATGGATTGGAGTATGCTTTCATCGTGTTTGGTTTGATCTGTGCTTGCACATTGTCAGATATGCTGTTGTTAGTGTCTAACCTCCACCTGCGTATGCTGCATTTGCGTTGTTTGTGCTGTGGAAACTCCATAGGATACATGCAATTTCTATGAAATCCCGATGAAATTCCATATTTACGATCCGGACGTGGTGAACTGGACTCTGAACTCTGGGCTCTCGTTCTCGCCGGCCGCCCCAAGCTCCCAACGGTCAAATTCCCGGACGCAGCCGAATCGAAACGACCAAAAGGAGACAGTCTGAACTTTGAACGCGACGCGAGGTCGGCCGAGCCATACCTTGCCGTCCTCCTTTTTACCCCATCCGGTCCAGCAAATTGCGTGTCCCGCACCAGCACACGCTGCGCACTACCCACTCGTGCAAAATGCCGAAGACCCATTCCATCGTGATTCACCGGAGACCTCCAACATGACCCACATGTCAGTGAGGCGTAGTCCACTGCACCTGACCTATATTTGATGGGGGAGGCCGTACTAGCATCCCTTCCCCTTCTGCAGAGATCGAGGCAGGAAGGCAGGCGCCCGTGCTCCCCATTTACAGCCGTACAACCCGCCAAACACGCGGTGATTGTTGAGACCTTCCACTGACACGTAGGGTCGAGAGATGGTGGACCCAATGTGGCAGTGGCGGAACACACAGGTCGCGCAGCAGGAACGCAGTTTGAAAAATTGGCCCCAGCGAGCCAAAATTACGTGAGTACCCTCATGCACGACCCGATGAGACGCGGGCCTACCTGAGAAAATATGCCCTTGGTGGCATAAACGTAAATAGAGGACAAATCGAGGGCAGTACCGCCTGCTCCTCCTCGAACTTTCCCGCCTGAAACCCTCTCGCCTCCCGAGAGCCCTCTGTGTGGATCGTAGGAAAAAACACTGTTGTAGCATAAGAAAAACACTCTAGCATTAGCTGGGAAACGTGTTTTGTGAGGAGGAATAATGAAAAGTTGGAATGAATAGTGGAAAGTTGGAATGAATAGTGAATAATTGGGAATCTGAACATGCCTAAAAATAATAGGGAAAGCTCTCGTCCTGTTCCTCTTCCTCTCCCCATTTCTCGATTTGCCCTGATTTTTCTTTCCTGATTAAAATTGTCTCTGCTCGGGGACGCATCAAGTAAGGTATTTTGTTTTCCTCTTCAAGTTTCTCTTGTTCGGATGTTCATCCGATAAATAGCCTTTTCTCTTTCTCTGTCTTCATTTTTTTTCCACGATAAGCAATACTTGTCTGATCCCCACTTCGAGATTGCAATTTCCGCAAGTTTTGCTACACTCACCTAATTTGAGTTGCTACTTTGGTCCTAGTGTTGCTTTTGGGTTGTTGCTCTTGGTTTGATGTGGTACGAATCTGATGAAACTGTATTGAAATGGGGTTTAGGGTTTTAGATCGATTGATATCATTGATTTGATATTTTTTTGGAACATTTTGCCAGGGCCCGATCTGGCGGGCGAGACCATGGTGGAAGGGATGGTGGTCGCTGTGCCGAACGGGGTGAAGGCGGAAGCCCCCGCGGCTGCGGCCACGGCAGATTCTCCTAAATCTGTTCTGGAGGACGAGGTGATTTTCTGGCCTGCAGATTTGAGTATCTTGCGCGCCGAACAACCGAAGCTTTCCAAACATTTCTCTACCTTTCCGTACTGACCCATGTTTTTTGTGCAGAATCAGAAAATTTCTGAACCCAATAATGGGAATGCCTCCCTTGCCACTGAACCAGTTAAGCAAGACGAGGAGTGCTCTGATGATTTTGTGGATGCAAGCTCGTCCCTGCATGTTGACCCTGAAATCAACATTGCTAGTGTGCTCCCTGCTATTAAGGTGATCAAGAATGAAGAACAGCTTCTGGAGGCCATGAAGGAGGAGAAAGTTGATTTTGTGGATGAAGGTTTGCCTATCGAGCTTGAGGCCAAGAATGGCGATGCATCCCTGATCACGGAAGCAATGAAGAAGGAAGAAGAGCAGCTTGAGGAGGCGCGGATTAAGGCAGAGGAAGAAGAGGAAGCCAGGAAGAGGGAAGAAGCTGCAAGACTTGCTTTTGATCCTGAGGCACGTTATAGCAAATTAGATGAGTTGCTGACGAAGACACAACTCTTTTCAGAGTTCTTACTTGAGAAAATGGATCAGATCGCTGATGTATGTGTACTGACAGTTTTATGTTTGTTTGCTCTAGTTGTATTTGTTTCTTTGCTGATGATAATACCACAACCTGTTTGCTAAGCAGGAGGTTGTTGAACCTCAAGCTGAAGAGCCACCAGCAGAAGAAAAGAAGAAAGGACGTGGCAGAAAGAGAAAAGCAAACACTGCGCCGCAGTACAATGATGTGAGTGGACTGTGGAGGATTCACAAATTGCTCTGTCTTTGTAATTAATTATTTCGATGTCTTCTATTGACGGATTATGCAGATGTTATGTTGGGTATATAATTATTACCACAGTAGCATGTCTCATCTGCTCAGTTGGACACTTGGACTTCCACAAATAGTGCATTGTTATTACTTTTATTTGGTATCGGAATTCTGTTAGGGATAGTGATCTTCAGCATATGTACATTTGCATTCCTCAGTAAGGGTTAGTTTTGATTGATTGGACTTCTTGTTGTCTTATGATCTAATTCCTACAACTATGGAACTTTTACTAATATGTTCTGGGGGTGATCTGCAAGTTAGTGCTTACAGATTAAAGCATTGAACTTTGTGTTAATATCTGTTCTGACGACCATGAATTATTTTTCAGAAAAAGGCTAAGACGGCAGTGGCAGCCATGCTTACAAGATCTCGTGAGGAACACCTTGCTGACAACTGTGATCTCTCAGAAGAAGAAAGGTGGCAGAAAGAGCAAGCCAATCTTGTGCCTTTAATGACTGGTGGAAAGTTGAAGTCATACCAGATAAAGGGTGTGAAGTGGCTAATTTCATTGTGGCAGAATGGGCTTAATGGTATACTGGCTGATCAAATGGGTCTTGGGAAAACAATTCAGACAATTGGATTTCTTGCTCATCTGAAAGGGAAAGGAATGCATGGTCCATACATGATAATTGCTCCTTTGTCCACTCTCTCGAACTGGGTGAATGAGATCGCAAGGTAATTATCTGAAGGCATTCCTTCAGTGCCCTTATTATTGATATTCTAATGACGAGACACTTGATTCCAGGTTTGTTCCATCTGTTACTAGTATCATCTACCATGGAGATAAAGTAGCCCGGGCTGAGATAAGAAGAAAATTCATGCCGAAAAGTAAAACTGTTAGCCCTGATTTTCCGATAGTAGTGACTTCATATGAGATGGCCATGTCAGATGCAAGATTTCTTGCTCACCATAGCTGGAAGTACGTTGTTGTGGATGAGGTGATGGAAAGACAATTTCTTTAAATTATTACACATGTATGGCATTTTACCTTGTTTTGTATTTACATGCCAGTTTTATGATTTCTACAGGGGCATCGGTTGAAAAATTCTAAGTGTAAATTGTTAAGGGAGATAAAGCGAATACCAATGGATAATAAGCTCCTATTGACCGGGACACCCCTTCAGAACAATCTTGCAGAGCTGTGGTCTCTATTGAACTTCATTTTGCCTGATATATTCTCATCACACCAGGAATTTGAATCATGGTATTATCACCGGATCAATTCACCTGGTCTCTTCCATCCAATTTGAACTTCTTGTACATATTCTGTTTGTAGTCTCAATTTAAGCACTGAGATGCAATACTTGCTACTGATGCACTTCTTTCATTCATCAGTTACTGGTTGCAATCTTGGAGGCCTTCTTGCCTTGTATTAATACTGATCATTATGTAATCAAACATTCATGTACCATTTTCTCTTAGATTTCTTTTAGTTTGCTCTGCTCTTGATAACTTTTCTTGGTCATTGTTCTGATTCATAAAGATTGATTTTTGGTTCTTAAAAATTATCTTGTGGGCTTGTGGATAACTGATTGCATGCAATCGCCTAAAAGTACCCAATTGAATTTCAGTTTCATATCCTTGCTTTCATTTACATTAATAAATAAGGTCTACAAATGCTGCTTGTTCGTATTTTATGCTTGGGATGTTTAGCTCATAAGAAGTTTGCTCTAGTTGAAGCTCAATTTCATGGGATAGTAGACTTGTGTGTTGCTGATTTAAGCTGTGCGTTTATACATCATATCTGCTATTGCCTCTGTTAAATGTTGACTGAGATTTGGATCTTCTTGAAGGTTTGATTTTTCTGCGAAAGGAAATGAAGAAAACGAAGAGACTGAGGAGAAAAGAAGGGTCCATGTAGTTTCAAAGCTTCATGCCATTTTGCGTCCATTCCTTCTAAGGCGGATGAAAGAGGATGTAGAGCAGATGCTTCCACGAAAGAAAGAGATTATCATTTATGCTAACATGACTGAACTTCAGAAGCGAATTCAGGATCACTTAGTTAAAAAAACTTTTGATGTCTACTTGAATGAAGAATCAGATATTGGTATTACATTTACAAATATTCATGTGTAGACTTACACTTCATTATGTGTGTAAAATAATAATCCTTTATTTTGACATTTCCCCCCTTTATTGTAGTGTTGCAGAAACCTGGTATTAAGGCAAAGCTAAATAGTCTCTTTATTCAGCTGAGGAAGAATTGCAGCCATCCTGATCTTTTGGAAGCTGCATTTGGAACAACAAGTTTGTCCCTTTTTCAATTAGTTCATGTGCTTATTTTCTGATCTCTTTTTACATTGTCATCTATTTTTGTTTTTGTAGGCCTGTATCCACCTATTGATAAGCTTCTAGAGCAATGTGGCAAATTTCAGCTTCTGGACAGGTTACTAACTTCCCTACTCGCACGAAAGCACAAGGTATATGGTTTCTCTTCTCGCTGTGTTTTTATTTTTAGCTGGGCTATATATACATGCACATGTCACCGCAAGTTTGCCCTTTTAAAAAACAAACATCAGATGCTGACTTTAGTTCAACTCGTATATATTTGTAGGTTTTGATATTTTCACAATGGACAAAAGTTTTGGACATTCTGGAATATTACCTAGATGCAAAAGGCCTCCAGGTTTGCAGAATAGATGGTGGTGTTAAGTTGGAAGATAGGAGGCGCCAGGTAATGTGCTAACCTGTGCCACTGTATTACTATTTTTCTTTGAGCATCTAAACTGAATTGCATTATGCTTGTGTTGTGATTCTGGCACATGCACAAAATCTGGAATATGCCATGGAACCGCCTTTAGACTTTTTTATTTGCACTGTTTTAAAAAACACGTGTTAATTGCATATTCTTGAAAAAAAGCAGAGTCCTGGAATTAAAGTTTAATGTTATTTTCATGATACTATCTGTGTTTCAGTAGGATTGTCTTTGAGGTTCCCAATTTCCCATTTGAGATGATCACATCAACATATCTAAAAGACACTATGTTTAGCAAATTGCTTAGTTGGTCCTGGCATCACATTTTTTCCCCTGCAGTAAATTCCTCAAAATCCAGGGATGTGCAGTAGCCTAGAAGCACAGCACTTTCTGTCGCTGAGTGAACAACTAAACACTAAAAAAACATAGCAAGTCTTGTTTTTCTGGATTTGTGTTATTCCTTATTTGCTGCTTCTTTATGTCATTTCTTCAACATATCTCATTTTTTACTGTTTTCCATTGCAGATAGCGGAATTTAATGATGTGCACAGCAGTATGAATGTCTTCATTCTGAGCACACGGGCTGGTGGGCTTGGTATCAACCTTACGTCTGCTGATACCTGTATCCTATATGACAGTGACTGGGTAATTTTCTATCACGAGTGCTATACATCAAGCAAAATGTTCATATGTTGGCATGTTAAGATGTGTTCTTGCGGACTACTTTCTTGGGCTGCTGGCTATCCATGTAGCTATATTCCATATTTTACCTGCTCGTTCTAATATGCTATACTTTCCTTCATCCTTCAGAATCCTCAGATGGATCTGCAGGCTATGGATCGATGCCACCGGATTGGTCAAACACGCCCAGTGCATGTATATAGGCTGGCGACATCACATTCTGTTGAGGTACCGTTCAGTGATCTGTATTTTCAGATTTGTTGCTTAGCAGCTCTACCAGGTTTACTCATCTTTTAATCATTGCAGGGGCGGATCATCAAGAAAGCTTTTGGGAAGTTGAAACTAGAGCACGTGGTGATAGGAAAGGGACAGTTTGAACAAGAGAGAGCAAAGCCTAACGTCTTAGAGGTAATAACTTCACCCTAACCAATAAGTAGTGTTTTTTTTTTTCCTTCAGATTCACGAATGCTAATCAGAAAATCGTCACTGATATGGCTTTTCATTGAGAATGCAGGAAGGGGAGCTGCTGGCGTTGCTCAGGGACGAACAGGCTGAGGAAGACAGGATGATCCAGACCGACATCAGTGACGAAGATCTGTTGAAGCTGATGGATCGGAGCGACCTGACCGGGCCGTCTGGTTCTGCCGACGCTGCACCACTAATCCCTCTGAAAGGTCCTGGCTGGGAGGTCGTGGTGCCCTCGAAGAGTGGCGGCGGGATGCTACCGTCACTCACCAGCTGAGTGCCGCCGTGAAGTTAGCCACGCCGACACTGTATGTTGGCTCTCCTTTTGCTCGCCTCGGCACCTCGGTTGTCTCGCTGAAGATGAGGTGCTCTTTGGCCGCTAATCAGGCGTTATTTTGCACATATGCTCTGGGAGGAACTGATGAACTGGGTGCTACGCCTGCAGCAAGCAGGAGCTAGATTAGACGATGTCATGGTATAGTCCCTATTAGTTGCGTTGTGACTTAAGTTGTGTGCTGTACTGTTGCTGCATTGCTTTGCCGCTTCGTGCAGTTGCACTAGGTTTTACGTTTTAGAGGGTGGAGACTGGTGCCCCAAAGCAGGTTCGGACTCTTATGTATGCTGGTACTTGCTATAACTTGAGCGATGACGTGGGTTCTGGTGTTTAAACTGCAAGGCCTTCTAAGATATGGTGGTTCTTTTGAATTCACTTACGAATGCCACGAATTCACTTTGTCATGCCTGCATGGAACCGGAAGTGATTGGTCTGTTTAACCGCCATGAGCACTAGGCTTCAATCGACAGATGACTAGTCAACTATGATGTCTGTCATATATGTTTAACCTATTTATTCTTTTTAGGAAAAAAAGTATGTTTCTTCATTTGATATTCTTTGTACTATTTAGGTTGTTTCAAACATCATATATTTGAAAACGGATGGAATATACTTGGGCAGCGTATCTAGTGCAAACTAGGGTAACCTGAGCAACCTTTGCAAACTAGGGTATTGATTTGCTCATCTAATAGTCTTGGTTGGAGTTTGCAAAGGTTGCACAGATGACCCTGGTTTGCACTAGATATGCTATCTACTTGGGGAGTAGAAATGATTTAACCTGCATCAGGTGGCCGTGCAATGTTTGGCACGCAGCCATTGCCAGCACCCAACAGTAGGAGAAAAAGTCAAGAGCAACATCCACCCAATTCACGGTTAGCAAATATTAAACATCAGCGTGCGATCTCTGCATGGCGCTATTCCAGTAAATTTGGGTAGACGTCCAGCTCATCGACCGACCCTCCCTGAATGACCACACGAATATGAGTTCCTAGGGGTAGGGGGCTCCATCCGTGTGCGCTGAGTTTGTGCAATCGTTGGTGCCAACTGCAATCCGCCTCACTCATTCCGTGATCCCACGTTGCTCGTTAATCCATTCCGGAGTTTGCCCGACAAGCAATTGGTTGTTGAATATTTGGGCTTGTACTAGTAGCCATAGAGGATCTCAACCAACTTATTAGGTGAACTGTTGGTGCACCTCTTGTGAAACTAGTAAGAGGAGATTGGCGTGCCACACGTGCTGACTCGCCTCGTCGTGAGGAGGCGTGCGTGACGTGACGTGCCAAGCCTGAGCCTTACTTGCATGCGAGAGAAAGGTTTTGCATCGATGAAAATAACTCCATGGTGCGTTGACGTGATTTGCACCAGGTGTCATCCCCTCCTTTCCCATTCGACAGATCCACTTCTCCGCAGATCTAGATCTATTTCTCCGCCGTCCCCCCACGTTCCCATCGCCGCCACTGCGCGCACAACTTCGGCGAGAGCAGGTGTCTCCGTTGTCCCTTCGAGATCCTGCTTGGGATAGGGCAATCAAGTTCCTGGGGAGCGGCTCCACGCGACTATTCGCCCAGAACGTCATTGTTCTCACCATAGTCAACTCATGTCTCCGGCGCGCACGTACGACGCCGGACCGGTTCGCGGGACTGCACTGCGAACATCTTCCTGCATCGACTTCATTCGACTATATCGAACAAGGCTAGTCGAGGAGCAATAGTTTGTCGACGACTACTCCTCCAGCTGGTAACGGCGCAACCGACGTCACCTGGCCTGACGAGGCCACAAATGTTCTGATTATAAGGGAGACGCCAGGCACACACCCCGCGGAACTAGTGTGCAGGCATAACAAGTGAATTCGTGTCATTGTAAGTGAATTCGCAATCGATCGGATCAGATTTTTTAATAAGCAACGCTGATGCTAACACCGGACCCATCGATTTGGCCCAGACATGGCCGAGGATGATGCCTTGCCTGCTCGAATTTGTTGGACAGCGCCATGCGGAAACATGGGTCGTATCATGAAGAATCGTTCAGGTAAGAAACATGGGTCCGATCTGGCGACTCGTGATCCGAACCCCACACGAGACATGGGTGGAGCTGGACGTGGCAAACCTATTGAAATAAGAGGGAAGGAGGAGGGAGAAGGAAAGGAAGCAGAAATGAGGGGCTGGAGGAAGGGGAAGGAAACGAGGACGGGTACGTCCACGATGCCGTCGAGCTGCCGAACGACCAAATCGGTATGTGCGCTCGATCGTCGGCCGGTTTAAGCCATGGTAACATCAGTGCCGAACCCTTGCATGCCGGCCTGCATATGCTTCGACAGAGGCCTCTGACGAGAAGTTTACGCCGAGGGGTGCCGTCAATCTCGCCTACAACATCGCGCGGGCCAGCTACATTGGTTTTTAGAACCAGCTGTCGAGCTCAACATGGTTCTGCCAACAAACAAGCTGGTCGAAGGCATACCAGTGATGGTGCACAGTACCGTTTTGTGAAAGCTACTAAATTTTGGTCAAGGGTCCTAAAACTGGAGGCACTCTAAATTTATTCACCCGGCCGAAGTGTGGAGAGGATATGAAGCCCTAAATTTTGTGGGCCGGCCCCGGCTAGAGTTGCTCGGTCTGCCCCTACCTGGATCAGATCACAATAGCTCTATGGAGGGAAAATCAGCAACTCGAGGGGACTCTGGTTCGCGTTTTCCCGCTAAGAGTCAGGTGGACGGCTCCACCCAGCTCGCCAGGACTGAAGACTACGGCTCTCTCATCGAGCGACGAGAGCATTGGTGGCTCTCGACGTGAACAAGGAAGCCGCCATGGAAGCGCTACTTTTCCGTTCAAGTTCATTGCTTGCCCTGATCATGATGATCATGCGCTTTACACAAACTCGTTTCTTGGAAATGGTGCAGGGAAAGAAAGACAATGCAATGACATTTGAAAACTTCTGAATAAACGGTTTAGGTATGAGCCTGATCGTTTGTTTCAAATGGAATCTCTCTGTTGGACAGTAACAAGCGAGGAACATTAGAGTACTGCCTGACTACCAGAAGTGCTAATCAAACTATCCCCAAAATTGTGGTTGCATTACATGTTTTACATTTCCCGAATCTCACTAAAACAGAACCTGCAAATGTGCATGCCATTCAGTTCTTAATGATTATCAGTTCATGGTAACATCAGTGAGGCCCTGTTTAGATGAGTTGGTGAAAGTTGACGAAATGTCACATCCATCCTTTTGACACTAATTAGGAGTACTAAATATAGACTAATTATAAAACTAATTACACAGATGGACTCTACATCGCAAGACGAATCTATTAAGCCTAATATGTGCCGTCATTAGTGCATTTTTAATGACGGGTTACTGTAGCACGACAGTGTCTAATGACGAATTAATTAGGCTTAATAGATTTGTCTCACGATGTGGAGTCCATCTATGTAATTAGTTTATTTTTATACCTATGTTTAATACTCCTAATTAGTGTCCAAACATTCGATGTGACAAGTTGGCAAAATAAGTTGGCGAAAGTTGGCGATCTAAACAAGGCCTGAGTCTGTAACGTGTTATGCAGTAATTCCCTTGCCAGTTCGTTGTGAGATGATGGTGGTGAGAATCTGCAATGTCGGATGTCATTCCCAGTTCATCGTTGGTTCAAATGCTCCGTATCTGGTCTGAAAGTAATATAGCATCAATCCTATTTGACGTTGCTTGTTGTGATCATAGTGTGTGTGTTGCGCTTATTTTATACAATTCATGAATGAGGCGCAGAGAACGAATGGTGAAATGCAGTAACATTACTTGATCATTTGTTTCAAATGATACTGTATTTACAGGACCCAATCCCTCTGCTTGACAGTACAAGAGAAACATCATGAAGTACTCTACCTTGTCACATTTACCTGAATCTCTGCAAATATGTATGATCAGAATTTAGTTCATCATGCTAAGGCTGTTGGCCCTGACAATGCTTGTCAATTCATCATAAGATCAGCGAGCCTGTAATGTCTAATTTGGGCTTTGTACTTCATTTTCACTTGCGAAGAAATAGCTGGGCCTGAGTGGAATAAATCTATGCTTTGAGAGTCCAGCTGTGAAATTTGGTTAAATCCTGGATGAAACAATTTGGCACTTGCGAGTTTTATTTGAACTCTTCTTGTAACATTGCAGAGTAGTCCCCGTCTTCCAAACGAGGCACCAAGAACTTGACATTAGTCAGATGTCATGAGAGAAGAACAGCACAAATAGTCGTTGTTGGCCATCTAGGATTTGCTCTGGTACGGCTAATTAGGTGACGGCATGCAAGCTGTAGTACCGACCGTTAATATCCTTCTGTTCTAAAACATGTGCTCTGAAACAGGTGATTTGGCCTTGCTAAAGTATTTGCTTCTGAATGCCCCCCAAAAAAAAGTGTTTGCTTCTGACGATTTAGCTTGTTCAGTGAGTTTTCTTGCTCAACTGTTAGGTGTTTGACACATTTATCTGTGGATGTTGCTTCTCTTCTGACTATGTGCTGCTTCTGAAGGTTGTGGCAACTCCAAGTTACATGTGCCCTGAACTTAAGCTTGTCTATCTAAGCTTATCACTCATTACGCAGCTTAAGCTTATCACTCATTCACGCTCAGTCCGCACATGCATGAATTCATCGTCGATCCATTCATTCATGCACGCAACTCTGGAACAATTGTTCCAGAGTTGCGATCGACGATGAATTCATGCATGTGCTTCGCTGGGCCTGAATGGCTAAGTCTATGCTTTGAGGCCTCGAGCCGTTGCAAATGACTAGTCGAGAAGCTGAAAATATGATATTTCGTTGGTTCTGTACACTTAAATTTATATTATCTGAAGTAAAAAAAACTAATATACAGTAAATCTGCATAGGATAGCCCCAAATGGGTTCTATTCTCAATTATTAAAAAAATGGGAGTTTTGAAACAATACGATCATACGCATTACCTCATGCCCATGGCAATGACATCAAATCCAACAGAATTTCTACACAATGCAATACCAATAATGTAACACCCCGGCCCAAGGCTTAATACGATTGATAAGAATAGTCATACCAACAAGTTGTAACTTCTTTCTCGGAATCTCATCCCGAAAGAACTCCGAGGTTAAGTGTGCTTGGCCCGGAGCAATCTCAGGATGAGTGACCGATCGGGAAGTCCTTCCCGGGTGCGCATGAGTGAGGACAAAGTGCGCAGAAAAGACGAGTGTTGGTCTGTGGGGGTATTCTTGGGATCCTAGAGAGCTGTAGGGTAGACGGGCCCGACCCGGAGTGGCGGGACGTTATAATTGGTATCAGAGTCGACCCTCGCGGTTTCACGGGCGCGTACGGTCAGTTACGCGGGCATGGTGCGCATGTGCGTGTGAGACACGGCATGGCCCATGCGCCGTTGGTGTGGCCACGTTGGCAACTGGACGCACGGATGTGGCCGGAGGGGGACGTTCCTGGCTTGGGTGGACCGACGAGAGCGTCGGTCTCCTAAGGGGGGTGAGTGTAACACCCCGGCCCAAGGCTTAATAGGATTGATAAGGATACTCATACCAATAAGTTGCAACTTCTTTTCTGGAAGCTCATCCCGAAAGAACTCCGAGGTTAAGCGTGCTTGGCCCGGAGCAATCTCAGGATGGGTGACCGACTGAGAAGTCCTTCATGGGTGTGCATGAGTGAGGACAAAATGCGCAGAAAAGACGAGTGTTAGTCTGTGGGGGCATTCTTGTGATCCTAGAGAGCTGCCAGGGTAGATGGACCTGGCCCAGAGTGGCGGGACGTTACAAATGAGCCCATCCTACATTCAACCAAGATGACTAGCATGCTGGATCACATATGGATATATCACTCAGTAGTCAGTACACAAAAGAAGTTTACCAAGCCAGCAAACATTTAAATTATATGGACTCAAACTAGAGTGTGCCATAGTCCTAATTGTTCAAAATGTTTGAAAGCAACATAACTAGCACTAAACATGTGCTTCAAATTTCTATTCTGGGAACTCTGCCATCAAACATGGTGTGCGCAAAAGACGATTGTATTTCTGCCGTATGACCACCATAATAATCTGGCAATGTCGATGTGATGCTATGGCAATGTCGATGTGATGCTTCAACACGCACACTATCCTACCACACGATTCGTCAAGGGTCCAAACCCGAAGCTTGGAGCCATGTAATGATGCACAACGGGTCCAATATCAGTTTCAGTTGGCATCTTAATTACCCGATAAGTAATACTTGACAAGGATATTCTGCAAAAACGAAATCATGGATTTAGTAATTGCAATGATTTCAAGTAACTGCGATTAGTCGGCCTGATCGGTCTTATGGTGACTAGGATCTACTATGTCGACTGGACGACTAATCATGAACGCTATCCTAATCGACAAGACAATTAGGGTCTTACGAATAGGTTCGATTATACGATTTGAAATCACTGAAATCAAGGAGCCTACAACAGATGGTTGTGAGCTGTGACTACACAGGGACATTAAATCCTGGAGAAAAGGCGTTTAAAGGTTCATAGTACTCAAATATCCCTTATAATAATCGCACTTATTGTTTATTATGACAAATATTTTCAAATGAACATCAAAATTAGAAATCGCTACCATCGCATTGCTTCAACACAACTTAGTTATAGGGTGCTTACCTCATAACAGTGAAGCCACCATTGCACATTTTCCCTGCACATATAACACACCCCGCCATTAAGTCTCACTAGCCTATCAACCCGTGCTGCCGCACGGACTAATTAGAATTAATATAAAAATTAAAACTTATGACTAATCATTATAATTATCTATTGCACTCTATCTTTCATCTGTTAAATATCTTAAACACAATACTCTAAAGGTATATAGTTATTATTATCTAATTATAATATGTTTACTAAGTCACAATGTTTTCACAATGCATCACACCTCCATATGTGTTTTTATTGTTTGAGCTATGTAAACAATACAAAACTTTATTCTTATCTCTTCTCTCATACATGAATATGACACAACAATATAAATAATGATAGAAATAATAATTTAGAATTTTATATTGGTGTATCTTAGGAATTTTTATAATATATATTCTAGATTCAAATACATGCATGCATGCATGCATGCATGCGCAACCTTACTCCAACTCCCGTGACGTTCGTGCAGAGGTTTTGATTTTTGTTTCCACGTTTCTTGTCATCCACAGTCAAGTTCGTATTATGGAAAAAAGTAGCCCATGTCGATCACATAGACAACAAAAATTTGTAGATTTTGGATGACAATAAATGCCCAAGTCATGTACACACAGAGAGGGAAAAAAGATGAAGCATTAATAGAGAGAAAAAACATTTATGCTACAGGTATGTCACATTTACATTGAGTGAAAAAAATGAAGCATCAACTGAGAAAAAACGTTAAGGCAATGGGCATGTCACTTCAGGTCGAGAGATAAAAATACGTTAAGATGCAGGGACAAAAATAAATATGAAGAATCAGTAGTAGAGAAGACAGGCGGGAGATAAAAAAAAGGAAAAAAAGGTAACCACATCTTCTTTTATTGGATCTAGGAAGATATTTTCATAATTTTATTTATTTTTAAAATTTAAAAGTATATAAATAAAAATTAATTTATTACCTTCTAAGGGTTAATATACCAGTCTGACTACCTTGATCTAATTAAATGGATGGCTCACTGTTATTTTAGAATACCGTAGCAAACCACAAATTTTTCACACATCACACCTCCATATATGGCGCAACAATATTAATAATGATAGAAATAGTAATTTGGAATTTTATATTAGTGTATCTTTAAATATTTTATAATAGGGTTTTGCTAAAGTACTCCCAAATGACTATGGACCGTCGATCTGATGACATATTACCTTGTACTCCCTCCATCCCTTAAAGAATGATGTTTTAGGATTTTTCAGACAAATTAAGAGTAGAAAAGAAAGACGCATGTGTCCCTGATAAATGCCATTTTAGGAGGTAAATCAGTTTTCTTTTAAGCATGCATGCATAAGATATTCCTAATTTGTTATACATGCATGCCAAAACATCAATCTTTATGAGAAAAATTTTAAACGCTAAAACATCATTCTTTAAGGGATGGAGGGAATATGAGGTAATAGTGTTAATATTTATTATATATATATTGAAATCCGAAAATAGGAAACATACCATCCTATTAGATCTCACATGATTCAATTAGATTTAACTTCTTTTTTTCCTCCTACGATTTCACATGGATATATTAAACAAAAAATAAATGCAAAGGGAATGTGCATGCCGTCCACGGTCAACCTTTTATTTATTTATTTATTTATTTTGTTTCAAGTCACCCTCATTGGATGGAGTTCATTCGACAATGAATAAAAAATCATCTGATCCAGTGATGTGAATATTATGTTTAATGCAACTTATTTGTGCCAATTGCCATATTTTTACATGTGCCAGAGCTCACAACTTTCTTGGTGAATTTTATTTGCCAATTCTATAGTTTTTTCGACCTTTTGTTTGGGTTGTTGCAATCCATAGGGCAGGAAGTATCGTGCATCCGTGCATTGTGGTACCTTCCCTGACTCGAAGGAGTAGATAAGGAAGACAGAGGGGGTGAGGGATCCGGAGATCCAGGATTTTTTTTCTCTCTAAATATTTTACTTATTAAAATGTTTTATGTATTCTAAAAATCGATGACTGAGATTTATTCGAGACCTTACCTCACAACATTTAAATGGAGTACTTTAGCATTGCCCTTTATAATATTGTCGGTGCCTGATTCGGTCACACCGGCACAAACAAGTGATTGCGATGCTAACCACTCAGCTACAACGAAATCGCTGGTGCCGACGTGCAGTCTGGCAGTTCCCTTGCCAGTCGCCTTCGAGCGCTTGGGGGGCACGTCACCACGCTTGTGAAGGAGGCCCTGCTTCTTGGGATTCGGAAGGCGCTTGGAGTGGTTACGACCCACTACCAAATGGACCTCTCGAAGCTCGCCACCGGGTACGTCGTCGCCGACAACCTCAACGACGAGGAGGCAGTGGCGGCGATCGAGGAGGCTGACACTGCTGCTGACGAGACGGCGCGTGTGCTGGCGGGCCACTTTGAGGGCGTGCTTTTCCCTAGCGAGGATGACGGCGGCTGGGACGACCTTGGCGGCGAAGGCAATCCCTGAAAGTCTCAGGGCATCGAGCCCAAGTGTAAAAAAGTAATTTAGAAATTTGAGTTTCTTGATGTAAGAATGTTTCGTTTATTCTCATACAACCTACTTGTTTTCGTTAAACATAGTTTGTGTTGTTTAAACGAGATTTATTTTGGTGTGGTATCTCTGCGATGCGTGTTTGTCGGTGCCTGATTTGGTCACACCGGCACAAACAAGTGATTGCGATGCTAACCACTCGCTGCTCCGATGGCGGACGGAGACACCAGAGTTTTTATCCTGGTTCCGGCCATGGGGCCGTACATCCAGCAGCGGTGCGGAGCACCGGGTTCGTGTTACTCGTAGTTGGGGGTTACAAGCAAGGCGGGAGAGGGAGATGAGCTCCCAAGTCCCTGGTGTCTACACGAGTGTGGTGGCCGCGTTGAGTGTGTTGAACTTGAAAAACTTGCCTTTGCATGGGCTCCCCTCCCCCTTTTATAGCCCAAGGGAGAGAGATTGAGTACACTGGTGAGTGCGTTTAGCAGTGCTATTGTCCTAGAGTGACGTAGCGCTGGTGGGTTGTCCATGCCGTGCACTGTGGGGGCGGGAATCGCGCCTTCCTACTCCTGCTGACAGCATGATGATGGTAGCGTCGATTTGATGGATGGTCGTGACGGTGCCCTGCTTTGAGGGTTGAGCTTTGACGGTCTCCTTCGAGGGTTGCCTTCGAGGGTGATGGCGTATCCGAGGCGAGCAAAGTCAAGGAGTAGTCGGCATAATATCACTGTCAGGGCCGACCTGTTTGCGCAGTGTTGGGTCAGAAACCACTGTGTCGGGTGGATTTGACCGAAGTCTTATCCGCAGCGTGGGCGGTGGCGTGGCGCAGTGAATCCCTCCTTTTGATCGCAGAGGAGCGTCATCATGATGGGGAGTTAATGCATTGCAGAGCCTCGGGCGCCGTCCCTGGCGTGCCGTACTCGAGCGTAGCCCGCGAGCTTGAGCGTGGCGACCCTCGAACGTGACGGAAGTGCCCGCTCGAGGATGTGCGATCACCTCGAGCTCGGCTGGGCTCGATCGTCACGGACATCCCTGCTCAAGGGTCCCGATGCCCTCGAGCGAGACGGACGCCGTCGTAAAGTTGCCGTAATGGGCCTTTGCTGGGTTGCGGAGGCAGACCGTCGTGTGGTGGGCCTAGACCGCCGCGTGGTGGGCCTAGCTGCCAAGTAGTTCCGGGCCCAAGTTAGGGTACCCCTACTATTGGTACCCGACAGTAGCCCCCGAGCCTCCGTAGGAGTGAGGTTCAATCCTGCGGAGGTTGGTGTTCGTCGAGGCCTTTGTGGCCTTCGTCCCTTCATGGGTTCTAGGAGTCCGTGGGGGCGTGCTAGCGCACCCGCGGGTGTAGCCCCCGAGGCCTTGGGAGAGTGTTTGACACTCTCTCAAGGTTTCAGATCGACGTGAGAAGCCTTCGTTGCTTCCCTGGTCATGGATTTGTCCATAACACCTGAGATCTTCGATCCTTGCCTCGTCTGGCGTGGTTCGAGGGAATTCTCAAGCTTTTTTCGTTCCTCGTGGCCCCCTTTCGGGGTGTTGAGGGTGAGACGATCCATGTTCCCCACGATTGGGGTCGATCTACAGATGCCTGGGTGAGCTGGTAACGGGTGTTCGAGCGGACGTCCATGCCCCGTTCGATGAGGGTAGGCTTGTGGTCATAGGACACGTCCGTGAAAGCTCTTTGTAAAAGCATGTTAGACGGGACTCGACCTCGTTCGATAGAGGTCGAGGGCTCGGTGCTCCCCCTCGAGGGGTCCCTTGGTCTAGGTTTTTTGACTGGCCTCGAACACAACCGACGAATCTCCTCGAGCGTTCGAACTTTGAGGCTTCCTTTCGAGGGTACCGTCGACTGTCCCTGATTCGGTTGATGTGGGGTGCCTGTCAAACCCGTGAGGGGGCAGGACTTGAACCCCTGATCAGTAGAACACGAAACGGCAGCCATCCTTTCGAGGGTTGGCGCCTTGAATGCAGCCTCCCTCATTTCGCACGGGTCATGATGACCATTAAGGAAGTTACCGTGGTTTCATGGGGGAGTGGGCGCGCCTTTTCAGGCGTGGCGTGCGGGCGTGACTCGACACGACCGCACGTTCGCTACGCCAGACTCCTCGAATTCTGCGGCGTAGTTAACGCAGCTAGCGCGGTTAATACGGGCCGCGCCGTTTCACCCCCCGGGGCGGACCCGGTTGTCAGCCTCGGGGGCTGGCGTTTTCACGTCTGGAGACCTGCCGCGCCTTTCTCCGCTGGGGAGTATAAATAATACGGCAGGTCTACCGCCAAGGGGTACGCCCTTGTTGCCTTAGTGAGTTTTCACGTCGTCTTCTTCCTCTTCGTCTTCCTCTTCCCTCGTCCACGCTCCCACTTGCCGCCATGGTCCAGCTCATCGATCCCGCGCCATGGAAGCCATCGAGCGCCTCCAAGCTCTACCTGGAGGGTCTTGTGGAAGCCGGGCTATTGCCGCTGAACATCGACGGCGAGCCGGCGATTTGGATCTCGCCGGGGGCTGCCTCAGAGCCCGACCCGCCGAAGGGCTACATCGTCAGCCTTGCTCGTCTCCACGAGCGGGGTCTTGGCGTCCCGACGGGATGGTTTATGCGAGCATTGTGCTTCCACTACAAGGTGGAGCTGCACAACTTCTCGCCGAACGCGATCTCGCAGGCGGCGGTGTTCGTCGCCGTCTGCGAGGGTTTCTTGGGCATCGAAGCCCATTGGGATTTATGGCGCCACCTTTTCTGCGGCGAGCTCTTCACGGAAGGCGTTTCCAAGGGGGTTCGTCGCCCCGTTCGCGTTGGTGGCCTCGTGCTCCAGGTCCGGAGAAGCCGCAAAGACCTCTACATCCCCTGCTCCATGGTTTCCAACAACCAAGACAGGGACAGGGGGTGGTTCTACCTCAGTAACGATGGGGCACGTCTACCGGCCTACACTGGCAAGGTGTTGATGGAGAAGCCGGAGACCTGGGGCTACGGGGTGTCAACACCGGAGCAGAAGGAGAAGCTCGGCCCCCTGATCGAGGCGCTTCAGCGCCTATCGAGGCACGGCCTCACTGCCAGCAGAGTTATCGCAAACTTCCATCGGCGGCGGGTGCTTCCCCTTATGTAGAGGAGGCAGCCTGCAACGAAATCGCTGGTGTCGACGTGCAGTCTGGCAGTTCCCTTGCCAGTCGCCTTCGAGCGCTTGGGGAGCACGTCACCTCGCGTGTGAAGGAGGCCCTGCTGCTTGGGATTCAGAAGGCGCTTGGAGTGGTTACGACCCACTACCAAGCGGACCTCTCGAAGCTCACCGTCGGGTACGTCGTGGCCGACAACCTCAACGACGAGGAGGCAGTGGCGGCGATCGAGGAGGCTGACGCTGCTGCTGACGAGACGGCATGTGTGCTGGCGGGCCACTTCGAGGGCTTCCTCTTGCCTAGCGAGGATGACGGCGGCTGGGACGACCTTGGCGGCGAAGGCAATCCCTGAAAGTCTCGGGCCATCGAGCCCAAGTGTAAAAAAGTAGTTTAGGAATTCGAGTTTCTTGATGTAAGAATGGTTCGTTTACTTTCATACATCCTACTTGTTTTCGTTAAACATCGTTTGTCTCATTTAAACGAGGTTTATTTTCATGCGATATCTTTGCGATGCGCGTTGCGTCCAATGCATGTGCCTCGAAGGGAAGTCGCCACTAGGATCGATCGTACGTGAATGACTTAGGCGGAGGGAAGTGAGGTGTTGCCGTAGCCTTGAGGCGTAGGCGGGCACTCAGCTCAGGCGACCCTGCCCTTGTCCGTTTCACGCCTAGTGCATTCCCTTCGAGGTTTTGCGAAAGAGCACTTGGCCATATGCCTGAGATATCGCAAAAAATTCAAAAAAGTGATGACTTTTTCGGGGGTCCTTCCCCATTTATCCCCCGAGGGAGGGATGGTTCTACCGAGGGTAGAACTGCTCCTCCCTCGAAACGTGGTGGAAAATAGTTCGTTTAATTCATTCACAACCTGTGGGGTCTAAAAGTCGACACTTAATCAAAAGATGTTACAAGTCTAGAGTATGTACAAAAGTTTCGAGGGCTGCGAGCCACTTTAGGGATAGAAGCGACGTAGCTGTTGGATGTTCCAGGCATTCGCGAGGATCTGCCCCTCCTCTTTTGCGAGCTTGTACGTCCCGGGCTTGAGGACTTCGGCGACGATGTACGGCCCCTCCCATGGGGGTGTAAGCTTGTGCCGTCCTCGATTGTCTTGTCGAAGCCTCAAGACGAGGTCTCCTTTGCAGAGGTCTCAACGCTGGACCTTTCGAGCTTGTTGTCGACGTAGGCTTTGCTGGTATCTTGCCGAGTGGAGTAGGGCCACGTCTCGAGCTTCGTCGACCTGGTCCAGCGAGTCCTCTCGAGCTCGGTGGTTTCGCTGTTCTTCGTATGCTCTGAGCCTAGGGGACCCATACTCCAGATCTGTGGGGAGAATGGCCTTTGCCCTGTAGACGAGGAAGTACGGGGAGAACCCTGTTGCTCTGCACGGGGTCGTCCTTAGGCTCCAGATCACAGATGGCAGTTCTTGCACCCATTTGCGCCCAAACTTCTTCAGCTTGTTGTGGATTTCTAGGCTTCAGGCCTTGCAGAATCATGCCATTGGCACGTTCTACTTGATCGTTTGTCTGTGGGTGGGCCACCGCCGACCAATCCACTCGGATGTGGAAGTTGTCGCAGAATTCTAAGAACTTTTTCCCCGTAAACTGGGTGCCGTTGTCGGTGATGATGGAGTTCGAAACCCCAAACTGATGGATTATATCGGCGAAAAAGAGCACCGCCTGCTCAGACTTGATTCTATTGATGGGTCGAGCTTCTATCCATTTGGAGAACTTGTCGACCGCCACTAATAGGTGCGTGAAGCCCCCGGGCGCTTTTGCCATCGGCCCGACAAGGTCGAGGCCCCATACAGCAAACGGCCACGTGATGGGGATGGTTTGAAGCGCCTGGGCAGGAAGGTGCGTCTTGCGTGCGTAGAACTGGCATCCTTCGCAGGTTCGTACCACCTCCGTCGTGTCGGCTCAGGTGCAGCGCTTGGAGAAGCGCCGGATGAAGTCCCTCAGGGAGAAGCGCCTGGGAAGCTCGGTGCAGCGCTTGGAGAAGCGCCGGATGAAGTCCCTCAGGGATTCGCCGGGCTTTTGGTTGCACCCTCGAAGACCCCACGTGTTCCCGGGGCGCACGTAGGTGCCCTGGAAGTTCCCCATGAAGTTCTCGACCAGATCGTCCCAGTCGTGGATTCGATTGGGGGGCAGATGCTCGAGCCATGTCCGCGCGGAATCCGCCAAGTGGAGCGGCAAATTGCGGATAATCATGGCGTCATCTGTAGCGCCGTCGAGCTGGCATGCTAGGCGGTAATCGTTCAACCATATCCTGGGGTCCGTTTCCCCAGAGTATTTGGTGATGGTGGTAGACTGTCGGAAACGAGGGGGAATTGGAGCGGTGCAGATGTTGCCACTGAACACGCGTGTCCCCGCCGGTTCCGGCGCCACATCCTGGTCCCGCCCAACGTCGTCGCGTCCGTCACGTCGGGGTTGGCGGGTCTAGGCTCCCTCTCGCTGCCTCATCTGGTTCAGAGTATTGCGGGCGTCGCCATCGTTCATGGCGCCTCGGGTGTCCCGGAGGCGCGATCTCGTGGGTATCCGTGCAGGAAGTGGCTCCGCTTCGGGTGCGCGTGGCTCGTCGGTGTGGCGTTGCGCAGCGTCCCGGTGGGAGTCGCTTCGGGACTGTGCTCGTGCCCTGCCGTTTGGCCGGGGTGAGCGTACTGATGACTCCCCTCCCCGTTCGCCCTTCGAGGCCGATGAGCGTCGAAGGCGGGAGGCTGTGCTCTCGGCCTGCTGTCGTGCGGCGTTCTCAACCAGCTTTTGGGCCTCGAGATGTAGTTTCCGTCCTTCGGGGGTAGCCGACTCCGGCATGGCTCGGAGCAGCGCGGCCGCCGCGATGAGCTTTTGGCTCGTCCTGGGGACGAAATCGTCATTTTTGTCCTCGGCGAGGATGCGGGCTTGAGCTATTCGCCCCGCACGCCGCGCATCCGTGTTGCGCCCATTACCTTGGTTGGGCGGATCGCGGTCAGAGTGCGCTGGTGGTGAGATGTTGCCACCTCCTATGACGTGGGTGCGGCTCGTCCTCCGAAGGCGAGTGATCCGACGGGTCTGGTGGCTGTGCGCCTACCAGATTCGCGCCATTGTTGCCTCCTCGGTTGTTACCTTCGCCATCGTCGGCAGACATCGATCCCTCGCTGACTCGCCCGTCGTCGATGATGAAGCACTCCCTGGTCAGATCATACTCATCATCGGAATAGCCGAAGCAATAATCCGCCACTGCTTGGAAAGCCAGAAAGGCCTCCTGGTCACGGAGACCAGAGTAATCCCAACCGGGGTGCTCATGCACAAGGGTATACTCATCCTCCGACTCCGGGCAGGAATCGTCGGGTATCGAGATGGTGAGGTTGCGTACCGAGGACGGATGATGGCCCGGTAGGTTGCCATACGCACTCATGTTGGTGCGTACTGACGAGGCGTACGTAGCCGTGTGGCCGCGCAGCCCGTAGATGTAGGAACGTGCTGATATAGCACGTGGTGCAACCATGGGTTCTGG
This sequence comes from Digitaria exilis, assembly GCA_015342445.1. NCBI lineage: Eukaryota > Viridiplantae > Streptophyta > Magnoliopsida > Poales > Poaceae > Digitaria > Digitaria exilis. The sequence continues at coordinate 178,734 of JACEFO010002183.1, forward strand.
GAGGAAGGGCGCTGCCCTTTCCCCCGACCCGGATCGCAGGGTTCCTCCATCCCTCACGGGAGGAGGGATGTTGGAGTCGGCAGTGCGCCTCGCGGCGTGTGCCCGTCGTGTGCGCGGTCCAGGACGACTCCGTCGTCGCGGAGCTGCCGGTAGCCGTTGTGGAGGCTCCGGTTGGTTGCTTGGTTCTTCTCGGAGGATGCGCATGTGGTAACCATTACCACATGCCTGGAACCGCAAGCTCCCGAACCAGATCTCGTGCACCGCTGGGAACGGATCGCTCTTCCCCATCAGGGGCTGTCTTTGGCTGAAGCCCGCCATCAGGAACGAAGCGAGAGTTGCGCAGCGCAGCCCCTACCTGGCGCGCCAACTGTCGGTGCCTGATTCGGTCACACCGGCATAAATAAGTGATTGCGATGCTAACCACTCGCTGCTCCGATGGCGGACAAAGACACGAGAGTTTTTATCCTGGTTCCGGCCACGGGGCCGTACGTCCAGCAACGGTGCGGAGCACCGAGTTCGTTTTGCTCGTAGTAGGGGGTTACAAGCAAAGCGGGAGAGGGAGATGAGCTTCCCAAGTCCCTGGTGTCTACACGAGTGTGGTAGCTAAGCGTTGAGTGTGTGGTTTTGCTTGAACTTGAGAACTTTCCTTTGCATGAGCTTCCCTCCTCCTTTTATAGCCCAAGGGAGAGAGATTGAGTACACTGGCGACCCCGTTTAGCAGTGCTATTGTCCTAGAGTGACGTGGCGCTGGCGTGTTGTCCATGCCGCGCACTGTGGAGGCGGAAATCACGCCTTCCTACCCCTGCTGACGGCATGATGATTGTGGAGTCGACTTGACGGTTGGTCGTGACGGCGTACTGCTTCGAGGGTTGGACTTTGACGATCTCCTTCGAGGGTTGCCTTCCGAGGGAGAGGGCGCCCTCGAGGTAAGCAGAGTGGTTGACATAGTAAGATTGCCGCATTTGTCCTGACCGCGTGGCGTTACATCCAAGTCCACTGTGTCGGGTGGATTTGACCGGGGTCTTATCCGTAGCGTGGGCGGTGGCGTGGTGCAGTGAATCCTACTGCAAAGGAGCGTCATCATGACCGGAGTTGATGGGTCGCAGATCCCTGGGCACTGTTCCTGGTATGGCAAGCTCGAGCGCGGCTGAGCCTCGATCATGGCGGGAGTGCCCGCTCGAGGGTGGCCGTCCACCTTGAGCGTGGCTGGGCTCAATCGTCACGGACATCCCCGCTCGAGGGTCTCGCTAGGTCTCGCTACCTTCGAGCGGGACGGACACCATGGTGAAGTTGGCGTGGTGGGTCTTTGCCGGGCTGCAGAGCCAGGCCGACTTTGTTTGTGGGCCTTACTGCCGAGTAATTTAGGGCCCAAGTTAGGGTACCCCTACTATTGGTACCCGACAAATATATAATCTAGATTCATATTTAGGGGTAGTTTAGATATATGTAGAGGGGCTACTTCATATTTATTAGTTGTAGTGGATAATTACTAAATAAAATATATCAGTGTCCACGTAGGATCCTAAGTGGATGTTTTGTTTTTTTAGAGAATTTTATTTTTTTGAGAGAATTTCTAGGATTTCTCTATTTTTTTAGGCTGTCCACCTAGGATCCTAGGTGGCATCACCTGAAGCCTTCAAAAAGAGCCTCCAATTAGTAATAGTAAGATGTGGCATAGGTGTGAATAGTGAGAATGAGGGCCATGTTCGGCTGGTAATATGCTGCGGCTGTTCGGCAGCTGGGGCTAGCTATTCACGCTGCTGCTGGATGCAGTTGCAGCTTCAGCGCAGCCGCCTAGCCTAGCAGCCGAACAGGGCCGAGATTTCGTAATTTTCATACTTGAAGCTCAACTAATTTTTAGAAGAATCTAATATAGTAATCTGCACATTGAACAACCCCAAATGTTTTTCGGTAAATGTTGTTCACTCTTAGTTACAGAATATGTAAAAAAATCCCGACGCAACTACTACCTCACTTCCAAATTATAGGCCATTTTGGATTTTCTAGGTTCATAGATTTTTCCATGAATCTAGACAATCTCGGTAAAAACGTACTATTACACTACTACGGAGGGAACCAACAAACATATGGACATACACTTCAAAACTGGAGGCAAGTCGGTGCCACTGTACCAGTCACTGGTAAATTCACAGGCAGATTAGAAGGGGGTGTGCAAAGCTAAGAGATAAAATAATGAACTTATAAAAATCTTAACTATGGCATTAACATCAAAGCAAACAGAAATTCTAAAGAATCCCAACGCAATAAGCCCACCCTACATTAAGCCAAGATGGCTACCATGCTGAACTATATTTTGTAGTTTTCCAATATATTTTTGTTATTATTTTCAGAAACGATATGTATCAAGATTAGTGTACACCGTAGTATCTTCGGTGCGTCTAATATGCATGCCGTCACCCTATTGTAGGCGCTATACTTCCTCGTGTTGCGTCATCATCTGTCGCCAAGAATTGAAACTAGAGCTCCAAGCAGTATGTGAAAACACAAAAGGGCTAACACTTCACAAATTGTTAACCATAAATAGATATTGGTCCGTTAGCCCTATAATAAAGCTAGCCAGTAGCTACAGTCAACAAAGGCAAAGTTCCACTGCCAGATAGTATACCTTTGGATATCTTCTTGTTCTACATATATACATATCCAACTTTTGCCTGATGTCACCTGGTGTCACACAATTTCGTTCAAAAAAAAAAAACCTGGTGTCACACAACAGCAGCAGCAAAGAGGTCTCAACACTCATATGGGTCATCTACCCCAGCCAAAGAAAAAAGCAGAAATAAGAGGGGAAAAAAACTCAGTTCGTGCACGCAGCACGTTCAGCACCCACTTTTGCAAATTGCAATACACAGAAAACTTCCCACCCGACCACCACGTCCATGTGTTTTGTGGAGTCCATCCCGAGGGGTTCCATAGTCTAAGGACATCTCGGCAAGCAAGGCCATGCCGACCCTCCTTCTACCAGCCCCAACAAGAAATCATCTCATAAAAATGCTGGGTATTTTTTTATTTTTTTTTTCCTTCAGTTGAAAAGCTTATGCAATACTGCATACAAAATTTCTTAGTGCGGGCGGCGTGATTGGGCTACCCAGAAAATTAATCAAATGCTTGCCAAGGCCATGTACACGCGTCACTCATCCAAACCCGGCAGACCCGCTTTGGATTTCATAGTTGACTATGACAGAGCTTATCGAATGATCCAGCGGACCTTTTTTCCATTTTTGAAGATAAAGGAAATCGTTTTGGCCCTTTCCATACGGCCAATGTAATAGGTTTGTTGATTGGCATGGTAGGTTGGATATGGATCGACCGGTTTAAACATCGACTGACTGATGGTAATCTCTGATTGATCTCTAGGATTACTAACCATCATTTCCGTTTATGTAAACACGTCAGACGCGATCAAATTTTCTGAAATCGTTTATGTATACTTGCTACCGTGCACCGCCTGGGTGAACGCCACGTGTACATCCTCGTCAATCTTCTTGTGCATCTTCCTAGTTTTTTTTTTCTAACCAAACCATGAAAACCGGCGGTTGCTCTCTTGCTTAGGATGAGATAATCGGATATACTACACGTGGTGTTTATCCAGACGGTACTACTACACGGTAACAAATATACATCACGTATGCGGAAAAATTTTGATCACCTGTGGTCCATCATCGTCATCCTTCCACGTGGCCTACCCTAACCCTCGCTGCACAGTTCAAACTTTAAACCGGGCGGCTTCGCTCGCCGTTCTAAAGACGGGAAGCGAGGGCGGCGGCTTTGTTTTCCGCAGAAGCAGAGGAGAGGGGCTTTAGCGCTTTGGTCGCCTGCTTTTCCACCCGTTTTAATTTAGCGAAAGCTTGACACGGCCCTGCTGCTATTGCCCCGCAAAAGGCAGCAACGAGAGCGCTGCCCAGTGTTCTCCTCAGCCTCTCGGTCTCTTCCTCGCTAAGTAACCGGTGTGGAAGGCCGGCCCGCCCGACCAGGGTTGGGTCGCCGCGGCCTGCCGGGAAAAGCGAGGGCCCGAAGGCCGCAGGATAAGAGGCAGCAGAGCGCTGGGGAGGCACGCAGAGTCCGTCCGATCTATTTTGGTTGTGCGTGAGGGAGGGGAGGGGCAGTGGAGAGATGGCAGAGAGGAGGTGGGCTGTGCTTGCGCTCTTCGGAGTCATCCAGCTCCTTCGTCTTCCTCTCGCAGGTGAGTGTCGTCGTGTATTTGACTCGTTCAGTTCATCAGAGTTCTTGCTCGATCTTGCCTGCTGAAACACGTGAAGGCATCTTTCTTTATTTATTTTCCCTTTCATTTTTCTTTTTTTGGGGATTTGGGTTGGACGTCAGTTCATCAGAGTTCTGTTGTTGCTGAGAGCCTGAAACATCAAATGTTGGTTTAAAGTGAAATTCAGCATAGCTGCATCTGTTGATCGCCAGTTGCAAACTAGAATTACGCACCTGAATCTCTTATTGTGCTCTACGCTCTTCTTTCCCCTCATCAAGCTACTTCCTCCTCCATACGGCTTTCGTCTCTCGTTGTTTGACAGCGAAAGGAACAGATGCCCGTGTCGAGTAGACTCAGTGTTGGCATTCTCTTCGCCACACGAAATTGGCCTCACGGAGTCACGCTCAAGGTGTCGACATGGCCTCGCGCGCAGGCAGGTCGTCACGACGGCGACATTCAGCGCCGTGCAGTTACGCGGTGACACCTGCTGGCTGCTGCTGCTACTGGCATTACTATACAGATACAGTTCGTCGGTTTTGTCAGATGTGATTAGCCGTTTCGAATGTTTTGCATGTGATGTGACTTTGCTTTTGATGTGTGAGGTCTGAGAGTTTAGGCTTGTGCTTCTTCAGTCTTCAGTTCGTCAACCAAACTCGGTTAAATCTAAATGCACTGAATTTCCGCGTTTCGCTCAACTGCTTGTGGTCACTTTGAATTCGTTTGAAATTATCTATTATTATTATTATGAAATTTGCCTATACTTTTTGTGTTAATAACTTCATATTGGTGTGCACCCTGCACAAGTACGATGACAAGTAACAAACGTGTCTGCAGCGCCTCAATCCTTCATCGGAATCAACTACGGCGAAGTAGCGGACAACCTCCCGCCGCCGTCGTCCACCGCGCGCCTCCTCCAATCAACGACCATCTCCAAGGTCCGCCTCTACGGCACCGACCCGGCCGTGATCTCGGCGTTCGCCGGCACGGGCATCTCCCTCCTCCTCGGCGCCACCAACGGCGACATCGCGAACCTCGCCTCTTCCCCCGCCGCGGCGTCCGCCTGGGTGGCCGCGCACGTCCCGGCCTCGTCCCCGGCCGTCTCCACCGTCTCCGTCGGAAACGAGGTCCTCTTCGCCGACGCGTCCATCGCCTCGCAGCTCGTCCCGGCGATGCAGAACCTCCACGACGCGCTGCCTCCCAACTCCAGCACCAAGGTCTCCACCGTGCACGCCATGGACGTGCTCGCGAGCTCCGATCCCCCGTCCTCCGGCGCGTTCAAGCCGGAGCTCTCCTCGACGCTCGACCCTGTCCTGGCGTTCCTGAGCAAGACCGGCTCGCCGTTCCTCATCAACCCGTACCCTTACTTCGCCTACCTCAGCGACCCTCGGCCGGAGACGCTGGCGTTCTGCCTGTTCCAGCCCAACGCTGGGCGGCCGGACGCCGGGTCGGGGCTCACGTACACCAACATGTTCGACGCGATGGTGGACGCCGTGCGCGCCGCGCTGGACGCCAAGGGGTACAAGGACGTGGAGATCGTGGTGGCCGAGACCGGGTGGCCGCACAAGGGCGACCCCGACGAGGCCGGCGCCACGGTGGAGAACGCGGGCGCCTTCGTGTCGGGCCTCGTGTCGCACCTCCGGTCCATGGCCGGAACGCCGCGCGTGGCGGGCAAGTCGGTGGAGACGTACATCTTCGCCGTGTATGACGAGGACCTCAAGCCTGGCAAGGCGTCGGAGAGGTACTTTGGGGTGTTCCAGACCAGCCTCACCGAGACGTACCCGACGGGGTTGCTTAGGAATGGCACGACCGGGCTCGGACCGGCCATGCCGCCGGCGGTGGCACCAACGGCAGTACAGCCGGCGCCACCAACGCCAGGGCAGCAGACACAGGTGAGGTTACGTTACGACATACAAGACGAGCTGCTACCGAGCTTGTTCACTGGTTTCTTGCGAGCTTCTGAGTTCTGATGGAACGCTTCAAAAATGGTGCAGGTGACGCCAGCGCAGCCGGGCTCGGCGGCGGTGGCTGGGCCTTCCGGCCTCTGCCCGACGGGGACAACAACGGCGAAGGGAGCTGCCGTTGCTTGCTCTCGTCATAATGCTGCTGAATCGTCTCGCACTTTCTCAGTGCTTACAATCATTATTGGTTTTTGGGTCACAGCTTTGCAGATGTTAATATGACCTTTCTCTTTAGGCCTTTCTCACCCACTGTATTCAGGCAGCTTTTGTATTCCTAGTGTGTTGCTTGCTTTCTTCACGATCCAAACACCGCGTAAAGGGACATTGTTAAACAATAATCATCCGAAAAGAGACTGGACAAGCAATCATCCACATCGATTGAAATATAGTGAGATCCAGTGTCAAAGAATGATCAGCTAAAGACATACACGAAGTCGAGTAGTTTGTTGGCATAAAAAAAACAATCCAACGGAACTTTGTGTATACAAAACATACACGCCCCGCACTAAAACCACAAAAACAACAGCTGCAGACCAGGTTCAGTGCTTCAACGGAGACCCAAAAACTGGTACAGTCTCAGCATACCACCATCTTCAAACAAGGTGAAGGCTGTCAAACAGACACGCAATAGCAGTCATCATTGTATTTAGGCTCCAGAGTGCGAAACTGGTGATGTGATAAATTGCCCGTCCTTGAAACTATGGATGTACTGCTGAGGCAAAGCATGCTCCACCTGTACATGAGAGCTCAAGTTAGGTGCAAGCCTTTGACAATAAAATAGCCTGAAATCTGGCATTAAAACTGCTAATTGAATTGCCAAGTTAAATGCTATGCATAAGTACCAAGTATCAACAACACACATGATATTACAGCATGTGATAAAAAGGAATTACATTTCAGCATATTAAATCTGGCATCTAAAAGGATGCAGCGATTAACTTAGGAGTTTGCAATAATATACTATCAGTGTTTGCACATCAGTGGTCTATCGTCTATGGGCCTAAATGCTATATAACATGCGGCCAAATTTCTTCTTTTCTCAACATTTCATACTAAAATAAGTTCGGCACTATGTCAATCTTATACATCCAAAAGTACAAATGTCAAGAACAGATCTTACCCAGTCACCATCAGTGGCACCACTTGGAACCATCACGTTTATTTCACTAGATTTAGCAGAAGTAATCGAGGCCCCCAGTGATTCTTTGCTTAAGTATAACTGACATCCAGATGTGTTATCGATTGATACTGTTGGTGCCGTACCCTGAGTAAAATACAAGGAGTTCAGTCTTTTGACAAAAAATGTAAGTGGAAAATTGTAACAAAAAGTTACATTCAAATAGTGAGCTTGTGGAGTAAATATCAGATATTATACTAAAGAGAATAAAAAGCTCTGGAAAATTCCAACTTGTCGAAAATTGTGAACAAACTAATTCAAAAAAGGGAAGAAAATTAATACTAAAGGTTATAAAAGGAATTGAGTTTACATTTGAATATTCAGTAAAATAAGAAAGCAATCACATCATAATTCCAGAAGCTACTCAAATGATAAAAGAGGCCAGATAAATTGGACATCATAAATAGGCCAACGAATCATCAAGCAATAGACTGACTAGGCATCTGCTAAAAAGGATAACTGAGCTGATGTGCAATGTGAAAAAAAGATCCCAGAAGATGAAAACAAACAAGATAAATATGTGTACACATAACATATGTATGTTATAAAACACAGACTACCTGACATTGGACCTCAACGCCGTTGCAGTTGACAACCTCAAAAGCTGCCACGACATCCTGAAACACATAGTAGCTAACTTAATTGTTGCCAGGACCATATGAAAAATTACTTTAGAATCCTCTTGGCCTCGAATAATTTAAACTAACCTTGAAAACGATTCCAAATTTAGTGCATTTGTCAACAGTGATATTGTTAACCTTGCCTGCAAAAAGCTTATACAATTGTAGTTACCAAAACATGGAGAAAGGTTACATCCAAACTAAGATACACATTACCATTTACTTGAAGGACAGAATCCTTGCATCCATACACATAAACGGATTGTCTGGAATCACAATCATCAATAGCAAGGGTCTTCTTACCAACCTGATTCTCAACCACCCATCTGTCATTAATTACAAGGGATGGAATACATTAACACATGGGCATCATATGCTAACATGTTAGTACGTAATAACGCAAGGGAAATTGGAATGGAGTGGTATATTGTTTGTGTTAAACGTAGCTGTGTTCTATCATTCTATGCCCTCTCTATATAATTGTTGTGTCAAGCATTCAAGAATGACAATCATTCAAGAAGCTTATAAGATATGCATTACAGCCTCGTGCGGTCGTGCCTAGCATGCACGTTTGACAGTTAAGCTCTCAATGGGTTGGATGCAAAAGCACAAGCTGGATAAGTGATATCAACCCATTTGGTTCAAACTCATAATGCAATCAGGAAATGCAAGTGACTAAGTGGGGGATGCTTGAAAGGACTGGCGGCATTGATGATGCAAATGGAGTGTGTATGAGCCTATGAGGTTAAAAGAACACTGTGAGAGCTAACCATCTACGCTACCTAAATGATCCTTAGACCTTAGTAGTCATTAATTTCATCCATCTCATTCTAATATTCCATCTTAAATGCTTTCACAGTCAAATTAAATAATCTAGTTAAACTATCAAACCATTAAGCCTAACCAAAAAAGTTCTAAAAAGACTGACCGAAAAAACAATAGCTTAATTTTAGCTTCCCATTTTGGTGCTCATTTGTACCACCTAGATACAGCAACCCAGTAAACAGAACAGTAGGTCAGCCAAACATTCAACATGGTTGAGGCTGGTGGTTGCTGTTAAAGGTTAGTAATCATTAAGCCCAAGATATATCAGCAGGCCAGCATATCCAATTTCTTAGATAACATATAACATACTAGACGATGTGTCACTATAAGAACTGCAGGAAAACTCACTTGCGTCCCATCTGAAGTTCCAGTTTTGGGGGTCCAGACTTGAAGGAGAAGGACCCTGCACGAGAAGTCTTCTCAGGAGTTGCAGGAGCAGCAGCAGTGTTGCTGACAACACCACTTCTATCAGCACGGTTTTTAGTTTTCATGTCATCGGTAACCTTTCGCAGCCCTGCACAACAATAATATGGTTTAGTATTGTCTATCATTAAGGTCTGTGAGTAACAAGGACATTCTCGTATCCTAATAAGTGTCTCCATCTACCTGCTGTCACAGGTTTTGAACTAATCTCTTGGAAGACAGCGGACATCCCTTCCTTTGGCTGTGAAGATTTTGGAGTCTTCTCTGTGGTAAAAAGAGGCGCTGAAGGAGGAGCTGGTGGAGGAGGAGCCTTAGATGCTGGCGCTTTAGGCGTTGGAGCAGCAGCCTTTGGTTGGGAAGCAGGGGCACATCCAGCTGCACCCCAGACAGGACCAAGAGGGTAATGCTTCTTAACATAATCCCGCAAACCAGGCATGTATAGATCCTTCAGTGCTTTAGCCCACTCAACATGATCAGGGTCCTTGTTTCTGTACTCCACGAGAACCTAAGAGGGGAAAAAATATACAAGTGCTTCATCAACCAGAACATTGTGGTGATGTAAGTGCTTCATCAACCAGAACATTGTGGTGATGCAATTGCTTCACCATAGAATAAAGAGATTAGCGAGAGAATTAGTTGTATGCCAAGAAATTTACATGACTTCCTTGAGTGCCATTGAAATTTTCGTTCTTCTCTCAGTGCCATGAAAATTTTCAACTCTTCCCTCGGTGCCAATTCCGTGAGTTTACAGTTATCTCTCAGTTAACAGCCACGTGAACAGACCTATTTGCCCATCCCTCCACACAAACGAAGTATAATTCTGCTATTTCCCATGCATGCCATTTGAGATTTATAACATTGAAATGCTAGGAGCATTCTAGTGCATTGCAGTAAATTAATCTGTTTGAGTTGCAATTTAAGAAGGACAAGGTTATCTTTTGATGCTAATGCTACTGAATTTTGCAGTCTTAGAAACATAACTTTGGCAACTACTTTCTAAATTATATCCAAATTCTAAATACAAATCATACTTTTATGAAAGCATTTTTAAAGAGAAATCTAGTAGATAATTTTTTGCATACTCAATGTTGTATCTTAATAACTGGGATGTAAAGGTGTTTTCAGAGTCTATTCATATTGTTAAAACTAAGACAAAATTTCAGAGTCGACATTAGTAAATTTATGAAAACATTGATGGAGCATACATGTTTTCCTGGGTTTTGTAAGTGGCATATTTACTGTTATTGCTCTGTAAAACAGCAAATACCCAAACACACATTTTCTATAAAAACATATATACTAGATAAACAAAAAAAAAACCATCTCTACTGTTGCTAGGTACTAGTGGTTATTTTAAAATCCTTGTTACATAAATATGGCCCAAAACAATACCGTTGGGGACATATGTCATAAAAGGTGCATTTAATTAGCGGGTACCGTAAGGGTCATAACCCATAGTAATAGAAATGCTAAAGCATTGTTTGGAGAAAATTAATATAGTCATAACATGTTCTCATTACATCCCTCTAACCCAAAATGAACCTGTATAAAAGAAGCATGATAATATTTATAAAAAAAAAAAGCGGACCTAACTTTAACTATATGAATAGATGTCAAAGATGCAGTATGTCAGAAATTACAAAAAGGTCGCAGAAAAAGCATACCTTATTATTATAGAACTCAGCCATCTGCCAGCTTTCCTCTACATGTGCTGTTGGGAAACTCATGCCTAACAGAGGAGGGAAACAGAATGAGTGCCATATTTCGTGTACGTTTGACAAGATCAAACCCCGGGGAACAAATTCACTAACCACAATCCTTCCCTAAGAATGCAACCCAAGCCAAAGCAGGGAGACTGTCAGCAACACTCTTCAAATGGTTAAAATAGTCAGGCCGCCTTCCTTCCGTCATTGCAGTTGCTTTGGCGATAACATCACTGAGGGGCTTAAAGAAGTCCTGCGCATCAGCCATTGATGCTGGCTTCTGCACAACGAAATAAGAAAAGACAAGAAGGAAATGCTCAGCCATGTAATAATAAGGATTGCATAGTTTAGATCCATCAATGCCTACATAGCTCGTAACAGGTATCAAAGCAACCATAGAAACAATTTACTCAAGAGAAACCGCTCCGGCAGAATGATCTTAGCTAGCCCACTACTCTTGATCAACAAAATCTGGATTCAACGAAATGCGCCCCCCAAAACATCAGCTTAACGGGTCACTCCGTCGCAATCCCACACATCTGATAGACAGAACACCCGGAGATCTACGCGCGAGGCACAAGCGACACAGCCAGATCAAATGAAGAGGGAAGCGCGTCCGTGCCGTACCTGGAGCTGCTTGGCCTGGACGAGCAGGTCCTTGGCGACGGCGAAGGCCTCGGCGAGCACCTTGGTGGCCTCGAGCACCTTCCCGCCGATCTTCTCGGCCGCGGCCGTGAGCCGGCCGACGGCCTCCGCGACGAACTCGTCGTAGGCCACGATGGCCGGATCCACCGCCGCCGGGACGTCGAGGTCGCGCGGCGCCGCCGCCGCGAGCGAGGCGCCGGAGGCCACGGCGGCCTCGAGCCGCGCCACCGCCGCCTCCAGCCGTTCCACTAGCCCCGCCTCCATCGCTGAGATCAATCCACTCCCCTGTCGATTCCTCTCTGCCTCTCCCAGGCTCGCGCTTTCCTTCGTGCGCGCGGTGTGTTCGACTCCCTGACGCCACTTCCCCCAGGCCCCAGCTGTGGCGGTTTTTATGGCTTTGCGCTTTCTCGGCTTGCGGTGCCGCCCCGCTCTTTCTTTTGGGTTTTCGCGTTTTGTTCTTTTTTGGTGCGGCGACAGGAAATACATGGATGACGTGGCGGTAGTATATTACCTTATTTTATTATTATCGGATAATTTTCAGGAAATATATATACCACCCGTTCCAACGTAGGTAGCTGTGCTGTCCGGATTCGGTTCATGGCGTAATAATTGGTACCTAGGGTTCCATCGGATCGATTTGCAGGTTGCAGCACGGTTTGATGTAGCAGGGAATTGCCTGTGATCGTCAGCTGGGTGCTCCGTGCTCCTCTGTGAGCCCAACAAAGGTCATCGGTCACCACTCACAACCACGACGTTTGGACTTGCACCGACACATGATCTTTTTTGTGCCTTTTTGGAACCGATGAGCTGGTCGAGCTGCCGAAAGTCGAAAGCTTACCAAGAAGGCGAGAGACGCGACACGACAGCGCGGCTCTCTGATTCAACGTTGCGAACAAAACCTTGTGCTGTCAAGTGTCTCTGTTTTTCTTTCGAATTGCTGGGCTCGTTAAATTCCGGTGCAGCACAGTCCAAAAAGGCCAGTAGAGATACTAAGAGACACCCGCCGACGCAGGGCTCGGCCCAAACCTTTTTCTTGAACCAGATGATACGTTTTGGGCCAATTTCTCAGTGCGGCCCAAGTATATACGACCGGGCTGGTGTGCTCTCCTTTCGTTACCGTCTATATAACAAACGCCATTTACCGCACGAACACGAGCAGATTGTCGGAATCTCTCGAGTTCTTGACCACATGTGATGGGTCCACTGCAGCTAATACACAGCCATATACTATACGTTTGCTAAAAAAACCATATACTCCTACTGTACGTCTGTACATACTAGTACTACACCACACTGTACCGGACCATTGCCATTGCCCGATCAATCATATGCATCGTGTAAAAGACGACAAATAGACAACCAAGACCAACGAACGAGACAAGACTAGCCACTAGAACCACCGCCTATTTAGAAAAGGAATTCGAGCCACTAGCCTCGCACGATTTCTGAACCTAGGGTAAACACGGCTCGGTTGGCATGCACCTACACGCACGTAAGGTGGATCGATCAGGCGTTCGCTAGTGCCGCGTGCGGCGTGCACTGTGCAGATAGGTTTGACGCCGGAGGCACGCTTCCAATCGGAGACAAGCGCGGTTAGAGTAACCTGCTCGAAACAGATTATTGATCACTAGATCGGGCTGTACTGGCAGGTCTCCCAAACAAGCAAGCGATGGTGAAGTGCCCCAAGCAACGTGCCAACGTCTGACGCGCCATTGAAGACCATACCCCGTTCGCGCTTGGTTTTCAAATGCTGAGCACGCACGCATGCGAAAACCAGGCTACCTGACAAACGCCGGCGAAGAGCCGAAGGCCATTCAAGGTCCCGGGCATATTGATCCTGCCGTATCCGTATGTATGATCGCCGCCGGACCGGACGCCACCGAACCCCGCCGCTTTCGGCCCCGCATGTCCTCGCGTCGTCGCGGCGGACGACCAGCCCGTCTCGTCGCCCGCCTTTGCCGGTGGTGGTGGTGGAACCAGCCGCACGACGGCGCCGGCCGAGAGGTCTGAACACGACTGCCAACTTTGTCGCCCGGCTAGTAGGCCGGCTCCAATGGTGAGATAGCTCACCAGCTCCAAGTACAGTGTCTGCTCGGTGATTCCTGACGGTACAGTGATGTGCAGTGAGAGGGAGGGGCATTGGCCTCCGTGCGAGCTATCGCTTCCCATGGCGCTAGGGCGAACTGTATTGCCTCTGTTTTGCTACTGTTTGATTTAAAATATTTAAAAGACAGCCCTTGTGTCAGGCATTGGAGGAGGCCGTAGCTGGGGCCTGTTTAGTTCCCAAAAGTTCTTTTTACTTACTATTCATCCATCTCACAGAACATGCATATCCAAAAATTTCTTTCTCACATTCTGTATTCATCCCTATCACATAACATAACACGTATCCCAAAAAAAGATTTTTTCTCCACCCATCTAAACACAGTCTTGGAGTCGAGACCAGTCGCCTGCCCAGGCCAACTGGCCAAGTGAGTGTCTGTGGGAGTGGCGCCATGCACATCCAGGACAGGGACGCGCGCGAACCAGAGAGGACCTGACGACTGACCGGGGAGAGTTTGCGCGGGCACCCACGGGCGTCGACGTCGCGCCAGCCGGGTTGGTGACGGCGCCGGGGGGGCCCGGCGAGCAGCGGTCGACGTCGGCGACGGCGACATCCTCCCGCTGGCGGAGCGTGCGTGCTGGTGTGAAGCAGGGTTAACCAAACCGCTGTATGGCCGGTTTCTAAACAAAAAAACCAGACCGTTACCGGTGAAACCGGCCGGCTAACCGGTGGGAGCGGTTTTATAGTGTCGGGTCGGGGGCGGTTACGACCGGATTTGCAACCGGACCGGAGCGGTACGACCGGTTACCGCGAAAACCGGACCGGTTTGAACGGTTTCGTTAACCCTGGTGTGAAGGCGCCGCTTGACCGCGGTTGCGTTTCGGGGCTTTCGGTCGATGGATTTGCCTCCGTCTTTGGGACTCGCCGCACTCGTTCGTTTGGTGCGATCTCCTTTTTGTCTTTTTCTTGTGCACCTTTAATTTCGTTGCGAGGTGGTAACGAGAACTACGGGTCGTCGCGAGCCACGAATGTGCAAAGTGCCGAGCTTTGCCGATTCATGGGGGGAAGGAAACACGTAAGAATCTTTCATAAAAGAAGACGCACGTACCACAAACAAGCCGGCAAGAAAAGAAAACTTGCCTAACTGCCAAAATGAGACGTGGTTAACTCAGCAAAAGGAGTACAAGTAATTGTAAAGAGTAGGCCTGTGTTCAGATTCAGAAAAAAAGTACTTCTCCAATAAGTTTTTTCTATTCATCCCACTAACAGAACATGTTTTCCAGTACACTATTTATATAGAAAAAACACTTTTTACTTCTAATCTGAACACAGCCTAGTACGAGCCGAGTTTATCGAGTGGCCTGTGAACAAAACTTGCGAGCTCGGTGAAAACCAAATCGTGATGCTCTTTGGCTTTGCCCCGGGCTCGTAGGCCCGGCGCACGCTTTCCCCCAGCAGGGCTATCGCTCGAGATTCACGTCCCGACAGCGCGCGAATGCTTACAAAGAAATCTACTGTTGACCGGGATTAGTGTTCAGCGTACGTAATTTGGGCCTCAAAGTCGCGGCACAATCATTTTCAAGCCCCCGAAGACACGTCACCGGCGCGACCGGCGCACGTGTAAAAACGATTAGATTACGAGGGCGCGCACTAGTTTTTTTTTTTGTGGTAAAGCGAGATCTATCGCCCCATGGTGGCGTGGTTAGATAAGGGTTCCTCTCCTAGTTCCGATACGGCTAGACATGATGACTGCATCGCCACTATCATTTTCTTTGTTTTTTTTTCAAAATCATGTGCATCAAATTCAAACAATGTAAACAAGTAGTACTAGTCATCAAGTTAAATTTTCTTCATGGCACAGTAAGCTCATGAACGGCGAGGAGAGAAATTTTCCTTTCCTATATGGGAAAGCGACGCCACATGGATGCATGATACGGTTCGAAGTTCAGCACGCACGGTACGTCCGCTGGGGTTGTATACCAATTATCAGCTCCACGCACACGCCATAGCAGCGCGAAGCGCGCACGGGAGACATCATCGCCAACGGCGTCCTCGTACCGTCGTCGTCGTCGTAGGCAACGTTACCCTGCTGGCGTCTGCTCATCATGGAAGGAGGAGAGGGCCATACCCAGACGGCGCGCGGATCCGTGTGCCGCGAAAGGGAGCGGGAAAAGGAGCCGACGGATCTCGAGACGAGGGAAGAAATTACCCGTCGGCCTTGGCCTTGCCTCGCGTCGCGCGCGGCTGACGTCGCCGGCGGGGCCGCTTCGAGCGCCGTTCCCACGGCCACCGGAGCAAGCGGCGCTCCTGGACCCAGAGCACCGCGCGCTCGTGCGTCCCACCGTGAGCTTCTTGGCGCGCATCGTCACTCCAGTGAGGTGTGAACAGTGCTAGCACGAGGAGGAGTCTAGGAAGACTGGAAAGAGCCTCCTCTTTTGACGCTTCAACCCCCAACTCGTCATCGATCGAGCAGCCTCAGATGTGGGGCGCCCCACAGCAGTACGCCCGGCCGGCACATTTCCGTGATGGATTTTCTTACGACAACATCGGAGCTGCTTTTCACGGGTGGCTCGTGCGCGCGGAATTCCCTGTGGTACGTATGGTGTGGTTTGGGGTTTTGGCCAAGCGAGGTTTGGCCTATCACCAGTTCGCAGCCACGGCCATTCCGGAAATCGGGGGGCAGAAAGGGTCCGCACGGTGCGGAGCACTTGTTTTGTTCCACTTCCACCGCATTAACTTCGTGTTCATGACCCCCGGCCCCTGCGCCACGTAGGCCAGTACGAGCAGCGTGCCAGCCGATCAGACGTGGCAGGACAGTCAAAGCTCTGTACCTCCGTGTACGGCCGAGCCGAGAGGCCGCTGTCCCTCCCCGGCCTTGCTCGTCCGGCGCCCAGAAGCGCTGCGCAGGCCGCTGCGCCAGTGCCGGGGTGGGGGCCGCTGCCCTGGCGCGAGGCCGGAAGCAGGGGAACCGCGCGGTCACGTCACGAGCGGCGTCCCGAGGCAGCACGGCCTGGCGAGGCACGCCGCCGGGGGCCGTGGCCGCGGCCTCGGGATGACGGGGGAGACCGCCGGGGACGATGGTGGCTTGGCACGCGTGGGTCCGCTGGCCGGGCGTGCGATGCAGCATTGCGCCATTGCAGCCTCTGCTGCTGTCGTGATGTGTCCCATTGGCAGGTGGGGCTCAGCCGCTCAGGGCCCAGGTGGTCCGGTGTGGCAGGGGGAGAGAGAGACGTCACGGACGGCCGGACGGGTAGCCGGGTAGGGCACGGGCGCGCTGCGGTCGGTGCTGGAGGAAACGGTCGTTGTGTTGGCCGTGGCAGCGTGGTCCACTCACCAGCCCCCTTGGTTGGTCTGGAAGATCTTCTGTAAAACGAGCGCGCAATTGGACGGCACCGGAAGAGTCACTACTGCAAGTCTAGATCGGTCGTCGTCCAGCCCTTTCACCGTTTCGTTGTCCGGGACCAGAGCCACAATTGTTGAGCGAGTAATATTTGCACGAAGAAGAGTCGCAGTCCATCAGAGTTAAAACAGGTGTCATGTACGCTGTCTGAGGTTGTTGCTCCGAAACGCAAATGCAGTCCATCTGTTTGCAAGAAAATAATCGCGTGTGCGGACTTTTTCCCATATACGAACATGTGATGTAGGTCGACTTGGGGTCATATAATTGTGAAGTAGAAATATATGCATCTGAACTAGCTAGTTGAAATATTGATATCAAGGTAGTGGGTACGCAACAAAGCATGTACCCTGCCGATGTGCTACACTAGCGACAAAGCTGTTGAATGTTTTGGCGTTCGTCGCTACCGATCCAACCGTGTAACCAAACTTAAGAGCGATAGCTAGGAAAACTTTGATTCCAAGTTTGCAGTTGATTGGTGTTGGACCTGTCTTTTATTGTGTTGTTTTAGGGAAACATTTTAATAACTTAAGTTAGAAAATTTAGTGTACTTTAGACATAATTTACCCTATATGTAGTTCCATGTTTGATACCAAATTAAAGTCCTTATTTTTAAAAGCAACATATCCTATGTGAACTCAGTTCCCGTGGGAACTATGAGAACTCAAATCTAGGTCATATGATCTTGATTCAAAGAGAGTGCACAGGGAGAGGGGGGAGGGGGGATTTGCAAAATCACCACCCCTTAATGATACTTTTAAAATCCACCTTCCCACCTTCTCTTTGGATCAATATCATATGGTTCAAATGTGAGTTCTCATAGTTCTCACGGGAATTGAGTTCTCATAGGATACGTTGCCATTTTTAAAAGACAAATAAGCTACATATATGAGTAAGTGTATAAACCTTGGTTCGGGTCTACCATGTAGGACCATGGGTGGCGTGCTTGGCACCAATTTGTATGCTAAAAATCATACATCTTTGACGCCTCGATAATAACATTAATATGATTTTATTGTTTTGACATACAATTTGGGGGTGTTTGCCTTTGAGCTCAAGCTCGCCAATTAGCTGGTGGATCCAACTACATATATCCATATTAGCCATAGTAATTGTTCAGGTGTTATAAAGTGGCATCACTTCCATTCAATTATTACAATCCGAAAAATTGGTAGCATCTAATTAGCAAGAGCATAATAATGGGGAACGTTGCTACTAGAAGTAAAATAATTTAGATCTAGATAAGAGTAGTGCAAGTCCATAACCATTGTGACCAAGGTTTGGAATCGGGGAGTAACGGTTTGTGATAACAGATTAGCTCGTTCCCGTTTTGCTATGGTTTCACTTCGCGCAGTTCAGAAACAAATTACCCACCACAGAAGATCCTAGCAAGTCTCACCTGATGCAGCGCCGGTTCAAGCCCTGCCGCAGTGCCGCGCGCGGCGCGCCTCCCCCCTCATGAGTCATGACTCGCTCCCATTTTACCGTTGAGGTCGTCCGTCCCAGCGAGGCAGCGACCACCAAAGTGGAACAGTGCACTAATCCACGCAGGCAAGGTACTCCACTCTAGGATTCTGTACGCCGAGGACACTCCCGTAATTACGCCCCGCACAGTGCCTGCGAGTGTGCCACTACAGTGCGTGCCCACGCCCTACTGTTTTAAATCCCCTGCCGCCGCTCACCTCCGCCGTTCCCCCCCTTCCCTTCCTCCCTTCCCCACGGAACCGCACCGCCGAAATCCCCCGGCCCCGCCGCTCCCCACCCACCCATTTCGTGATTCTCCCACCGGAATCGGCGGGGAGCGCCATGGCGTACATGTGCGCGGACAGCGGCAACCTCATGGCCATCGCGCAGCAGGTGATCCAGCAGCAGCAGCAGCAGCAGCAACAGCAGCAGCACCATCACCACCACCTGCCACCGCCGCCGATGCAGCTCCCGCCGCGCCAGGCGCCGCCGATGCCGCCGGCCGTGGCGCCGCCGCACGGCCAGATCCCGGCGGCCTCGCTGCCGTACGGCGGTGGCGCGTGGCCCCACTCGGAGCACTTCTTCCCCGACACGTTCGTCGGGGCGTCCGCGGCCGACGCGGTGTTCTCGGACCTCGCCGCCGCCGCGGACTTCGACTCCGATGTGTGGATGGACAACTTCATAGGGGACCCGTCGTTCGCTGATTCCGAACTCGAGCGCCTCATCTTCACCACCCCGCCGCCGCCGGTCCCCGTCCCCGGCCCCGCTGCGGTCCCCGTCGACGCGGCGGTCCAGTCCGAGGCCGCGGCTCCGGCGTTGCTTCCCCAGCCTGCCGCCGTCGCCGCGCCGGCGGCGTGTTCCTCCCCGAGCTCCGTGGACGCGTCGTGCTCTGAGCCCGTCCTCCAGTCCCTCCTCGCCTGCTCCCGTACCGCGACCGCTGACCCAGCGCTTGCTGCTGTGGAGCTCGTGAAGGTGCGCGCCGCCGCCTCCGACGATGGCGACCCGGCGGAGCGCGTGGCGTTCTACTTCGCGGACGCGCTCGCCCGCCGCCTCGCGTGCGGAGGTGGTGGGGCGCAAGCCTCGACGGCGACGGACACGCGGTTCGCCTCCGACGAGCTCACGCTCTGCTACAAGACGCTCAATGACGCCTGCCCCTACTCCAAGTTTGCGCACCTGACCGCCAACCAGGCCATCCTGGAGGCCACGGGCGCGGCGACCAAGATCCATATCGTTGACTTCGGGATCGTCCAGGGTATCCAATGGGCGGCGCTGCTCCAGGCGCTCGCCACTCGCCCCGAAGGGAAGCCATCCCGGGTACGCATATCCGGTGTACCCTCACCGTACTTGGGGCCGAAGCCTGCGGCGTCCCTCGCCGCAACCAGTGCCCGTCTCCGCGACTTCGCCAAGCTTCTCGGGGTGGACTTCGAGTTTGTCCCATTGCTGAGGCCAGTGCACGAGCTGGATCGGTCTGATTTCTTGGTTGGGCCCGATGAGGCTGTGGCCGTCAATTTCATGCTCCAGTTGTATCACCTTCTTGGCGACTCCGATGAGCCGGTGCGGCGAGTCCTCCGGCTCGCCAAATCACTTAGTCCATCAGTAGTCACCCTCGGAGAGTATGAGGTTAGTCTGAATCGAGCTGGGTTCGTCGATCGGTTTGCCAATGCGCTGTGCTATTACAAGCCAGTGTTCGAGTCATTGGATGTGGCGATGGCACGGGACTCACCGGAAAGGGTGAGTGTGGAGCGATGCATGTTTGGGGAGCGCATTCGGAGGGCTGTTGGACCAGAGGAAGGTGCAGAGAGGACCGATAGGATGGCGGCAAGTAGGGAGTGGCAAACACTGATGGAATGGTGCGGCTTTGAGCCTGTCAAGCTCAGCAACTATGCCAGGAGCCAGGCTGATCTTTTGCTTTGGAACTACGATGCAAAGTACAAGTATTCACTTCTTGAGCTGCCACCAGCATTCTTGTCTCTAGCATGGGAGAAGCGGCCTTTGCTCACCGTCTCTGCGTGGCGGTGAGTCCTTTTTTGTGTATCGGCGCCGTTGTTTGTAGCATTGTCATAGGATCAGGGAAGAAATTATTAGAATTGGTTTTTCATTGTATTAGCTCCGTCCCAAGATACTGACAATGACTAGATGGCATAATTGGGGACTTCACTTTTACTTGTTTGATGTTTGTTCTACTACATGATGAGTAGTGGCTAGAGAAAATTTAGTGCTAATTGTATAGAAATTGATAGCAGGTGGAGTTGATTGCTTGCTCATGTGATTTTCTGGTGACAACTGGCATTCTGTATGTGTATGAATGGGAAAAATCACATCAGCACCTCTATTCTTTGAATTACTAATCTTGTAGTGGAGAAACTAACTATAACTCGCTTGCAGTACCATTGCAACCCCCAATTCTCATTATTTGGTTGTAGCTGTTGTCTAGTTGTGTATTTCTCAAATAGATATTTTGTTTGAGGTGGTAAAACATGTCTGATTTCAGCCTTGCTAGTCCAGTTATTTGATTATTTTGTGGGTTACCTCAAGGTTTTGTCATATAAACCTAGAAATGTCTCATGTTATG
Source organism: Digitaria exilis (assembly GCA_015342445.1). Taxonomy (NCBI): domain Eukaryota; kingdom Viridiplantae; phylum Streptophyta; class Magnoliopsida; order Poales; family Poaceae; genus Digitaria; species Digitaria exilis. Next base: position 199,781 of record JACEFO010002183.1, read on the forward strand.
TTTCAGTAATCGTACCTTCCAGATTGTTTATTCCTTGTATTTTTTTTTAGATGAAGGAAAAATGTTTCGGCCTCTACACCCACACACGTGTGTATATAGCCAATGTATTTCCTTGTATAGGTTCACCCTTTTCTGTCTTAGTCCTTATTGTGTCTATTCAGTGCAATAGCATTTTGGAAGGCCTCCTTTGTCTCTTCTTGCAGTTTCAACGTAGTGTTAGATCATGTCCTCAGTTCCTGCATAAGTAGCTGTCTCTGCTTTACTTCTATTTTGTTTCTCAAGCATTTCTTCAGTGATAGCTCGCATTGTTTGTAGCTGTCTATGCCTTCTGTGAGCAGTTTGTTCTGATGCACATCAAGTACGCAACCATTTATGTGAAAGAGAAGTAATACTCTCGTTATCCTATTCCAGTGCTGCTCTGTATCCTTTCTGTTTTGGTTGCAAGCTGTCATTTTCTTGCAATTTGTTGCTTGGCATTTTATCTTGATTGAAAAGCCAGCATATTTCCCTCCTGTTGGTAAGTCTTCTCTTCTGGAGCTACAATTTCTACTCATATTCATGACTTGTGCGCATTTGAGTTAGAGAACATCCTTTCTTTCGTGCAAGGGATCATGTGCCTGCTGTTATTTTCTTTATCTTTCGATTGCTTGGATTGTGTTACTTCGTTATCTTTTCTTGTATGACAACACATCGAGTCACTTATCATATGGACTCACAGCAACTATTTGTTTGGTTTGGTACTTTACTTGGGCTGCGCTAAACTGCTAAGTCATGATATGCGGCCAAGCAGTGAGAGTGACATTCTCTCTCTCCCTTTTCTTTTGAATTTCTATGGCAATCATTTGAAACAAATGGAGATTATTAGGAATGTTGAGTAATTTGTCTATTTCAGCTTGACTGCAGTTTGTTTTCGATAATACAAGTTTGTTTTTCATATAACTAGAGAATACTCAGGCTGTGTTCAGATTCAGGAAATAATATTTCTCCAACAAGTTTTTCCTATTCATCCCACTCACAGAACACGTTTCCCAGTGCACTATTCATCTAGAAAAAGTACTTTTTACTTCCAATCTGAACACAGCCTGAACAAGATAACTGCAATTTATGCATTGTTTAGTTTAAGTGAAAAGTTTTCATCTGTCAGATCAGATGTTTGGACATTAATAAGAAGTATTAAACATAGACTAATTACACAAATAGAGTGTAATTGACGAGATGAATATATTAAGTCTAATTAGGCCATGATTTGATAATGTCGTGCTACAATATACATTTGACAATGATGAATTAATTAGGCTTAATAGATTCTTAATAGATTCGTCGTGCGAATTGCAGTCCATGTATAATTAATTTTGTAATCAATCTATGTTTAATATTTCTAATTAGTATCAAACATCGCCAATAATTTCACCTGGAAGCTAAACAAGGCTGTAACCGTGATGTTTTTGCAGTACAAATTTACAAGGCAAAACAGCCCTGACTTGATTTGCCAGAGCAGCAACCTGAAATGCGTGTGCTTGGTGTTGTCACGGATACGTTTGACTGCCGGCTCCCAGTTGAGTTGCTTGCTCGCTTTTCTCTATGACGCTTGAGGTTGAGGCCACTCCAAAGCTGTCGGCAGGTCCCACGTTTACATTGCCGTCGGCGATAGCAAGTTGAAACATCTCCAAAGCGATGTGTGATGCTAATCGCATTTAGCTGCAGCTGTACCAATCGTCTGCTTGACATTTTCTGCCCGTCAGGTCGAGATTCGCTGCATTGCTGTTGCTTCGGTCTCCAGGTGCTGTTGGCTGTCTTAGAGCAATCTAGCATCTTGGCAAGGTACTCCACGAGGCTGAAGTTCCACGACCACGACTCCACGAGGATGAGAGGGGATTGGGGTGGGTTGCTAGCGAGCGATCAATGCTGTTGTCGCGGCCAATAGGTGCTCTGTGTCACATTCGCGCCCTCCCCTTTGGTGTTTCATGAGTGCATAATTGCACTTGCACATGGTAGGATCACGGGATAACACCGGACATTCTTCAGCGATTGTACTGCCTGTCGAGTCAGAAACGATGGAACTATAGAGCCAACTGCGACAGCCGACAGCCTTGGTCGTGTGGGGGCTGGGGGCTTCATCTCCCATCGTTTCAAAAACATCGAGGGTGGGGAATTGTGATCATCGACAGCATTACGTTGGTTTCTCATCCACTCTGCCTTATTCTTTTACGATCCAACTGGGCCTGATACTTATCGAGTCGCTGTGGGCTGATTACAGCCCATCAGCCCAACACTTCGTGTTTGGGTCTTTTTTTTTTCTTTATATAGTGCCATTTTGCTGTTGGAGCTGAATCTATACATTTGGGACGGAGTGAATCAGAGCATCAGACAAACATTTACAGAAGGGGGTCGATATATATATATTTTTTTCTCTGCTTACCGATGTTTGGTTCCTTTACTTATTTCATTTATAAAAGCATCTAAGAGCTATGGTTGGAGGTTGCTGCAGGCTGTAGCACACCACTCTGCCGGCTGAGGATACACCACCGCCTCGACCTGGCCACCCGCGACGCGACTCGACTAGACCACCATGCGCCCATGCTAGAGAAGAGAATCAGAGTGACCGGGAGAGACGGACACGACGCGTCCCTATCCTCCGCGCGCGCTTTCCTAAGCCACTCCCACGCTCGGCGCGTGTAGCGCCCTCACGACGTGTGCGCCCGCCGCTCGCCAGACGTCGCCACGCCTCCCATCCATCCCTTCGTGCCTTCCAGGCGCGCCGCGTACGTGTGCCCCCACGCGCGGCGCCACCGCGACGGCGCGGCACGCGCACACACGGCCCATTATAAGCCGCGCTCCCCCGCCCGTGCTCCCGGAACACATCGCCGCGCCGCTCGTTTTACACACCTTGCTCATGTACTCCTACACTCTCCGGGCAGCAAGCAGCAGCGGCACGGGACTCGGATTCGCGCTCGGTCGGATCGGCGGCAGCGGCGGTGGTGCAGCGGCGCCGGGCTTGGTGGTGCCCATCGCCGGCGCAGCCCGAGCGAGGAGCGTCTCCGCGACGTCGGCCGCCAGCGAGCCGGTGCCAGGGGACCAGGGTGTGGCCATGGAGCAGCCGAAGCAGCAGCAGCCGCAGCAGGTGCCCCAGCAGGACGCCGGGGGCAAGAACAAGCGCGACGACACGCACAAGACCACCGGGTAATATAATCCTCCGTGCATAGCAGAGTGTTCGTTCTCTTGCACTGCTTGATTTTGGTCCTGCGATGATGCAGGGACGTGATGAGCCACTCGTTCGGGGAGGGCTACTCGACGCGCTCCGACGAGGAAGGATTCGGTGGGGTGTACGGCGGGAACGACCCGGTGGAGCATCCAGGCACCGAGATCCATCCCAGCCATCCCGGTACGTGAACGCGCGCGCGCGCACTCTGGATCCCGGACTTCCGGTGCCGTCTGCGTGTGGCGCCGAGGATGATATTGCTTGGATTAACCGGATTGTGATCCTGTCTGTGCAGAGTACGACACGTCGCAGGGATCGGAGGTGAGGGAGAAGGAGAAGGCGCGCCACCTCAAGGACGACAAGCACGCCACCTAGGTGTTAATCTGGATCAGCTAGGCTCGTCCGTGTTCAGTAGGGTTCGCGTTGCTACCAGCCTACCAGGGCTTTCGCGCGATTTACTCTGCTTTCGTAATGCTATTTCATAATGCTAGCTATCTCACGTTCGCCGAGAGCCTGAGCTGTAAACATTTTGTAAGGTTGTTTTAGGCTTCCGTTTGACACTAGTTGCTGTGGGAATGAAACCACCTGGGAACCAGACGACACCAGAGGCCCGTTCGGTTTTTTTTTTTTTTCAATCCAAGTGCTACCCTTTATTGCACCCGTTCCACCTGGGTTGAAGAACCGAACAGGCCCTTGAATGGGCGAGTCCCGCCTCGACAATCCACACTGGAGGTTAAAGGTTAAAAAGTTGTTGCACCGAGTGGGCAATCTTTAATTCCAAATTCGTTTATATTCGAAAGAAAAAAAAGAAATAGAAGAAAAAAAAACAGCGGCAAGCATTTTTTGTGGAAAGTAGGACGATAGAGAAACTGATTCTATCTCTCCCCTCTTCCTTAAAACACCACTTAAAACTTTACTATAGCCACCAATCCTTATTCTTGCCCCCTAAGAGCACCACTTGAAACTATGGCCACCAAGATTTGTGTTCCCAACAGAGATAGGTTTCTCTAATCCCACATAGATTTGTGTACATAAAAAACTAACTCTAGAGGCTATTGTTATTTGGTTAGTCCCGCATCCCCCTCCTCCGCGGTCCGCACGCCCGGCTCGTTCCGGGCCCAGCGCGCTTCTATTCCCGTGTCACTCCGGTTCGCCGCCCGTTCCTCTTTCGCCGCGAGCCCGCAACTCCTCCACTCTCTCCCCTCGGCCGCAACTTCCCCGCTCCCCTCATCAACCGTGACTCCTCGGCTTCCTGTAATCCTGTGTAGGGCAGGGGAGGCTCGCGGCGATCTGGGGCAAGGACTGCGCCGAGTACAGACCTGAGCGGTGGCTCAGCGACGACGGCGTGTTCCGGCCGGAGAGCCTGTTCCGGTACACGGTGTTCCATGCCGGGCTGAGGATGTGTGGCACATCATCAAAACAATTTTGTAGCCTTTTTCATTTGCATGTTCTTTGGTTCCAATAGAAAGGATTAGTCCTTCAGGATCCATCCGATGTTTCTGGTGTACGTCCCTTGTGGCCTTGTGGCGCGCCCTGCCGCACCTAGCCACCTACACCTCCTCCGCCCCTCGCTGCAACTGCAACTAACCTTCACCTCCTCCAGGGTCCTGGTCACTGCTCTGTCACCTGGTCCTAGCGACGGTAAAGATCGGACTCTAGAAAGACTGAATCAAAGTGATATAGTTTTTGTCTTACAAATATTTTAGGGCCCAACTAAATTGTGAAGGGGACATATGAACGAGGCCCCAATATACCTATTGTGAGTATTATAATTTTGTATGCTTGTTTTTTTTTAATTCTCAAACAACACAAAAAAATTTGGAGCATCTATTGTAGATTCATTTTGGATCATACCTTTTATTTGAAAAATGGAAATTGAGTAACCTGTTCTATTTCTATTTCTTATATGCCTCTGAATTGTCGAATAATGTGCAATGCTATCCTTCTTTGGTACATGACTACACTATGTCGGCAAAATCAATATTTTTAATGGACCACCACATTTTGATAAACTTTTTGTTATCTCTGTTATGCACTACTGCTATTGAACATTGGTTATATTTAATAATATGATGTTAAAAACATCGGTTTACTTTGGCAATGGTGCTTGTACTTGAGATGAAACCTCGCACCCCCTCTATTTCGCTCTAGCTTCGTCACTGGATGTGCCTCAGGAAAGAGTTTGTGGTCGATGTCAACAAGGATGCCGCCACTGCCGGCGGCGTGCCGGAGCACGTGCTCTCCGTTACGCTCAGAATGAAAGGGGGCTTGCCTGTGCAAGTGAGGAGAAAGATGCTGCTTGCAGGTGCTAACAGGTGACCGGAGCGTCGGTTTCATACTGTCATGTTTCTCCTCGCCGGTGGTCCTCGCCGTCGGCTGGATCTCGCCCAGTCAGGAATTGGCAAGCTATGTGCTGTGATAATTAATATAAATGAGTATTCGTTATTGCAGTTTTGTTTTCAGGAATGTTTTGTGTACAGCTACAAGTTTTTTTTTCCGATCTACCCCATGGACAAGACGAGCGGTGTCCCACCCGTCGCCTGCTTCCATGCTTCCCTCAAAGCGCCGCCCCCTCTTCCATCCAGCTTCGCAGGAGCCGATGTGGGATCCGCAGAGGAGAAGGCCGCAGATCCAGTCTTTTCACGCCTACATATGGTATGAACCTTAACTTTCATGTTTTGAATTTTAGTTTCAAAATATATGGTGCCTTTTGAATGGTCCCGTAGCGTTAGCATGGGCAATATACTAGTCTTGCTTTAAAAGATGACTAAAATCAACATGCAATCGCATGTGGAACGCATGACGATACACAATTTCATGAGTGCAGTATGATTTAACAGATTAATACATCGTTAAGATCAGAATCAGATTTGACATCAAGGATCAAGACCGTGAACATCCATCCCACAATGCAGGAGAGAGATCCTCAAGATGTTATTCCTTCCGTCCCAAATTGAAGATGTTATTCCCTCCGTTAGAAATTGAAGATGTTATTCCCTCTATCACAAATTGTAATCCCCTCCGTCCTCGTTTGACTTTTTATACCCAACTTTGACCGTTCGTCTTAGTCAAAAAAATTGTGCAAATATAGTAGAATTTAAGTCATTTTTAAAATTCTTTTATTACTGAAAGCTAGTCATAACAAAAAAATATGATACTTTGTAAAAAATTTTGAATAAGACGATCAAGATTGGGGTCACGAATGATACGATTTTTTTAAGAAAAATAATAACCACCGTTAAGTTCATCGTCAAATTTCAAATTAGACTAACCGGCCACCGCATACTATTTTTTTTAAGACTGTTTAACCATTCATGTGCCAGATCATGATCGGTACTAGTAGCGTCCCATGTAGACGTCGGCAAGTTTACACGCCTCCACGAGAATAACAGCAGAACCAACAATGATAATGATAGTTTTTTTTAAAAAAAACATAGATAATGATAGTTTGCAGGCGCATGTCCAGTCCATACCGAAACAAGCCTTGCACCTGCCCCGCGTTGTCTTCCGAGAACATGTGGAAAACCTTGAACCTGTTCTCCATCCCTCGAAGAACCTTGGCGGTTTTTTTCATCTGTCTGTAGGAACGCCGGGTTTCTTCATCTCCTCAACCTTCTCCAGCAACGTTGGGCAGATAGTCGGGACGACGGTGCGACTCGGTATCAACTGCTTTAGTTGTCCCACCGTATACCAAGCAGGCCCATCGATTGGGAGGTGCCAGGCGGTCAGCCAGTACCCGGGCACCCAATCTGAGGGGCCACCGAATTTAAGCACAATAAAGATTAATCAGCTACACCTAACGGCTAAAGCCCCAACACCAGCTAGGTAGAACACGAAGCATTGCCGTCGCTGCGTCCGCGTGCGCATTGATCGAGCGATGACTGTTTCTCTTCCCTCTTGGCCTCTTCAACGCGTCGACGCCCGGAGGCGCTGACGCCGCAATCGCTCATCGCCGGGACGCTGGGGGCTGCTGCAGTTGGGCCCTGCTGGCTGTTGCCCTGCTGCCGCGTATAGTACTATGACAGAAGAAATACTCAACGGATTGGCAACAATTGCACTTGAAATTGAATTTCTTGAGAACATTAAATATGAAGATATTATTGAAAATTTTATTTCAAAGAATACTAGATTAATGATGCTTTTTAATAGAAGTTGAGATGATCAATATCAGTAAATAAATTTATCCGTTCTTTATTTAGCATGAATTTTTATCTTAGTAACATAATAAAATATTTTGATTATTTATATTTTTATCATTAATATAGAGCCTCTATTTTATGTTTCGCACGAGAGCCTTCTAAACTTAGAGACGGGCCTGATACCAAGTGAACACGAGTCGACATCGATCAGAACAAATATAGAAGGTGGATCAAAAGTCCTTTTAGGCCTTGCGTGAATTTTTTTGGGCTTCACAGGTAAATTTTTTTTTTCCAAAGCTTGATTTATAGAGGCCCACAGGCCCCGACGGCTGGAGACATTTTGCATCCTCTGACGTCGGAAAATTGGGGATGGGAGTTGTTTAGATCAAGAGATTTACTATTTCTCCCATTACATCCATCCAATCATTTTCCATCCTTTTCTCACTATTTATTGCTACAGTGTATATCTGTTACAGGAAATCTCACCAATCTCTACCAACTAAACACCCCATAGAATAGCAGACTCTAGAAAGCACTCGTGTCAAATCTACAGGCGGCGGATACACCGACTCTTCCTGATTTTTTTTTTTAGCATGACCGACTCTTCCTGATGGGCCACCCGCGAGGCGACAAGCGTGCGAGAGAGACCCGGCCCGGAGAGTGGCTGACACGGTGGTGCGTCCCTGTCTTCCGCGCGCTTTGCACGCCGAGACCGCAGGCCAAGCTCCCGCGCGCGGTGCGTGTCGCGGCGTTCCTTTACGTGTGCACCCGTCTCTCGCGAGTCGCGAGTCCACGGCGCCTTCCAGGTGCGCCCGCTACGTGCCTACGTGTGCCCCCGCGCGACGCGCCACAGCGCGACGGCATCAACCCCACGGCGCGCTTATAAGCCGCTCTTCGCCCGTGCTCTCCTCCGACCACATCGCCATTGCTCTGCACGCGCTGTTTCGTTCCCCTGCCCATGTGATGTACTCTCACACGCTTCGGGTGGCTAGAAGCGGCGGCAAGGAACTCGGGTTGGTGCTCGGCCGGATCGACGGCACGAGAGGCGGCGCCGCAGCCCGTGTGGTGAGGAGCGTGTCCGCGACGTCGGCCACCGGCGCGCCCGTGCCCGGCGACCAGGGCGTCGCCATGGAGCATCCGAAGCAGCAGCAGCTGCAGCCGCAGGTGCCCACGCAGGACGCTGCGGCCAATAGCAAGCGCATCGACGCTCATAAAACCATCAGGTAACCCACCGAGTTGCTTTCTTTCAAAGAAGAGTTTTGTTTCTTTCAGAGTCACAGTGGTCTTGATGAAACTCTTGCGCTCCTGCGGCACAGGGACGTGATGAGCCACTCGTTCGGGGAGGGGTACGCGACGCGCAGCGAGGAGGAAGGGTTCGGCGGGGTGTACGGCAGGCCCGACCCGGAGGAGCACGGCGGCGCCGATGACCATCCAGGTACGTGAACGCGCGCTCTGTGTTCTAAACTTCTGATGCCGTTTCTGTGTGATCGATGCCGAGGAGGTCTGGGGTTAACCAGCTGTGATCGACTCTGGATCCCGGTGTCGTCCGCGTGTGGTGGCGAGGATTTAACCGGCTTGTGATCCTGTCTGTGCAGAGTACGACACGTCGCAGGGATCGGAGGTGAAGGAGAAGGAGAAGGAGAAGGCGCGCCACCACAGGGACGAGAAGCACGCCACCTAAACGTAATAGGTGGCGAGATCAGCTAAGCTAGGCTCGTTGCCGATTAGATTAGTACTGTCGTGTGGATCACTCTAGTACTGTCGTAATGCTAGTATTTTAGGTTTGCTGTAGGTGTGAAAAAATTCGGGAGCTGGCGCAGGGAGCTTGTACTTGCTGCTATGTTTCTCTGCTCTTGCTGCTTTTATATGTACGATAAGAACTATTGGACTATACCTCCCCTGGCATCGTGCTTTGTTGATACGGAATAAGAGCACCTGTTATTGATCATACTCTGATGATTCAAGTAGTGATGTGTTTTACCATTTCATGCGTTTCCATCTCTTTAGCACCGACAGATCACGGGCAAATCCATCTGCGTTGTCCTCTCGCTAGTCGCTAGGACGACACACATGGCGGGTCGTGGGGACTCCTGTCCAATAAACTTTGTCCGTCGAAGGTGCATCTAGGCCTGAGACACGTCCGCGTATAGTGCCGTAGCCCGTACGCATGCAAAGTATGATCAGAACACGATGGTTAGGATTGTTAATCCCTGCTAGTGATAGTCTCGCGGCGCAGGCCAGTCTTTCTTTTCTGACACCCTTTCCCAAAAATAAAAATGAAGAATCAGGCCGTTCAGTTCTAAATAACTTTTTGCTTTCTATTCATCCTTCTCACGTAACACGCTTCCTAGAAAATTCTTTTTTTATTTTTTTTATTCATCTCCTCACTTCTTATAAAAAAATATTTTTTTTTACCCCTCCGTGCCTGGTCGGCATGGGCCCATCACCTCCAACTCCAATCCATGCCTAGATTTGTGATGGTTTGAACAATAGATACCTGAATGAGCACAGAACGAGAACGACACGAATTTGTCAGGTGTCTGTCGGAACATGTCTTCACGGGCATCGAGTTCTTCCCGCGCTTGGAAATGGCGAAGTGAACGCTTGCGGGCTAAAGATGTGTTTAGATTGTAGAGTAGTTTAGATTTCAGTGCATATCTGCTACAGTAAATCTCTAACTATCACCAACTAAACACCCCCTGTAGGAAAAACACTGTAGCATCAGAAAAACACTGTAGCATTCGCTCGGAAACGTGTTTTGTGAGGGAGAAACAGTGAAAAGTTGAAATGAATAGTGAAAAGTTGGAATGAACAGTGGAAAGTTGGGGAATCTGACTCACCGAGAATCGAATTACAGAGCGAAACTGAACATCGGTCTTGTTGTAGAAACTTCTATTTCATCCGGGAAAAGTGTAGAATACACCCCTGAACTGTTATAGAAGCGTAGATTACCCCATTTACCTCTTAAAGAGTGTGCTTTTAGCCTTAAACTCTTTAAACCGTGGACATTTCCCCCTCTAAGCCTGCACTTAGTTCATTTATTTTGCTTCCAAGCAAGTGAACAACTCGTATCAAGGACAGACCTATATGACTTTGGGTTGTTCGCTAAAATTTAGTTGACACGCTCCTCGTAATAACCTTCGATTGATCGCCTCTGTTGTTGCCTCCAGGAACTAGGGGTCGGGCAGTGGTTCTAGAGGGAGGTGGGAGGCAGTCATTCTTTAGAGAGGTGGGAAGAACGGAGGGATGCAACTATCATGAGGGATTAGTTGGAACAGAAAGAATCGATTGATTATCTCGTCAACAATGCATTACCGTATCAGCCTTCGACAAAGTGTCCTTATGCATACTATGTCCACTGTTTTGCTCACCAACTACAATTAGCTCTGGTGGCTGCATCCAAAGAAGTGCCGAGGTCTTTGAACTACAATTAGCTCTGGTGGTTGCAAAATTTGGTCTTCCGGCCCCCCTTGGGAATTTCCGCTGGCTCCGCCACTGAGTGGACATAGTATGCATAAGGACACTCTGCAACAAATTTTGCTTGCAGTCCATTTCATTCTCCACGCATGTTACTGGCACCGTCATATCCTTGCCCACGAATATTCTGAACATCCAGTTTGTGCTTAGATAACACAGAGCATAATTCTTCTTTAAGAGTAGCTGATGTTGTGTCATGAACATGAACAACATCAAGAAAGCGCTCGCGAATGAATCCCTCTTGGTCAACAAAACGAACAACAAGTGCCATTTGTTCTCTTCTTGATTCATCTCTTGATTCATCTACTATCAAGCAAAACTTTGCATCACCAATTTCATCCCGAATTGACTTCTGCACATTTAAAGCTATCATACCAAGGATTTCCTTCTGAATGTCTGGGGAGGTATATTTAGCATTCCCTGGAGCATTTCCTAGTACCACTGCCTTGACTTCATCATCATATGCAGCTAGAAGCTTGACCATTTCAAGGAAATTACCCTGGTTCTTGGAGCTAGCAGATTCATCATGTCCCCTAAAAGCACAAGCTTGAAATGCTAACCAGCGGACTGCATCAATTGATACTCTAAGGCGAAGCCTATTCCTTCTTATATCTTCGGGGTATTGCTTCTGGAACATATGTCGAATATGACCAGATTGATTTTTCATATTATCAAAGCATTTGACATTGTAACTATGAGCAGAATTTCCATCACTTCCCATGTGACATAGAAATGCACAGTTTGTCCCCTCTTTTACCTTTTTCCAATTCCTAAACCCTTTCACAGTGAATGCATCAGAACCTGCCCTCCCAGATGGTTTCTTAGAAAACAAATAGCATGGAAAACAGAAGGCTGCATCTTTGGTAGGTGAATACTCTAGCCATGGAAAAGATTTGAACCAATTAGATTGAAACCTATGTGGGTGTTTCTCCGAACCAGAAAGAGGGTACTCATCCTTGAGAAATTGGTATGGACCATGCATCATGTATATTCTGCGAGCTTCATCTTGTTCATCAATAGGATACTCCCAAATTTGACGGCGTAAACCTGGATCGCGTTCAACTAACAAAACACCACCTGAATTGGGTCTTTGAACTTTAGGAGATGGTTGCCTTGGAGCTTCATTTTCCTGTACAACATTTTCTTCAGGGTTTTGATCCTCATCAACCAAATCATCTTGCCCATGTACTGGTAGATTGGTAGTTGTGCTGTCATCAATCTTCTTGTAAAAGGAAAAAAGTGTTTTTGGCTTCGTTTTGGATTAGCCACGATTTTCTACAAATGTCAAGGGCACAAGGTCAACAACTCAAACACATATTTCTAGTGGTGTACAGATGTAATGTTGATTGCTGAATCCTCGTTCCTCAACATTAATCAAGAATGTAATAGAATTGGAATTGGGGAAAAAGACTAGGTGTGCAAACCTTAGGTTTAGGCATGGGGGCTGCCTGCTGTTCCCCTTCCGCATCTGCGCGTCCCTCCTCTCCGGCGTCGTCGGCGTCGAGACTCGCGATTCCGGTCGTCGCCGTCGGCAGGGAGGGCGAGCCAATAGCCATGGCCGGCTGGCCGCGACGGCCGACGGCAACGGCAGGGGCGCGTTGTGCGGTGGCTTCCCGCGCCCCGGTTCCTTCCTCTGCACGCGGACGGGACGGGGCACTGCCTGTGTGCCTCCGTGCGTGAGGTGAGGCCGTGGCCTCTTGCTAGATTGGGCTTTCAAATGGAGTGGAAAATGTGGTCATTGGGCCTGCGAGGCTGGGACGACTCTTTTTTTTTTAGTAAACGTTAGCTGAGAGATGAAGGGGTCTCTGTTTTTTTTATTTAGTTGGGGGTGCCGTGCCCCTGCTGCCCCCCTGGCTCCGCCGTTGCTGCCTGCTTGCCGAGGCTGCCAGGCGGCAGCGAGCGAAGCCTGCCTGCTCGCCCAGCCAGCCAGTGGCAGCGAGCAGAAGTGGCATCCAGCAAGCCTGCCTGCCCAGCCAGCGAGCGGTTGCGAGCAGAATTGGCAACGAGCTTGCCCAGCCAGGTAGCGGCAGCCAGAGCAGACGCATGCTTTCGAAAGAACAGAAAGGGCAAAGGGTTATTTTTAGGTGTCAAATACATATGTTTAGTTAAGAAAAGAGAGAAAATACTCTTAATGTTATAAGAATTAGGAAAAAGTGTATTTTTCATCCCTCAAGTATTGCAAGAGTGTGAGTTTCATCCTTTATGTTTTAATTGATGCAAAATAACCCTTTAACTAATTAAACCGTTGCACTAATCATCCTTGTCTGGATATATAAATGATATACATTATATGGTAGCAATTTAGATGCAACGTAGGCATTGGGCCATGTAATGTCAGACTGCACACATGTTTAATTTGATATGATTTTCCATTAAATTTAAATTTTTAGGATAATCAATGTAGAATAAATTTAAAAAAAAAGTAAGATTCACATAAATGTTTTTCTTTACCATTTCATAAAAACAAAATGAGTTAATGAATCAATACTTAAGCAAAGATAATTAATAACTCATAAACAATAAATGTTTGTGGCTCTAAAATGAACAGAATAAAGATGAATGAGGCACATAAATGTCAAAAAAATGTGGTATTTATGTTAACAATTATACGGTAGCATGGATTGTTATTATATAAGTAAGGTGGTTAGAGCGCTTACAGTATTATTAGTGGGCACTAAATTGTTAGTAAACTAAGGTTGGGATGATTAGTGCACCCATTTAGTTACTTAAGGGGTTGATTTGCACCACTTAAAATATTAAGGATGAAAATCACACTTTCACAATACTTGAAGGATGAAAAATATATTTTTTCCTAAGAATTAAGAAACCAATGTTTCGAGTGTCAATTTTTACGTGTACGATATTTGGAGTCTAAAACTTTATTGCTTGGAGTGTTCAAATTAGCGATTTTCTCCTTCCATTTGCCATTGCCGGAAGCCCGGAACGAAAAAAATCCCCAAATCCCGTCACCGAACGCCGACGGCGATGTCCCTCCGCAAGCGGCAGCGCTCGGCGAGCAGCTCCCGCCTCACCGCCTTCTGCTCGCCGCCGTCCCCTCCCCCTCCCTCTTCTACTTCGTCCTCCTCCCCCGACTCGCTCTCCTTCCCCAACGCCGATCTCCTCCTCCGCCTCCACCTCGACCCCTCCCACGACGGGGCCGACGCCGAACTCGACACCAAGTGCCACTTCGCCGCCGCCCCCGGAACCTTCCTCGACCTGCACGTATCCTCCGCGTCGCTCCTCCGCTCGCGCTACTTCGCCGCCCTCCTCTCCGACCGCTGGTCCCCTTCCCCCTCCGCCGCCGGGGGTGGCCGGCTGTCCCGGCTCTCCCATTCCGTGGTGGCGTCCCCGTCCTCCCCCCGCCCATTCCACGCCCACGTCGAGGTGCTCCGCCTCCTCCACACGCTCGACTTCGCGGGCGCCATCCGCTCCCCTGGCGATGCCCTCGACCTCCTCCCCGTCGCGCTCGAGCTCCTCTTCGACGCCTGCGTCGAGGCGTGCATCCGCTTCCTTGAGGCGGTGCCCTGGTCCGAGGACGAGGAGGCCCGCGTCATCGACGTCGCCCCGCTCCTTCCCGCTGATGAGGCAGCCGACCTGCTCGCCAGGGTCTCCCCTCCCCCCGTCGTCGCTGGTTCCTCTTCCGCTGCGGGGGAGGCTACCAGGTCGCCGTCCGAGGCCATGCTGCACGGCTTGATCCACTCGGCGCTCGACGGTCACCCCGTCCCCGCTGCCACCAAGGCGTTCGTCGCGATGCTCCTGAAGGACTACCCGTCGCGGGACTGCGTCCGCAAGGTGCTCGACGACGCATTTCATTCGCGCCTCGAAACAGTCAAGGAGCTCATGGGGAAGTACGCAAGCCCGGACTTCAGGGTCGCGGTGGACAGCGACGAACGCGAGGCCATACAGAGGCTGAACCTTCACTCTGCGGCCTGGAATGTGAAGCACCTGTATTGGCTCATCGAGAGGATGGTCGATCTGAGGGTGGCGGATAATGCGGTGACGCTATGGAGTGATCAGGCTGCCCTGGCTGCTGATTTGCAAAAGTTGCTGAATGATGCAGACATGTGGAGGAACATGACACCTGGGCTGCCGATGCTTGTGATCAGGTGCACACTTAGGCTCGCCAATTCTGTCGTCACTGGGGAGCCACTGGTACCTCGCCAGGTTATTTCGCTAACCGATAGTCTTGCTGTTATGCCAACTTTTTATGTGTATTATATCTTATGAAGGTAAATTGCAATAGCAAATGTGATAATTTGGTTAGAGGGATGACTATCTCCATGTGATTTCCTTCTGTCACAAAATGCCAAAACGGTTGATAATAATTGCATATATCAACATAATGCCATGCTCTGCTAGAATGATTTAACTTGCTGCAGCTTAAAAGTAATGTTAATTGAGTGCTCCATTATTAGAAGCCTCCCTTAATACAAAGTAGCACCCAGTGTTTTCAACTGTTTATAACTAGCCTGAAAAGACAGACATGACTTGCATACCATTTTTGTCTATACGTCTTAACATAAGGAAAATAAATTATCCATTGCTAGTGTTAATGTTTTTTCGGATCCACCCCCACCCAATAGGTACCGTATTCTTAATCAACTTTTTTTTTGTTTGTGTCAACATGATCATGGCTTTGCAAGGTGACTTTTGCTGATATTTATTTGCCTTCATCTGAGTATTTTCTTTGGAGAAGTCTTAGACATTCCTTGAGCTTTTTGAGCCCCCAACTTGCAAAAGGAATGTATTTCCATGTACTAAGTGGTTAGATGGAGAAGTAAACGCAAATAATTTATTAAATTACTCCCACCAGTTGCAATAGTGCATCAGTTTGGGCATCGACATGACGACATACTTACCAACATACCTTTGATTGTGAATTACTAGAATGATATATTGTAGTCTTATCATATTCCTTTATGACCAATCTATTTGGTCCAATCAACATGTTCCATTGTGCTGTCACTGTCAGTACCTCAATGGGGATCTTTGTTGTTTGTGTTATGCCTGTGTCATGTGTTTAAGAACACATTGGTTGGTATTGTTTAGGACTCTCTACCCCTGCTGTTGTAACACATACCACTGGAAATACACCATTTGTAATTGGATTGATAGGTCTAAGCAGGATTGTTTTGCATTGGATAGGTTGTCCCAATGAAGTTGTTTTTAGACTTTAGAGTGGTCTATGTTTGAAGCGAGATTCGGTGCTTAATTAACTGATTACAAATGGTGCGAATTTCATTGTCATTTTTTTTTTTGATAATACACCTGTATAAGTGTTCTTGTGATGACTTGGGAACTTCAATGTGTATTATGCTATTATACTGGAGCGATTCAAATAAGGATTGGATTTATAGGTATGTAATAAATACTATTACTTGTAGAAGATGGTAGGAATACTACATGAATCCAGATTGAACTCAGGCAAAAAGCTTTAAGCTACCTCTGTAAAAAAAGAGAAGGTAAAAACAAAGGAAAAGCTTCAAGCTAGGCCTAGATAAGAGGGAAGTAGTGATGGACACTGCAAGTCTGAATAACGTATTGTTTTGCTCAAGTATCTGATGAGAAAAACAAGGGCCTTTTATATAAAAGCTTCAAGCTAGGTTGAATATAATTAGCCTAAAAATTTGGCTAGTGTGGGCCAACATCAGTGATTTGGTTCCTTAGGTGAGCGTGACAGATCCAACTGAATACTCTGGCTAGGCCAGGATAAAAAAAACTGCTCAGGTCTGCTTTCAGGTTTGTCAACAACGCTACACCATTGAATGTCAGAAAAAAATAGAGCCAGTATTTTGTCACCATAAAACCAAAGCTTTTCCTGCCTCAAACTAATGAAAATCCAGAGTCGTGTTTATTCTAAATCTTAAGCAAGTTTATGGTCCTTACCCCCCAATTAAAGGGGTGTCCCCCAGTCATGCTGACTCTCCATCTTTTCATTACATGACTAAATATCTGCATCATGACTGCCAGCAAACGAAGTGGTATCTAGCTGCAAGTTTATAGTATTATTTTGCTGAAGGGGCTACTCTGTAGGTTTCTACCCATAACGCTCATTGGTTACTTTGCTAAAAGGGCAGTTTTAATGAATGACCAAGATGGCAGATCAAAATGCCGAACTGGTTCTTGATTTGTTTGGCACGTTGTGTCTATAATAGTCACAAAGTCTGTCAACATATGTTTCTTGTGTTTTTATCACACAGGTTCACTGATATTTCTCTTTTCCTTGCAATCCTTGTTTTATTTGCAGTATCTGGTTTGTCTCTACAAAGAAAACTAGGATACACGTTTTAGTAGATGGTACAAGTCACATGGTTTGCTGCATGTGTACTGTTTATGCTATTACAAATTTCTGTTTCCAGTTCCGTTAAATTACATCTGTGTATGTGCAGTTTAAGTTTATGTATCTACATCTATAGTTAAATATATGACTTTTATGACAAGATAATCAGTTCATTTTGAACTCATTAACTTGTCTGAAACTTCATGTATTAACTGACCAAAATCTCAATTCTTACTTCTTTTTTAATGTTGCAAACCTCTTGAAAACAGCCCATATATATATCATATACGTCATGCATTTTAGCTTTGGAGCTGTGCTTCTCCTTGTATCTGAAGCCTTTAAATGGATTGTCTTTTCATCAGGTGAGGATGAAGCTTGTGAGAAGCTGGCTCCCGGTCCTAAACGTCTGCCGGGATATAGTTCAGCCCATGCACTTCCACAAATCAACGAACTGTCAAGAGCTGGAGGCTGCGTTTCTCCAGATCATTTCCACCCTTCCTGTCCCAGAGGCCCAGGAGCTGCTGCAGCAATGCCTTGGGTTCTCGACCCGCAATGTTGACGACTGCCAGCATCTGGTGGCCGCGTTCAAGACGTGGTTCCGGCGCGCTGGCCGGGCTCCTCTAGGCGGGGACAACTGAGACATGAGCAGATGTCTGAATCGTCCAATCAGTGCGCGTTTCGCTGTGCATTACCCTGTAGATAGCTGTGGGCCTCTTCCTAAATCCTCTGGATTTAGTGTAGTGCTCGCGTCTCTGTTTTTATTTATCGTTTGTTGTTTTCGCACTTTTGACTGTTCATACTCCTTTGTACCGTTGTCTATATTAACAAAGTAAAGGTACATTTTTAACTTAGAACAATGTTTTTGAGAATTTCACTCTATTTACTATATGTATGGAGGCGTCAATATTTCTAGAGCATTGAGATTTGCTACTGGTTATGAATTTTGATATGAAATAATTGGTCGTGAAATTTGCTGCGAAGTAGATAGACAAGTTTTCCGAAGCCATTGAAATAATTGGACTTTAATTTTGCTGCTGTGAAGTGATGGACACATTTTTTTTCTGAACCCATTCGACTTACGCTGTCTCTTCGTTATATTTGGTTTTGGTTTGTCCTATTTAATTGATCAAGTTTGTAGAAATAACAACAATCTATATATACAACCGAACTTTACTTCATAGTGAATTCAACAAAACAAAATTGATATTGGTTTTTATATTTTTTCTATAAGATTAGTGAAAGCCGGACAAATTTGACTGAAAATCGAATGTGACCTGTAAATAGAACAGACAGACGGAGTACAAAGAACATACAGTAACGTGGAAGAAAGATGTCGCCTTGCATTTCTAGAGGATTATTACATTGTTATCGTACAGGTCAAAAGCATGCCAAGTTTGTCCTCGTCAAAAAATTTTCCTCCATGCACTGACATTGGCACATTGCAAACCCACGACGAAGAAGAGAATGAAAATGAAAAGAGGGGGGAAAAACTGAACCAATGCATGAGTGAGTCTCAGAGACTCGTCATGACTTTTAACGATCTTACTTTTACCGACGAGGAGACTACGAAGAAGCACGACCTTGGCGTACGCAAAAAGCTCGCGCTAGCTAGTAGAAGCCCTGCACCGGCCACCGGCGTTCGGGGTCCGGCAACCACGACGAGCGCTTCTTCTTCTTGGCCTTGTCCTTCTTCCCCTCCTCGCTGCCGTCATCGCCATCCTCGGAGCTCTTCGAATCGCCATCCGACGACCCGGCGCCGCACCCGGCGCCCGCTGCTCCGGCGCCCCCCGCCTTGTGCCTGGACCGCACGTACTCGATCAGCCTCCACGCCGCCGGCTTCTGCTGCTGCTGCGTTGGCGGCGGCGGCGGAGGCGGGGGATGCGGCGGGGACGCGCCCTGCAGCTTCGCCGGCGTCTTCTTCTGCTCCGGCGGCGCCAGCGGAGCCACCGGCGGCGGGTTGTTGGTGGCGTCATCGTCGTGAGGAGGGTCGTCGTCGGGGAGGCGCGCGGACTGGGAGAGGCGCTCGTAGTCTGGGAGCGGCACGGTCTCCTCCGACGCGGCGTCGCCATCGCCGCCGCTGCCACCGACGCAATCCATGAGCAGCAGGTGCTGGTGGCTGCCGCCGGGCCCCCTCCGCTTGTGCCGCCGCGCGCGGAACCTTGATCTGCCGCTGCTGCTGCTGGTGGTGGCGTAGTACCGGCCCTGGCCCTGCTCCTCCTCCTCATCCTCCGAGTGATCCAGGATGTCCATATTTAACGATCTTCCTTGGCGCCACAAACCATGCGCAATCTCTCTCTCTCTCTCTCTCTCTCTCTCTGCGCTCGTTGGGATGATAAAATCCTCTGCAAGTGTGATGTGGTGGCCTATGGCGACGCGACTCCCAAAAGGGACGCAGAAACTAGCAACAGGGGAGGAAATGGGGAATGGATATTGGGAGGAAAAGTTTGACGAGAAGAGCTCTCCCCGTCCGGCCTGGCTGATCGTGTTGATCTGAGCTGGCAGTTGACTTGGAGGAAGGCGTCGTGGCGGCATCACGCACCCGCGGTCCGTTTCGTCGCGCGACGAAGGAACGAGTGGGTCCCGCTTGTCAGTGAGGGAGACGCACGGTTCGATGCCTGACGCTATACATGTCCAACGGGCCGTGCCGGCCCGGCACGACGGCCCACCGTGCCGGGCCGGGCCGCAGCCCGCCGTGCCTTGTGCCACGGCCTCGGCCCATGGGCCGATTGACCGTGCCGAGCCGCCCGTTGGCACGGCGGGCTTTTCTCGTGCCGTGCCGGCCCATGACCCATCAACATTCAAACTTTCAAAGATTCACAAATTACAACTACACAATCACATAAAAGTTCCATTCAAGTATTCAACATTCAAGATTTCAAGCAATAATGCAAAATTTTATAATCGCATATTCACATTCAGACATTCATAGTATCACATATTCTGATATTCACATAATCACGTTGGGAGGCACCGGGCGGCCATTTTACCGGGCCGTGCCCATGCCGTGCCACGGGCCGAGGTGGCAGCCCATGACCCGCACGACGGCTCGGGCCGGCCCGGGCCCACTGCCGTCGTGCCGTGCCGTGGGCCGGGTCGCCGGGCCTCGGGCCATATGGCCAACTATACCTGACGCCGCTGCGTCCGTGGATTTTGACGGTTTTGGGGGCACAACTGGCGATTTTTTTTTTCTTTCAGGGTTCGGAATTCTAGCCCGTTCGCCATTGATAAGAGCTCCGAATTCTTCACATTCTGCGAAGATCTTGGTACGGAGGAGAAGCAATGATCACTTCCATTTCCTCAAGTAGGGCTAGCATCTCGGGGAAGCCCCTAAACTTCGGTCAAATCCGCGAATATTTGACCGCATCGTTGCTGGATACGCCGTGCTATATGTGGTGGTTTTGGATAAGAACTACGTACTGTATCTGAGTTTATTGGGAATTACCCTGAACACCATCATAATCCATAGTTGCAGATACCAGCCACTCTGCATTTGCAAAGAGTTTTTTTGCCTTCTCTAGATTTCGATTCAATTAGGCCGTGCGTTTTACAGACTTTAGTCAAATAGCACCAGGAGAATAGTATGCGAGCACTAAATACAATGACATGGCTTTGGAGGGTTTTATGGGTATAATCTGAATGTACCACATACTCAACATACTCAACCAACAATATTTTATTTACTACATGTAATATTATTCGCACATCATTGGATCTAGGACCAACTACAGCTTCCCGGATGCCAAATTGGGTTTTGCATTCCCATCATGGTCCCTCAAGATGACTCGTCCGGCCAAACAGGCCATCAAGCAATGACAGATTCTATTAATTTATTAAGCAAATCATGGTGAATATCATAGGGTCATGTACTATATTTTTAGGTTCTCCCTATCAACTGAATATGGATCATACAATTAACATCCTACGTCTTGGATCTACCCTCTCACTCCAAGCTCCTCTGCCTCGGTGGCTCCAACACCACTCTGCCTAGTCGCATAGCAGGGAGGACATCACATTTTTTTTCCAACATTGGAAAACAAAAGGATATATAAACTTTTTATAAAAGCCTTAAACGACGAGCAAAACATATAAACACTATATGAATGGAATGTACGATTACATCGAGACCGATTTACGCGGCGAGTCGGCGTCGATACATGCACGCCTCGCCGGCCTCACTTCACTGCTTTTACACGCCAACTCCCACAGCCACAGGACCACAGAGACGAAAAGATTAGTCTCTGGTCAACAGTCAAGACAGGCGACCGAGGACGGGAGGGATTCCAAGCTAGCTCGTCAAATCAGTAATCATCAGCACACCATGTTTGATGCAGAAAATGCAAAATGACTGACGATCTAATTCGCCGCGAGTAATATTAGATCGTTGGATGGACACACATTCGTAAATAGTTTCGACCGCTTTCTTTATTAGACATAAACGAGACCTAGATAATTCTCTGTCAATATTGATTCATGCACTGAATTTACAGATTTCTACTGATAGACCTCATGGCTTATAACCATGGGATATCACAGCACAACTGTCCAAACTGCTACTCCATGCATGTACTGTATTTTGTTTCTCTTTATTTCCTGGTGTCTTTACCCTTACCAGTAAGGGCGGGCAGCCATGCATGTACCGGTATCATCTGTACGTACGTGAGAAACATTTTCGACGCCAATCACATCGGTGCATCATCGCTCTTGCTACCGTGCAACGCCTCGAGCTCTTCCACAAGCCGTGCCCAGTCACCGCACGACGATCCGCCCTCCGCTACCGCCGCACGCGCCGCGGCGGCGAGCTCCCAGGCCCTAGCCCGTCTCGCCGCCACCTCCACCTCCTCCTCGCCTTGGCCTCCGCCGCCCATGAGCCTCCACACGGCGCGCGCCACCGCGTCAGCCGGCACCACGGCCTCCAGGTCCTCCTCCTCCCGCACCCGCACGCCCACGCGGAGCACATCCACGAGGAACGCCTCGTTGACGAACTGCTCGGCGCGGAGCGGCCACGTCGCGACCGGCACGCCGTTCGCCACGGCCTCCATCGCCGAGTTCCACCCGCAGTGCGTCACGAACCCTCCCACCGCGCGGTGCGCCAGGATCTCCGCCTGCGGGGCCCACCGCCCCGCCACCACCATGCCGTGGCTCGACGCGCGCTCCTCCTCCCGAGCCATGGCGCCACCGCCGTGTGACGGGATAACCCAGAGGAACGGCCTGCCCGACGCGCGCAGCCCGGCGCCCAGCTCGCCGAGCTGGCTCTCGCCCAGCGAACACGTGCTCCCGAAGCACACGTACACCACCGACCCCGCCTCACGGCTATCCAGCCACTGCAGGATGGGGTCCCGCTCCTCGCCGCCGGTGATCGTGACGTCGCCGGAAGAGACGGTGGAGGCGGAGCGGGTGGGGCCGACGAGGAACACCTTCTTGGGACGGCCGGCGAGGTTGTTCTGGTAGTAGGCGGCGAAGTCGTCCTCGAGGGCCGAGAAGGTGTTGAATGCGACGGCGGAGCTCTCGGCCTCGGCGGCGCGGAAGAGGGGGAGGTGGGCCAGGGCCTCCTCGTTGACATGCGCCCTGCGGAGCTTCACGGATCGCGGGAAGCCGCCGGGGATGACGAAGGGGTCGGGGAGGACGACCTCGGGGCGGTGGAGGTGGACGGCGACCATGGCGGCGGCGGCGAAGGCGCCGATGGTGTGGAACGTGACGTGGGGCACGCCGCCGCACTCGCGCGCGACGCGCGGGGCCCAGTAGAGGACGGCGTCGGAGACGACGGCCAGAGGGCGGCCTCGGTGCGCGCGGAGGGCTGACGCGAGCGCGGGGGCAAGCGCGGCCTCTGCGGCGGCGAAGAAGGCCGCCGGCGCGGAGGAGGAGGAGGAGGCGTCTTCCGGAAGGAGGGAGAAGTCCTCGTGGCCGCCGGGGCAGTGGAGCTCCGCCACGTGTACCGGCACGGACGGAGGTGCGAGGGCCGCGAAGTGCGGCGTGGTGACGATGGAGGCCGTGGTGGTGACGGCGCCGTGGTCTCCGCTGGAGGCGGCGGCGGCGGCGGCCTTGGCGGCGAGGGGTGTGAAGTGACTGCGCGCGAGGAAGGGAACGAAGACGAGGTGAAGCGGCATGGCGGCACCGGCGGCGGCTTGGTTTGGTTTTGGTTTCCTCGTGGGCCGGCGAGGTGTGGTGGTGAGATCTCTGTGGTGGTTGAGGTTGGCTGGGCTTCTTGTTTGTGGTGGGTTGGGTTGGGCGGGGATGCGTGCGGGATTGGGCCCGCGAAATCCTCGGTCACGGAAAACATGCCGTTTGTGCGTGTTTACTTTGTGCATCTCCATCAACCGTTTTGTGAGTTGACGACTCTTGCCAAATATCCTGTTCGGTTGGTATGCTGCTGCACTGCAGCTGCTTTACTCACGTGAGTAAAGTAGCTGCAGTGCAGCCGCTGTTTAGTGCAGGGCGAAAAACACTCCATTGGATCTGGCGCCCAGCGGCAAGTTACAAGTGAACATTTATAGTTATTCTCTGTAAGATTAGTTCTAATAATGTTAGAAACTATCATAGTTTCTATCCTTAGGACCTTATGTTAAGAAACTATCTTCTACAATATAGTTTTGTATCATAATAACTCATGGCTCATTTGTCTCTCTCACATATAGTTTTGGTTTAGGTGAAGACTTGGTTTCTTAGTTAGACTTGGTTTCTTTATTTTTTTCCCATCTCTCTTCAATAAATACCCTGTCACATCAGCATTTTGCTTAAATGGCAGCATAATTAATGGCTTAAAACTCTATGGTAGAGTCTGCATTGGGACTGCCTAGCAAACACCGGGTCCGTATGGTGACTTTTTCTCACTCACAACGACTGCCTAAGGCCATGTTCAGATTCCTAACTATTCACTATTTATTCTAACTTTTTACTATTCATTCCAACTTTTCACTATTCCTTCATCACAAAACACGTTTCCCAGCGAATACTACAGTGTTTTTCTTATGCTATAGTGTTTTTTTCTATAATCTAAACACACTCTAAATGATATGCCACAGGATATAGCTGGCTATTAGCGTCCATAAACCAATAACATTAAAAGTGTAATATCTAGCTTCGAGACTTCCCAAAAGCTATATCCTGCAGCTATATCCGGATATCATTCGCTCTCGCTCGTGTTCCAAACCCCACCTCCCAGCCGCCAGTTGCACTGCCGCTGCAGCCCCGCCCACGAGTCGCCGTGCGACAACCGCTGCAGAGAGCCGGCCTGGTGTTAGCCTAACCACTCCTCCCTCCACGCGCGAAAGCAAACGGATCGACGGTGCACTTCTAGAAAACACCCTCACCTCTCTATTCCACTCAGCACGAGTGCGTGTGATTCCCATTCTAGAAGCCGGTGAGCGTTGATTCCTGCGCCCTCGAGAGTACGGCGAGCGTGGCGGAGAGGGACGAAAATTCCAGTCCAACTCTAGCGGCCTCTTCATCTTCTTCCCCCGCGGCGCCGACCCTGATCAGGTCAGCCTCGCCGCCATTGCTTGGCTCGCAGCCGAGCAGCTCCCCGGGCCTCTTTGCCTTCCTGCGTATCCTCAACTATCCTGGTATGGAGTCTTCGTCCTCGATCCACTTTTCGGTTCTTGATCGATTGAATAAACTGTTTTGGCGGATTCTATCTTTTCTCATGTGGCATGGAAAAAGCGTAGGTTCGATAATTTCCTTTTGATCGTCCGCCCAAAACCCTTGTTCCGGTACAACCGTGCAGCGTTGCTTCTCTGTAATTTGCTCATATACTTTATACAATCGTATAAGGAGGGGTCTAATGGATCATGACCCAAGAGCCCAAGAGTCCTTTCACAGTCGAACGCAGTCCTTAATCACTCTAGCTCAAAAACATGCAAAAATTTCAGGCTAGTTCTTAAAATTTCCGGACTGAACTTTTTATATGTATGAAAATGGATCGTCTGTTGAGGAAAAAAAGATGTGCACTGTATGGGGTCACCGTACAGCTTATAGAGGCACCGAGATCATCATGCCTACCTGTGGAATTCATGTTCTTGGTTGTATCATTTTGTCTTGCTAGATCTATAATTTCTCATGCGCAATCAGATGTTAGATAGAAGCTTTTCCAATAAAAAAATTGTTAGATAGAAGAGCCTTCCCCTTGACTTCAATAGAGTTAGCTGTTTAATTAAGGCCGTCCTTTTAGTATCACACACTAAATAACTTTTGACATTTCGTAGTCCATGTAGCACGTCCCTATCAGCAAACAGAACATGCAAACAGAGAGTTATAAGGGCACATCCAGACATACCACAACTATAGAAGTAGTAAGTAGGTGCTGCCTGTACCTGCTATTTCCATGCTACAGATGGATGCCAAATCCAGTGAATTACTTGTCTTAGGAGTTCAATGTTTCTGACTGGTTCATACTAGTTGGTAGGATGTAACCTCCTCAAGGCATGTAAAGGCTGTGGCCTGCCAAATGACGGATCAGACACATAACAGTGTATCAGCTAAAGGGGATGGGGTCCATGCTGTTGTTGCCTTCTTGGTGGTTCGAAACAATCAAACACATCGCTGTATTTATTTCAGTTTGCAGAAATGGGATACAGATAGTTCCCTCGCCACACTACTAAATGTTCTGAAACAGAGTAGTACTCTGTATATGAACCAGTAATGTGCATATATCATGTTATCTATGATTTTTAAATTTTGAACAAGTAAATTTCATTCAAGTGTATT
This sequence comes from Digitaria exilis, assembly GCA_015342445.1. Taxonomy (NCBI): domain Eukaryota; kingdom Viridiplantae; phylum Streptophyta; class Magnoliopsida; order Poales; family Poaceae; genus Digitaria; species Digitaria exilis. Next base: position 225,576 of record JACEFO010002183.1, read on the forward strand.
GCTTTGCAATTGGCATAACTATGTTTTGTACTTTTACGTTGTATTTATGTTTGGGAATGAAATATGTTTGCAATTAGTCCTTGTCATTCAAGGAAAATCACTATATGTGCCATCCGTCTTAGGTTTGGGGTGTTGTGCATCGCTGGGAGTGGAAGAAGCCATGTTTAGGCGAAAGCATGCTTCTCATTTCGATTCTAGTGATGCTGATCAGCGAGAAGCAAAGGTAATTTTGAAGTTTTCATTTCATCACAAGTTTGTGGAGCTGTTAGAAATACAATACACATGGCTTCAAACTGCAGCATAGCATTTCCTTGTCCATTTCTCACACAACCACCACCAACAAACAGATCAATGAACTGAAAGCCGCACTTGGGCCTTTGTCTGCCCGTGGTGAGAAGTACTGTAGTGAAGCATGCTTGGCAAGATATCTTGAAGCCCGTAACTGGAATGTTGCCAAGGCGAGAAAAATGTTGGAAGAAAGTCTCAAGTGGAGGGCAGCTTACAGGCCGGAAGATATTCGCTGGGTAAATCTGTTCTTTTCGATAGTGCTTGGCTCCTTGCATGTACCGCCCAAGTTATTTTGTTTCTATGATTCCTGACCAAGCGATTAAAATTCATTTTAACTGCTTTTCTAGCCTGAAGTATCTGTTGAAGCGGAAACAGGTAAAATGTACAAGGCAAGCTTTCAAGATAGAGAAGGGCGAACTGTTCTTATTATGAAACCGGCAAAGCAGGCAAGATAGAACTCATCTTTCAAAGTATCATATCATTTCTAGTTTTTTCTTTCTTTCTTTCGGAAAGCATTTTCCACTCTAGTCTCGGGTCAGATTTTATCTGTGTATTTGTTTTTAATTTTAGAACACATCGTCGCACGAAGGGCAGATACGGTTCCTTGTATATACTTTGGAGAATGCGGTCTTGAGCCTGCCTGAAGGTCAAGAAAAAATGGTCTGGCTGATAGATTTTACAGGATGGACAATGGCAAACGCCGTGCCCATAAAAACTACCCGAGAAACTATAAATATCCTACAAAATCATTACCCTGAGAGGCTAGCGGTTGCATTTCTATTTAATCCTCCAAAAGTATTCGAAGCATTTTGGAAGGTAAAGGCTCTCAATCTTCCCGATGTTATGTGTCTACTATATTCACAACTATTCTTCTTTGGACGAACTATTTTAAGTTCATTCAAATGTATTATGGAGTTGATATAGAGAAAAACAAATGACGCTATTTTCTTTTGCAACTTGAATGTTGCATATTCTTTCAGGTTGTCAAGTATTTCCTTGACCCAAGATCGATAGAGAAAGTGAAGTTCGTGTACCTGAAAGATGAGGAGAGCATGAAGGTCATGCACAAGTACATTGACCCGAATGTCCTTCCTATTGAGTTTGGGGGCAAAAGCGATATTGTTTATAACCATGAGGAATACTCTGAGTTGATTACCAAAGATGACATCAAAACTGCTAGCATTTGGGCAGCAGATGCAAAAACTGACCATGTTAACCATGGCATCGGTGGGACCTTGGTCCCTGAGTTCACCACTCAGCCGTCGCTAATTGCTGCTTAAGGCAATTGTGGAGTATCAACCTCTCCTATATATAGAGAAGTTATTTGAATAACTTTCAAGGAAGGAAATACGTAGTAAACAAGGAGGGGACTAGTGGATCCAAAAGTTGATGTGTTACACTAAACAGAGACAAATTAGATGACAAATAATGCATTACTTGTTCATACTATTGTTTATTTGTTAGGGTCCATTTGTTTTTCTCCTAAATTATATAATCTAGATTATAGCTAAGGCCAATATGATAAAAGATCACCGTAGACCACAATAATAATTTGGAATAAAATGTCCTTATTTTTAGATCATTTTGGTTTTCCAGAATAGCCTTTTACTATGCTATTTTGGACCATAAGCTAGATTTATATAATTTTAGTCTTTTTTAGACAGATTAGTGGTGATTTGAAAAGACAGATGAATGGGATGAGTAATGTAAAGGAAAAAGTCCATATTACTCCCCTCAACTATAAGCAAAGTCTACATAACCCCCTAAACTATCTTTTGGTTCATTTTACCCCCTAAACTATGCCACTTGGTGTATTCTACCCCCTAATACAATTTGTCTTTTTTATTTCTCCATACACAAGTTGAATTTTAATTTCAAAATTTGTATGATTGTAGTGAACATCACAATGTATGTAAAAAAATATATTATGAATTTTTCATCATTAGTTTTTGCGTGATATCGTATCCTAAGGATTAATTAAATATTAAATATCTTACCCCCATAAAAATAATATCAAAAATTATTTTATATTTTTATATCATGCATTATGATGTTGACTATCATCTCCCAAAATTTGAACGTAATATGACACTTGTACATGAAAAAATAAAAAAGACAAATTGCATTAGGGGGTAAAATAGGTCAAATGACATAGTTTAGGGGGTAAAATGAACCAAAAAATAGTTTAGGGGGTTATTTGGACTTTGCTTATAGTTGAGGGGAGTAATTTAGACTTTTTCCTAAAGTAAATAAATAGAGACATATACTTCAGTTCCAACCTTGCATGCAAAAGTCTCCCATCCATCGATCGGTAGCAAATTAAAGTGTCTGCTTCTTGTGCCTCTTTCTTCGCTTCGTCGACTCCTATCACAAACATAAAATAAAATCAAATATTTTCTTGGATCATTGACCCTAGACTTTTATATACAGAGCACGCAATATCGACGTTATTAAACTATTATTAAACTATTAAACATGTTTTTTAGTAAATGTTAATAAATACTTACTACTAGACAAAGTATTTATCGACATCCTACGAGCTCCACAAACCCCGGCACCCCGCGACGCCCCGAACATGTCTGATGTGTCGATTTCTAGAAGAACTCAATATCTGACCGAACCTAGGATCATTGGACCTGCACCATTCTTCATCTCTGTGACGCTGAATCCCTGATGCAAGCTGACCTGATCCCGATCTGACACCACACCCGTCCGTTCTCGTATACGTAGGGCAGTGACCTCAAGAACCCTACGTGCAACACAAGCGGCGCATGGGCACAAAATTGCGAACGCAACAAATCTAGTAGAAGCCAGCTAGAGACCGATTAACTAACCCCTTGTATCTCGGCAAAGCGTCAAGCGCGTGATTCCATTCTGGAGGTCGCCGGTGTGCGTTGATTCCTGCACGCAGAGGGGACAGGACCAGAGAGGACAGCGGGACGAGGAGAGGGGAGAAAAATTCCAGTCCAACTCTTGCGCTTCCCCTTCTCCTTTTTCTTCTCCCCCGCGGGCGCCGGACCTGGTCAGGTCGGTCTTGCCGCCATTACGCGACTCGCAAGCTTCGTCCTTGTTGGGGTTCCTGGTACGGAAACAGGTGCCTTTCTTGATCCGTTTTTTTTTTTCCTCTTTCATTTCGTGTTCTTGGCTTCTTGCCCGTTTGCGTAGATTGCCAGAAGGTGAGGTGGATACTTATTCCTTGCCCGTTTGTGCCCTGATGAGTGTTGATACGCAGCTTTCAGAGTCCCTGTTCTGCTTCAATTCTGCTTTTATGTTCGTCTGTATATACCGTAAGTAGCATGGACAGGATCATATTTTCGTAGGAAAGATGTGCTGGTTCACCGTAGAGCTCGTAGGGATTCAGAGATCTTGATGCCTACATGTTCAATTGATGTTCTTATTTGCATCCATCCATCTCCATCATTTTGATTTATCCGATCTAATGTTCTTCTCTAATTTGAGTTCATAGATATAATGAGGCCAAGAGAAACAGCCTTTTTCTCTTACCTCGAAGTTATAGAAATTGGGGGAAAATTCAATTGGGTCATCCCAGTTAATCATTATAATTAAGTTGTCATTTTCGCTGTGCATGTATACATTACTATCAGCCATACAAAATTGCAAACGGGCGTCAAGGGAATAAGTTATGTAAGCAGGGGCTGCTATCACCTGCCCATTTCTATATTAAATCACCTTTGTCGTCATTGCAAGGCTCTGGCCTGCAGAATAAAAGAATCAATACTTAGTTTTTTTTTCCCGGAATAGAAACAATTGGACACGCTTGCGTTACTTGCAAATTCAGAATGGGGCCCGGATCCTGGTGATGGTCTATATTCTTCATTTTTTTTAAAAAAAAAGGAAACATAGTATTCTTAAAGCAACTGTTACTCCAGTGTCTTTTTCTCTGAGTTGATGTGTTGCTATTTTCAATTGCTTGATATTTATATTTCTTTTAAAAAAAATATTAGGATCATCAGAGTTGAACTTGAACATCACTGACAGCGGAAGAAATCATGTTCAGTAGAAAGCATGCCTCTCATTTCAACTCAAATGATGCCGGGCAGCGAGAAGCCAAGGTAATTGTTAATTGTTATAATTGTCCCTCCAAAAAAATTGTTATACTTGTCTACACTGCTTTTGTTGACACTGGGTTGGTTTTTCCTTAAGCTTCAATTTGATATTTATTTTACACAGAAGCCCATAGTGAATCTCTGTATGGCCGTGTTTGTTTGATCAGTAGATGAGCATTTTGTTCATCTACTTGTGCTATGTATGACTGATACATTTGTTTGCAGCAAATGGAACACCACAGCATCCTTGCGCACTGCATACCTTCTGACGAACCCACTGTTTAACAGTCTGAGTGTCCATGCATAGTTGCCTATGCCTTTCATAGAGAATTGCACTTGGGGTCTTTATTCATAAAGGATAAACAAGCTTTACAAACTGTTTCCGTTTCTTTATTAAGACATCTCTGTAAGGTCTTGTTGATTTCTGACATAAATCTCTCCTATGAGCAGATAAATGAATTAAAATCTGCAATTGGGCCTCTATCAGCCCGCACTGAGAAGTACTGCAGTGAAGCTTGTTTGACAAGATACCTTGAAGCCCGGAACTGGAATGTTATCAAGTCGAAAAAAATGCTGGAAGAAAGTCTCAAGTGGAGGGCAACTTATAGGCCTGAGGATATTCGCTGGGTAAATTTGCTCAAGTTACTTTGCTCTCTAAACACTGGTCAAGTGACCAAACACACGCTAACTGCCTTTTAGCCTGATGTTTCTGTTGAAGCGGAAACTGGCAAAATGTACAGGGCAAATTTTCGAGATAGAGAGGGGAGAGCCGTTGTTATTATGAGACCTACAAAGGAGGCAAGACATCCTCTTTTGAAATGCCGTCCCTGACTCCGAATTTCTCATTTCTAAAAAACACCTGTCTGCTTCCTTAGCTCAAAATTGCCGTTATGCTTTTCTCAAATTTCAGAATACAAAATCCCATGATGGGCAAGTCCGATTTCTTGTATATGCTTTGGAGAATGCAATCCTGAGCCTGCCTGAAGGTCAAGAGAAAATGGTATGGCTGATAGACTTCACAGGATGGACAATGGCCCATGCCACGCCTATAAAGACTGCCAGAGAATGTACAAGCGTCCTGCAAAATTATTACCCTGAGAGGTTGGGCACTGCATTTCTGTTTAATCCCCCGAAAGTGTTTGAAACTTTTTACAAGGTAAAACGCTCTACCCTGCTCTTTAATAAATGTATCGTCTGTGTATGATTTTATTCACAAAGATTCAAAATATATCTAATAAGCTGTCAAATATTTCCCTGTTTCATTTCTCTGTTTTAATTGTTCCAAATTTTTTTAATTGTTTCAGGCTATCAAATATTTCCTTGACCCGAGATCAATCGAGAAGCTGAACTTCGTGTACCTGAAGGATGAGGAGAGCATGAAGGTCTTATACAAGTGTATTGATCCTGAGGTCCTTCCTGTAGAGTTTGGAGGGAGGAACAGTGTGGCATACAACCATGAAGATTACTCCAAGTTGATGATGGAAGATGACATCAAAACCTCAACCTTCTGGGCAGATGATGCAAAAACTGTTAAACATGGACCCTTGATTGCTGATGTTATGCCTCAATCATCGCAAATTGCAGCTAAAGCCAGTTGAGGGGTATCAACCTACATGGATGGGAACTATCATATAGCTCTAATTGAGAAAATAGATGAAAGGAGCACTAATAGAATGTTCAGTGAAGAGAAACAAACTAAATAACAAAATAGATTATACTTGTTCATAGTGAAAATTGCTGCAAAAAGCATATAGTTTATCTAGTAGTAAGATACACTGAGTCACTAAGCAATGAGAGGATATCTTCATGGGTCAAGATGCCAGATTATTGTACCTCCATCATTCTAAATACTGTCTGTTACTCAATGCGTCCAATTATACAGGGTGCGCATGTTTGAAGCCAAATTATATGCATATCCGTTGCAATCTTTTGTTTAATCGGTATATGCGAGTTTCTATGTGGCATACATAAAAGGAGGTCAAACGAATACAAAACTGGCACACATGCCCTACAACCACGACTGAAGCTGCCAACCACCCGGCTCGCCTTGTTTTGGTATTTATGGAATGAGAGGGATAGAAGGAAAATTTAGACAACCCCCCTCGTCCAAACAAGGCCAGAAGAAAACAGAACATCACCGTCACGAATAGCGGAGCAACCCCACTGCAGCACTGCCTACCAAAGAACAAACCTTCAATATGAACATCTAATTGCTATCCAGCATGTTGGAGCAACAATCATATAGGGGACAATTTATGCAACTCGATTCATATTTTACAGCATTTTCTCTCTACAATCTACATACTCCATACTTTTAGTTTTAGCTACAGTGAACTCATAGTTTGATTAGGTCGTGACTCGTGAGGCACAAGCTTACCAAAAAAAAAAAACTTCGGATTCTCTTCTCTCTAAGTACTCTTCCTTCAATATGCCACTTTTTACTGTTAGATTGTAGCATTTTGGAAGCTTTTTTTTTTATAAAAAATGAGAGTATTTGACACTTGCAGTCTGCAGAGCTTTCCTGGGGGAAAATGGCATAGAACAAAGTCTGCAAGACTGCAACCAGTGCAGGCAATTAAGCAAAGCACCGGTCAGGTCATCAGCATGCGGTGCCGCAATCAGTAACCAGCCTGTGCGGTGTCGCCGGCGTCGGCGGAGGGGTGAAAGCTCTCGTCGCGCCGGAGCCGGAACAGATGGGCACCCGGATCCTCGTTGACCAGCACGGCAGCACCCACGTGTCTCATTACTCTTACCCCATGCCATGGCGCGCCCGCATCCCAGCCGTCGGCTTCACCACAGCTGTCCTGATCCGGCATCGGGACCGTCCGTTCAGTACACGTCGAAGTGCAGGCATTAAACAAAGCTCGTCTCCCAGCACATTGAGGTTGAGGCGCCGCGTGGTTCCCCTTCCCAATATTCATTCCGTCGCGGAGGGCCTGCAGGTGCGCCGATCCCTGCGCCCCGAGAGGACGGGAGCGGCGGCAGCCGCGGAGGAGGACAAAACGCGGTCCCCTTCTTGTCCGCGCGGCGGCCGGGCACCTGCAGGCTCTTGGAAGCCGTGTTCCATTGCGCCACTTCGCTGCTGCGTGCCCGGCCTCCTGCGTATCCTGGTATGGAAGCCTTCCTTGATCTGCTTCCGTCTGCCCCCCCCCCCCCCGGCCCACCCCCATCCCCACCCCCAAACACCCCCCCCCCTCGTGTTCATGCTGTCTCTGTGGATTCGTTGCCGCTTGTGTTGTGATGATTACATGGATGGATGTTATATTGTCCCCCTAAAGCCGCCTTTTTCTGTTCTTTGTTTACAGCACGTACTTTATACCGTTAGCATTGGCACAGAACAATTAAAAATGGGGTTTCGAGGGGGAAAGATGTGCTGATTCGCCGTGGAGCTTGTAGTAATCCTCAGATCTCGGCCCCTGCCTTTGGGGATGTGCTGCTCTTATTCCTGTCAAAGTGCCAAGTGCTCATGTGTCATGCCAGATCCTCAAGTGTTCTCTGATATGAGCTCATTGTCACCTGCAGGCGGACTTTAATAGCAATAGAGTTTTCCCTCAACTACAAGTAACAAACCGAACAAAATCAAATATAAGCTGCCCATTACGCCCTTCCATGTAGTCGTCAAATGCCACAGTAATTTTGACTCTGCAGCTGTCCAACAGGCAGAAAAATTGCAACCAGGCAGTCAAGGGGTATTGCCAGATGTAACTGGTTGCTGCGTGTCCTTTGCTAATTTCAGTATCCTGTATGGCTGTATACTTGGTTAGCAGGATGTTAGGTACCACTGTCACCATGTCAACTTGTGAAGGCACTAAAGGGTGGCCCATGTCTTTCTTCTTTGGATGGAAACAGTCTAACACGTCAGTGTCTTTATTTGCGCATGCAGAAATGGGGCCATCCTATATGTGGTCTATTGTTCTCTCCCTTATTTCTCTGAAAAGGAAGGGTATAATTCAATGCTTGCACAGTTTGTAAAATATTCTGAAAGAAAATTGTTTCTGCCTATCTGTGAATCAGTTATATTTTATTTTCTCTTGTTCCTTATATTTTCATATTAAGATGTAAAATTCATTGTTAAGTATCTCGGTTCACCTTGTCAGCGCTCCTTTTTCTTATATTTTCACTTTCAATTTCCGGGACCGGAATTAATTTTTTTCATTGGTATTTGGTTACCTGGTATTATTATTTTAACAATATGTGTAATCCATTTTAGATCTGAGCACCATTCAGAGCAGAAGAAATAATGTTTAGGAGAAAGCATGCCCCTGATTTTAACTCAAATGATGCTGAGCAGAGGGAAGCAAAAGTAAGCTTAAAATTTATCATCTAATCACATATTTGCGAATGCACAATACATGGCTTCTAATTGCAATATTAGTGCATTTGTTACCTTTATCAATGACTATGAGCAGATAAATCTCACACAACAATGTCCTGTGAGCAGATAACTGCACTGAAAGATGCACTTGGGCCTTTGTCTGCCCGTGGTGAGAAGTACTGCAGTGAAGCATGCTTGAAACGATACCTTGAAGCCCGTAACTGGAATGTTGCCAAGTCAAGAAAAATGTTGGAAGAAAGTCTCAAGTGGAGGGCAGCTTACAAGCCTGAGGATATTCGCTGGGTAAATTTACTCTTCTGTTTTGTTCATGCATGTGTGCTCAATATTTTTTTTCCCTGAGCTGTGATCACGTAACTGAACATCATATTAACCTCCTTTTAGCCAGATGTTTCAGCTGAAGGGGAAACAGGTAAAATGTACAGGGCCAGTTTCCGGGACAGAGAGGGCAGAACTGTTGTCGTCATGAGACCTACAAAGCAGGCAAGAAATTCTCTATGTTAACATTTCACACTTTCAATTTGCTATTTTCTGAAAACCTTCAGTCTCTCGAGTTTCCTTAGCTCAGGATTCACCTGTATGCTATTTTGAAATTCCAGAATACCTCGTCACATGAAGGGCAGATACGGTTCCTTGTGTATACTTTGGAGAATGCAATAATCCACCTGCCTGAAGCTCAAGAGAAAATGGTATGGTTGATAGATTTCACAGGGTGGACAATGGCCCATGCCTCGCCAATAAAGACTTCCAGAGAAACTGCAAATATCCTGCAAAATCACTACCCTGAAAGGCTGGCCATTGCATTTCTACTTAATGCCCCAAAAGTATTTGAGGCCTTCTTTAAGGTATGGACTCTAAACCTTCCCGTTTCAACTATTTAACGTATGTATCTGAATTTATTCAAACAAAATTATAACCAGTGTTGAACTGTTGATACAGAGAAAAAACCATTTGCTTTTTTTTTTCAATTTAAATGTCGCAAATTCTTTCAGGTTATCAAAGTTTTCCTTGACCCGAAAACAATCGAGAAGGTGAACTTTGTGTACCAGAAGGATGAGGAAAGCATGAAGGTCATGTACAAGTACATTGATCCGGAAGTCCTTCCTGTAGAGTTTGGGGGGAAGAGTAATGTGTCCTACAACCATGAGGAGTACTCTGAGTTGATGATGAAGGATGACATCAAAACAGCAAACTTTTGGGCGGATGATGCAAAAAATGGCCATGCTAACCCTGGAGTCAATGAGATCTTGGTTCCTGATGTTACACCACAACCATCGCTGCTTGCTGCTAAAGCTAGCTGAAGAGTAGCTGTCTTTGTAGCTTTGTATGGGCAAATTTACAAGTTGAGAATGATTTGTTAGAATGAGTGAAATAAGAGACATGATATTAATCATTCATACTCAAAGTTGTTGCGGTACTCGAATTCTATTCAGTACAAGTACAATAGAATATCACTATGCGTGATTTAATGTCTAAAGAGATGGTGTACAAGGTACTGCCCAGTTATGGTACTTTCATTTTTACTGAATAAGTAACGCTATCTGTTACTGATTATTACATGGATAAATAACGAACACATGCTTAGCAATTTACCTTTCAATATGTTGCTCTTTTCGTACTGAGTTTTGTCGATGATTCAAAAGCTTTCAGATCTGTCCTAATGAGGTAGTGATGATAACTCTTTGTAAACAGCATTTCTAAATGCTAATAGGGAAGAAACTGTAGCATATGTATTGCTTTTCAATTTTTTTCCCCCTTTTTTCTTGGACTCTTGGTCTGATGCATTGAGTTGGCGTACTTGATGGCGCCATTATTGTTAAGCCCCCCTGTTGTCTTGATTATTGGTCTTCTGATGCATTGAGTTAGCATAATTGATGGAGTCATTATTGTTAAGGCATGGATAGGCAGAAGTCTGGAGCTGTGGCAACCGCTTATTTTTTTGATAGATTGAAAAGGGAAACAAAGATAAATATGGCAGGAAAAAAATGGTCATTTGCGCCAGGAAGGGTTCGAACCTTCGACTTTTTGTTTAGGAAACAAACGCTCTATCCACTGAGCTACAGGCGCTCTGTATTATAATACTCCCACCACTTCATCTTGGGCCGGGCCGTCGGGGCACAAGAGCGCGCGTCACACAGCCGGACACTTGCAGATATGGCCTTTTCTTGAAGGCCCCCATCACTGTTGGCCTTTTCTGATAGCTTCTGGCCCACCTGGAATGTCACTGTCAGTTCCCTTATGTTGTGGTAACATCAGAAACATTCCGGTACCCCGTCTAAACTCGCACAGAAAAAAATGAAATCAAAAGAAGCAACACAAAAACACGAGGCTGGCAGGCATGAATGAAACGAACATTTCTACTATGATCAACAATGAAGCAATCAATTACAGTAGGGAGAAGAAAAAGAATCAGCTCGCCATTCTTTCTTTAATCGAGGGGAAAAAAAAAAGAAAATGGACAAAGGAGAGAGACCAGACTTCCAACAGTGAAAGAATTTTTTACTACCACCAGCTGCACGCCATTGTCGACAACCAACGTACACTGACCTACATACCATCCGATATTTCTTCCCCCAAAAATGATCACCATGGCGCCAGTCCTGCTGTGAAGCCATACAGGAGAGAGAGAATTCACATTTCTGACTTCTTGGACAAATGAATTCTATCAGAAGCTGACGGAGGAGCTTCAACCGAGCCCTCCAAGGAGATTCACCCTTTACCGGAATGATCAGAAAGAAAAATCTTCCTTTAACATTAATCCTCAGTGTCACGAGAACCGGACGGCTCAGGGAAGATCTCCTTGGATTGCCTCCTGCGGGAGGAAGAATGATCACCGTTGCTCCCGCCAGATGATTTAATTGTCTCTGAGCGTTTCAGAAGGTTGTCATCCCTAGAAGGACCTATATCAGACGACTGCCGCCAACTGCCAAAGAGTGCAGCATTCCATGAACCCCGCGATGATGTTGCTCGCAACCTGGCTGAGCTGGAACCATTATCTTCCCTAACCACCTTCAAAGGGTTCTCTAGTGCTTTTAGGATGTACTTCATCGGCGGGCGTTTGGAAGACCTTGGATTCAAGCAGGACTTGGCAACAATCGCCATTGCCCAGACTTCCTCCAGGTGGTCCTCATCAATAATAAGTGTTGGATCGATGATCTTACTCATGAGCTCCTTCTCATAAATATTGACATACCGCAGGGTAGTATCAAGCCATTCGCTTGTGGCAGCATCGTTTGATGCACTGATGCCAAGTCTTCCTGTCACCAGCTCCAGTAAAACTTTTCCAAAGCAGTAGACATCATATGAGCAAGTTGCAGATGGAGAACCTGTTCACATCGGAGACATTTGGTCAATTAACTTGCATCCACTGACAACTAGAATAAAGAGATGGTGTTCAATGCATTTATCACAGACAAATGGGACACTGGAGCCTTTTCTCAATTTATTTCTAAATTCTACCAGGAAACTGAGGGCTGATGACCAACTCTATAGATTGAAAATGCTTAATAAATGAAAGGTCGTATGCACAAACTCACCAGAAGAACCTTGATCTGCCGTCCTGCATTTCCACAAAAATACGACATCAGAACATGGAAAAGGATATATGTAATATAAGAAAATGAAGTTACTGACACGACACTCAATTGACCGTCAGATAAAACACGGATTCTTCTTGTTCATGCACGCTAAAATATGGAAAGTGCAATCGAAGGAAAGAGAAGAAAATAGTTTACGGCTACCTACGCTTGCATGGTCCTACTAGCTCTAGTTATTATACTTATTGAATCATTTTTAGATTTGTGCATCATTCCAACAAGAGAACAATGTCAACGTGACAAAAAAAAAAAAAACAGGCCAAGAAATTTTACAGCAGGGTCATCTTGTAATTGAATAAAATCATGTTGACACTACAATTATGTTCACAAATATTAATTTAGTCATCTAATCAATAAATCAACTAAGTTCATGCAACAAAGACTGGTAAAATATCAAAATGCATGGTTAGCTTACTGTATATAGTAAAAACTTCTAGTAAAATAAAACTACCGATGAAACAGGATGATGCAATAGTGAATGCAGTATGGATTTGCAAACTCCACAGTCCATGGATAAGAGAAAGGAGCCATGCAGAGATAGAATTTAAAACTTACGAAGAAAATCTCAACAGCTTTGTGATGACATTTTGGTGACCCTCCCCTTCTTGGGGACACACCGCGCTCAAGCTACCGAGCCGTACATCAAATTTATCATCAAGAAGGACGCTGCTCGCTTGCACATCCCTGTAGTAGATAACTGACAAAATTAGCCAATAGCGAACATTTTATGCTGCATCTAATTTATTGAACTTGGAACAAAGCCTAGTTGCTGTCAGAATCCTCCATATTGCCATATAAAACTGAGAAAATGACAAAGCATCGGTATCTGTTGTCAACCACTACATGCTTCACATTGATAACAAAACAAAAAATGCCAAGTGAAATCAGAGCAACAAAGAACTTCCCGCCTTTTGTATGCCAAAATTGGTGGGGTGATATAGACCAGCAGAAAAATATCTTGACGAGAAATCAAAGCAAATAACATCATTGCGCACATCTAATTTCCAGGACTCCAATAAGGTATGGAATATGTCGCATCTAGCAAGAAATGCCAAATTTCTTATTCAGGGATTGAGGGGATACTGGATACAATACTTATATTTTGTATACTCCAAGCTGACACCAATTCTATGGGGGCATTTGGTGGCAGCAAATGCTTAAACCTCCGCTACCAAAAGGAAAAGGAAGCCAATACCAGAGCACCCACAGTGAAATACAACTAGTAAATACTGACATTCAACCATTAAGCAGCATGCAATGATCACCAGAATGACATTCAAATTTCTGAGATCAATCATGAATTTATCATATTGAACCAAACTTGTTTGCTAGCAAATACACAACAAAAACAAACATAAGATCCCCAAAACTACATAAAAGTCAGTACCTGTGAACCATTGGCGGAGTACACTCATGGTGCAGATAGCAAAGAGCCTCCGCCACCCCTGTTGCAATCTTCAACCTCTTTATCCAGTCCAAAGATTGCATTCCCTCGTCTTCCTCCCTTGATTTTCTGTGCAGTGCACTTGACAAGTCACCGTTTCGAACAAATCTATACACAAGAACCTTTTCCTCTTCTTCATCAAGACAATGTCCCAGGAATGGAACCAGCCTTTCATGCAATCCTTTCGCAAACAAATCTAACTCTGCCAGATAAGCATCCTTGCGAGCCACGCGTGCAGTTATCCTCTTCACCACCACGGCAGTCCCATCTTGGAGCACTCCATGGTATAGATCACCTGAATGACCGTGTTTGATAAGCCTCTCTTCCCCAAAATCTGAGGTCGCATTGGCAAGTTGGTCGTAAGCAAACGAATGACCAACTTTCGCCGTGTTTGCAGGCAATGCGGGAGACTGCGTGCCACCACCACCTGTAGCGGGAACCACGCCGGTAGCTGACACTCCCGACGGCGCACTTGGCGATGCCCCACTTTCCCGCTGGTCGATCCTTCTCCTCCTCCCAGAACACACAAAGCAGAACACAATGGCTGCAATTGCAGCTACCAGCAGGAAGCCTCCGCCAATTGCCCCAATCAGTATGTACTTCAGATTCTTGTGCTTCTTCTTCCTTGCCGGTGCAGGTGCAGGCTGTGGTGCAGGTGGGTTAACCGGCCCATCATATGGCAACCCAAGCCTGGCATAGAACTGCTGGCAATCGGCCTGGGTACGCTGTCCCGGAACGTCAAGGAAGCAATTCAACTCAGACGACACATTCCCACCACCACCTCCATCGGAAACACTTAGCTTGCCGTCGTAGTAGTTCCCGGAGATGTTGGCCAACAGCACCCGGGCGAACAACCGGCGGAAGGCGTCCGGTACGTTGCCATAGAAGAGGTTCCCCGACAGATCCACCACCTGCGCATTGGCCGGCAGCGCAAGCCCTGTCGTGGGTAACGCGCCGGTGAGATTGGCCCGAGAAACGTCGAGAACACTTAGCCCCGGGAGCGACCACAGCGCGTCAGGGAGCGCGCCGGAGAACACATTGCCCGAGAGGTTGAGGGTCCTGAGCCGCGCGAGCCCCGCGAACGCCGAGGCGGGGATCTCCCCCGAGACGTTGCAGGCGGAGATGTCGAGGGACTGGAACGTGGGCGCGAGGCCGTCGCCGAGCCACGCAGGGATGGAGCCGGAGAGCCCGAACCCGGCGGCGTTGAAGGCCTCGAGCTGGGTGAGGTTCCGCAACCCGTCGACCTCGAAGCGCGGATTCAGGCGGCCCAGCCGCGTTCGCCGGAGCCCGACGAGGGTGAGCGACACGACGCGGCCGCCGCGGCAGCCGACGCCCGCCCACGCCGTGCACGGGTCCGCATGCCGCGGCCAGTCCCGCGCCCGCAGGCCGAGCGAGCCCCGCAGCGCGTACAGCCCCCGGAGATCCGAGCGCGAGGTCAGGTTCCCCTGCGCCAGCACCGCCCCGGGCGCCGCCGCCGCCGCCACCAGCGCAACGAGCAGCAGCCGCAGCGCCCAGAGCCCGCGCGCACGCATCATCACCTCGAGCGCCTCCTCCTCCCGATGCCGCCGCCGCCGCCGCCTCCCTCCATGGCCACTCCGCGTTACAGGTGTCGATGGAATTGGGGAGGAGGCGGAAGCGCTGGAATTCGGAAGGAAATTAAACGCAATAAAGGCGAGGGGCAGAGGCAGAGCTACGCAGGTAACTACAGGGCGCCACCACCAGAGTGCCCTCCCTTCCCTTGGGTTCTCTCACCACCCCACCATTAATGCCCAAAGTTACACTCCCCCAACTGCCTCCAAAATTATTGCTCCTCCACTCTCCCCCCTCCTCCGATTCCAAGCCAGCAAGAGCAGCACCCGAATTCCGCACCTCCCGAGCTCGCCGTGGCCACAATTGCGCCGGCGAGCGCAGAGCGCGCGAGCAGCGGACCCGGCGGCTGCGTTGGAGGCGGAGGCGGCCGGAGCTAGGGAAGAGAGAGAGGAGGCGAAGCGGAAGCGGAGGAGGAGGAGGGATGGAAGCCTTGAAGAGGGGGAGAGGAGGAAGGAAGCCGGTGCTTGTATTGCGGGGGCGGGGTTTTGTTTTGCGCAAAGGAAGCTGTTAAATGATTTTGAAATTCTCGGGGCTTTGAAATGGAAGGGTTTGGTTTCGCTTTCCTTCCTCTTCGCTGGCCGCGATTTGCTGCCTGCCACGTCTGGTTGGTTAGCAGCCAGGCCGAACCGCGGGCGGCAGCGGCAGGCGAAAGTGTGATGGGCTGTGGGGGATCTGACGGCGCTGGCGCTATTGGGCAGGGAAAAAGGATGAATAGGAAAATTGAAGGTAACTAAAGGAGAACTTTTATAGAAAGTACTCCCTTTGTTCTATAATAGATGACGTTATGGGATGCGTGCACGTGTTACTTTCTCAACTTTGACTTGATTTGTAGAAAAATACGTGCAATATTTATATCTCTAATAAATTTGTTAAAAAAACTAGATTCAAATATCTATCTAATGATACTAATGATGTATTATAAATATCAATATTATTTTTTATATAATTGGTTAATGTTGAAAGATGTTGTTTTTCTTGGGAAGCGAGAATGACATCTATTTTGGAACGGAGGGAGTATGTTTTTTAAGAGGGATAAATAGAAAAGTTGAAAAAATCTTTTACAAATAAACATGGTGTTCTGGGGCCGAATCGGGAGCCGAGTAGCGCGGCGCCTTGCGTGCCAGTGGCGTGGTGCGGTGCGCAGCGCAGGTGCGTGTGACGAGATGAACTGGTGCGCGGCGGGTTGGTCGGGTGGGTGCGGGCGTTTAGTGGCCGGTTTCCGGAGGGTTTGGTGGGGTTTTTGATGGGATGGATGAGGATGGGGGACGGGTCGGGTTAGGGGAGGAGGGTCAACGTCTCAACGAGAGGCCAGAGGATGAGGGTGAGGCTGCTGCTGATCAGCTGCTGTGTTTTGGTCAAGCGGGCCTGCGGCTGCGGGCGGCCGGCCGGCGTGACCGCTGCTGGTGGATCGTGGGCGGCCGCCGGCCGGTGGATTCTGGCCGGTTTCTTGTGCGCCGGATGGATCTGCGGGGAACGGTGGCATCCATGCCATGACGGGAAAGTAGTAAACATGGGATCAGTGTTAAATGTTACAGGCTGTAGAATGTGCGTGGTTCCTTCTATATGTGCAATGTGTTTCCACTTTTCACTTCCTTCCGAATCAGCAGCACGTGAATGTCGCCCGTGGTTGTCCATTTCCTGGAGCATTAACAGCCTAGTAGATCTAAGCATTTGCTGCGTTTGGCAAAAATTGGCAGGCCTGCACAGCACGTTAGCAATTCTTTTTACGGAATATCGTTGACCCAACCATTTACATTTTTGGTGAGTTGGAGCAGGATAATGAAGCCTCAGCTGTAGTATTTGACTAGCTAAACCCCGCGTTCGTTCAGTCTTGCAGGCTGCAGCAGGCCAGCCCGAATTTTGAACAAGGCGTTCGTTCTTCGTTCGGAAAAAAAGAACCGGCCGACGTGAGTATTGTTTAACCGGCCGTTCGGGGCACCACGGAGCTTCCACCTGGCGCCTGCCTACGTGGAGCCACCCTGCTCCCTTTCGCCAATGCCTTTCGCCAATGTGTGGAGCTCAGAGCAGACGCGCAGCACGGCGACTAACGAGTCACCCAGCGCGTGGGGACGCCGGCGCGGCGGCCGCGGCGCCACCCGCCACGCGAGGGCTCCGAGAAAACCACCTGACATGCCAATATGCTCACGACCATCGCCGTCGCAGCGGACAGGGGGGAGGGCGAGTGGGCGACCACCACCCCTGCCGTCCCCGCGGCGCCGCGGCAGCTGCAGCTGCTGGAGACAGGAGCAGCAACAGGAGCGCGGAGGAATGGAACCATCTGCGCGTCCGCGCGCCCCTGTTCGGCTGTTCGCTTCGCACGCGGCCGGAGGCACGGGGGAATGTTCCGCTGCTGCGCTGCGGGCTGTGGCTCTGCAGCCTCTGCCTGCGCGCGCCGTGCGCCCTGCACCACCTTGGATTTTTGCGGCGTCCAGCCTTTGACTTGTTGACCGCTTCGCCTGCGCCGGGATTGCGGCGGGGCCATTTGACATTTCTTCTCTTCCTCTTTGGAGGCACCGTGGTTTGCAAGCGTGTGGTCATCGAAAGTACGGCAATTTTCAATACGTACTGTATGTGCTTATATGAAGAAATAGAGCTTATATGCGGCATTAGTACCATTGGGATTATATTTTAAAGCAATTTTGTAATGACAGTTTGATGGTTATCAATCAACAATATTAGAGTTGGAGTGTTGCTCTATAAACCTCACTGGCCTCTTAAAAAAGAATATGAAAAGGAGATATTACCTTTAGATTCCTAAAGGAAGGAAAAGCAAAGGAGCACACTACTTTCATATTCCCTGTTGGAAAGAAGCACACATACAGTACGTACCAACCAGATTCGATTCCACTGTGCAGCTGAGATCTGCGTGCATGGACCCCATGCATACACACGCTGCCACTAGCTACAAGGTCTCGTCATCTCGTGTTAGTTAAAGTGTCCAATGTAAATGCATGTGCTTAGGGTGGATGCGACACTGTTCTAAACTTTCTAGCCTTAAACAACCATATATGAATGATTGAAAAAACGAGCAGATCCCCGTTGTAAAGTGAGCTCCCATTTTATTAGCCCCGGGGAAGGTTTAGGTGCACGCATTGCTGCCTGCCGATCCGAGCTGCCCGCATCATACCAATCGAGCCTCTTACCTGTAACCTACCAACTGCGGCTGCACTGGAGTATGCGGCTGCTTCTGTACCTGAGATGCATGATGCAAGGACTGCACCCGTCAGTCGTATGCTGATCAGTCGCTCCATTATTGGTGATGATGCAGTCAGCAGTTAGCCTACTAATAAGCTAAGCTTAAGCTAACACGAACTTGCAAGCTTCCTGCCGCTGCTGGTCGAGGGGACGGAGGGACGGAAATAAACACCAAACATGTAGTACACCATATAGTAAACTACAGTATTATGAGAAAAAAAAATTGGGCCCCTCTTGGGAGAACCACAGTAGTTTAGCAGCAGCAGTTGTAGCATTATTACAGAATACGTACGTAATGACGTAAGGATTGGAGCACGATATTCGTCAGGGTAGTCCAAATAGCCGCAGCAAGCCAGCAAACATATATTGTGCCGGGTACTCTTCAAACAGTAGAATATTACTAGCACCAGTACTAGTTGTAGTACGAGTAGTATCCTAGTCGAACAACTTCTGATGTGTTTCGTTATCACCAACAACCAACTAATATAGGTACCACCCGTTATAATGTTATATACGAAGATCTGATCTTTTGACGTATATAGTTGGCCATTAAACCCTAAATTTAAACACGTTATATATCTAATAGTGGATAAAATAACCTCCTCTTGTTCAGGAAAAAAATACTCAGCCTCGACTTAAAAACTCTTATTGAAATAGAATCGTCTCGTACTTTCATGCGTCCAATAAGGTGTTTCCCATCTAGAAAAACACTTCTAAAATCCCAGTCTCAAACTGTGTTGTGATTTTTCATTGTTCCTAATTTTTATCCTGATCCATGTATGATGTATCGATGCTGTAAAATTTAGTTTCAGAATATGAAATCTGAATGGTAAAGGAACATACTAATATGCAACCAAAAGAACTAAATTAGCAGCAAAACGAAGGCGAAGGTTTTGATGTGATGAGTGTGACATTATTTCAGCGGAGTGCCGGAGTCCGAACCATTATTCACCCTGTCAATCCTCCTCCTAGTCCTGCAGTCGGCAGAGCAAGCCGTTGATCCGTAATCCGTTCCGTTTCCATGTTGGTCGTTGGAATATAGGGCAATTGGCACAAAATACTGTAATGCTTTTCAGATGTTAACAATTGCGCTGCAGATAGTCAAACGGGCTGTAAAGTCTACTGCATACATATTTTAACTCACATGCTGTCATTACGTTTCTCGTACGTTTCTGCAGAAGAAAAGGTTGACAACAATCCAATGTGCATGAGTATTTCTTTTCCCCACCAATTGTTGGGAGACTTCTCTCTTCAAAGAAATGCTACCCAATACAACTTCAAAGTAGTTTAATTTCTTTGGGAAAAAAATAGTACATACCAGAAAAAGACAAAGCATGTTTGTCGTTTCCCCACCAATTGTAGGGAAACTTCTCTCTTCAAAGAAATGCTACTCAATTCAACTTCGAAGTAGTTTAATTTCTTTAAAAAAAAATACTAGTACATACTGGAAAATGACAAAGCATCAGTTTGTTTGATGGCCGGCCAGCCCCGTCAATAGGGTATAAGGCGCACATCATAAAAAATTAGATTAAAATTATATAAACCAACAGCGAACGAAGTAAAAAGAAAATACATTCAATGCAGACTATATAGTAGTACAAACAATTTTTTGAGTAGCTTAATTTACTTTCCCCGAGAAAATTAATGGAAATGTAGTTGATAAGCCTCGTTTGAAAAGATAGGATTGAAAACGAGCATTTTGATTTTGACCTAATCTCTTCTTCAGCCACCGGCCTACCGCTAGCAAGGGTTGACATGATACTTTTCATGCGTTGATATTTAACGATTCAAGATATATCTTTAGCCGTGAGAGTGGACTCGAGAAAAAATTTGAACGATGTCGATCGTGCAAAGCAACTTCTCAGCTTCTCCTGCCTCTAACCTGCACTGATCTCAAAGCAATGTCAACATAAAGGGGCGGCGACAATTTGATCAAAGTACAAATAATGATGACGCCTTGACGAGGACAATGAGATCTTGATCAATTAGTCTCGGACTGATAGAGACCGATGGGATTGAAAATAATTAATTCATAACAGACACATATAAGGGATTGATCTTGGAATACCGGAAACCCATATCGTGTGTCGAGAACAATGCCAAGAGTTTGTTTAAGGCACTCGGCAAACACGACGTTTGTCGCTCCCGAAAGAAACACTCGATGAAAGTAAGGCATTCGGTAAAGAATCTCTTTTCCGTGAGTCAAAGTCTATATACTCAGCAAAGAACCAAGATGGCACACGTTATTAAAAACACTCGTCAAAGATCTACATGTGCCCCTCACGTGCACCGGCCGTCTTCAACTGCAAATGGATGTTATCCCTTTTGCTGAGTGCTTCATGGCGACACTCGGTAAAGGCCCTGTTTGGGGAGATTTTTCTACAACATTCGGCAAAGATAGGGGCTCTGATACTTTACCGAGTGCAACACATGGCAAAGATAGGTTTTGTCAAGCGCCTTTACCAAAATAGACCATTATGGATGTTCTGGAACAAACTCCCGGTTGTGTGCTTTTGCACCCGCACAGGGCAAACCCTTTAGGCGTTTTTCGTGTGGCTTTGCACAAGCACACGGCAAACCCTTAGGCTTTTGTTCTGGCACATGACAAACTGCTGAGGTATTGTCATGTGCCTCGCCATCATCATGTGCAGGAAAGCTGTTGTCACCGTCATGGGGCTGCCCTGTTGGCTTTTTTTGCCGAGGATCAACTTGGCACTTGTTATTGTTTTTGTCATGTACCTGACAGAAAACTCTCGGTAAAGAGCTCTTTGCCGGCAGATTGGTTTACAAGTCAGGTTTGTCGTGGATGCCGCCCAACAAACTCTTTGCCGAGGGTTTATATATTATTCGCCGTGTGTCACGCGGTCCTCAATCCGGTTGCGAGGATTGATCTCTTCAATGGAGGAACGGAACACCAAACAAGATTACCGGCCAGTCATCTTAGATCTGGGTAATAACTGTTTTCGTGAACGAAGTGGCGCCGCTGGTCTGAAACAATGAAACAAGGACGACGACGCGTCGTCAATCAGGTGACGAGGAAGGAAGGGAAGGACTATGAGGTGGTTTAACGTCGGGCGCGGCGGAGGCAGATCACACTCCGAAATGGGATCGCGGCGCAGCCAGAGGTAGCCGATCAGGAGAGGCAAAAGGAATATTTGGAGTGTTAATGCGTCTCCGCGGCTATAAAAGTTGCCATTCTGCTGCTGCATGCTCCTGGCGATCATGGCGATGGGGGCGTCGATCAGTGGATGTGGATGCATGCGCACTCTTTACAATTTTTACTCTACACCATACTCTACTGTATGTAAGTACTAGTTTGTGTCACTTGCCACGGGACATAGGAGTAAGTCGTCAACAAGAGAAAGGGATAATTGACACACGTTCTCGTGTGTGTTCCCTCTCTGCAGGGTGCAGTGCAAGGGAGTGAGTCAAAGCAGTTGCACCATCTCCGGCAGCAACCGTTGACCCCCAGCACGTGTTTTACGTTACGCACCACAACACTCCATCTCACATGCAACTCTTCGCTCTCGCCGAGACCGATGCCATGGCATGCCACCACCATGTTCGATCCGATCGATCGATCGATCGGTTCCTTCAAACCGGAGGAACTACAGCACGGCAACTTAACGGGACCGGCCACACCCTCACATGCGCACAGTTACACTTCCCACCGGGGCTCGTTTGACCCTGCCGGCCGGAGCAAGCCAAGGGCCGCGGCGGGCTAGCTGGCCGGCGCTTCAAGGAGGCGTTAATGGCGGTGTCGCCCGCCCATCCTGTCCCGCCGGCGGACGATGATATATATCTACACGCGCCGCGCTTCAATGCCCCGGCAGCGCCAAGGGCGAGCAAACAAAACTAGGGCTGTGTTTTCAACTCTCCTATTCACCCCTCTTAGAAAACACGTTTCTCATAAAAATTTCTCTTCAACTCTTTTCAACTTTCCTATTCATTTCCCTCACAAAACACGTTTCCTATAAAAAATTCTTTTCTCCCCCAACCCAACTAAACGCAGCCTAGTCGTTCGTAGGCAGCAGCGCTCCGATCTGTCCAGAGGCGCCTTTTCTGCAGCGGCCGAGCCGATCGGATCTTTCCTTAAATGGCTGCCGGGCGGCGTGGCCATCCCCGTCGTGGCGTCGTCGTCGTCAGCGGTTGGCGCCGATCGCGTGATGGCGGATTAATGCCCGGCAGCGCAGGCAGGGCTCGTGCGGCGATTTGTACAGTGTGGAGTGTGCTGTGCTGTGCTTGGGAGAATTTTAGGGGGTTCGGGACTTCGGGTGCATGTTGCAGGGTACTTCTCGTTGTGTTTAGGAACCCGTACGTGACACGTTGCAAAACATTGATTTGATCGCGGGTGTGAGCTCTCTGTTACGCGCCTTGTTACATTCTGCTGTTAAGGTTGGTGCTGCTCGTCATGGTGTCGTGCACATGACGTGACTATGGCGCTATCGGTCGATCGTGTTCCTAAGTTTTCTTCTTCGTTTTTCTTACGTTCAATTCAATGACCAAGGTAACGCGTGATGCTGGTCAATGGATCAGTAGATCTTTTCAAACAGTTCTAACCGAGTACGAGAGTGACGAAACAACGTGCACTAATCTCCGCATGATCCAACACGTCTCTGTCGATCCAAGTGCAACAAAGCTCATATGACAAGCAATCCGACGAATCCATGGCCATAAACGCACATGTGTGTACAGCAAGGTCGTCTCCAATACCTGGACAATGGACTGGAGTGCTGACGCGACGACACAACAAGACAAAGCCATGGCACCGGGGGTTCAGGGTTCTGTATAGGCGCTCGTCGTATCCGTCGAGGATTTGCCCTCGTCCACGAATACGACGGATGGTAAATAGCGCTTACCGCGGCGGTGCAGTTTCCCCTTGCCATCAGTTCCGGCAGGCGGCAGCATGACAAACTGGCAATGTCAGCAGCCGCTTCACGACAGCACGAGCGGCCGCCGGCCATGGCATCGCGCCGCCAATGATGCGCGTGTCCGTGTCCCGTGGACACTGACAGAGTCCGCGAAAAGAGAAAGCTAATTCTGCTGTCTGGAGTCTAGTCGAATTGTTGGTGAAACCAAAAAAAAAAAGGCCTGAAAAAGATGACATGAGGATTGGCCATGATTTGGATAAGTGCGGTGCAAGCCAAGGGTGTTCGATGATACTGACCGAATTAGGCTGCTAATGATCGCCACGATATTCTATTGTACCAACAGACCAATGCAACTTGATCCGCTCTTAATACGGCATTGAACTACTGGCAGGGTACGGACTCGAGATCAAACGGAACAGCTGAGCCTGTACGGGCACGGGTCAACACAGTATTAGCAGCTTCATGTGCCATGTCTAGCGTGGAATGAAGTCGATTTTAACTATACGGTACGGTACGGACCAACCGTAAACGAGCGGCGCCTCCCCACCTGGACAGATTGGACCAGACAGTTCAGGATCAGGCTCCTGGCTCCAACTGCAAGCCTGCTTCATTGCATTTCTTGGACCAGCTCAAACGCTCGCCCGAGACCAGCCGGCATAAACTCGGTATAAAGTGTTGGTAAACGCCGAGGACCATTTTTGGATTTGGTAGCTAGGTTTTGATCAAATTAAAATACATGTGCAAGGCATAGGTAGGCACCAATTTAATGATTTCTTTCGCGACTTGACTACATGCTTCACCTTTCATTCATTTTTTTTAAGCGCGTTTTCACTAAACATTGTTTGAATCACCAAGTTCATAACCCGTTTAATAAATATTAGTCATAATTGCTTTGAAACTGTTAGTATTTCCGTGTTTGGTAAACAAGTTAAAATTTTTAAGTATATTCGGTGTGTAAAATATACAATTAGATTCAAATTTCAAAATTATTTCACACCGTATTGGCTTCGTAGCCATAAATGATGTCTTTCGAGGCAGCTGTTGAGCACGGCCTTGTTAAAATCATGCTTGACGAATAAATTAGCCGTGTTGACAAAATCCAATGAAACACACCAAAATCTTTCTCGGAAAAAGTTTCGAGCAGATAAAGGTGGAATCTAAAGCTAGATCGTTAGTGGGTGACGCATCTATTTCTGGGACCGTGTGCTTTATGCCGCCTGCCAATCCAGCCCAATGCACTCCAGAGTCCACTCCGGAGACGCCCCTCCTTTCCACCACGAACTGTTGAACTCACAGATGATCAGGAACCTTAACCGCAATTACACCCACCACTATCTCGCGCAACCAAACACCCCCATTTGACAAGTATTGAATCCAGAAAATCGGCATCCTAACACAAAAAAAGATCAAATGACAAGTAAACTAATTGCCATGAACATGTAGTACTCCCACTGTAACAGCTAATCTATGCAGGGCACTGTTCATTTGTTCAAGTTCAAGAGCCGGATGGGTGCGGTGCTGAGGTTATTGCACATGCCAGGCACGTGCCGGGCAACATGCAGCGCAGATTCGCAGCGTACAGTCCGGAGCCAGCTGCGAACCATCCAAGAAGACGTGCAGCACGGTTTTTTTACCGTGGGTGGAACTTTTTTTTAAAAAAAACCGTCCGGATGAAACCGACCAGTTAGCCGAGTGGTCCGGTTTTATAGTATCGGTTTGGGAGCGGTAACTGGGGTTTTTTTGCAACCGGGCCAGACCGGTATGAGCGGGACCGTCGAACCGGACCGTTCCCAACGGTAAAAAAAACCCTGACGTGCAGTAGACCAGTAGTGCAGAGTGCAGTGCAGACGAGAGGAGAGAAGTTTGCGTGCACAAAGCGAGAGAAAAGAAAAAAAAAACTTTGAAAAAGCTAACAATTGTGGCACGACTGGTGGCTGGTGCCTGGTGCTACTGCGTGCTGCAAACTATAGAGATTAATAACGTTCCTCTGGGTCCTTTGGGAGTACCGTACGTACGTGTTTGCATGCCGCCACGAACAAGTCCCTGCGAAAATTTGGATCTCACGATACATCCTGCATGAATAACTACAGACTACAGTATCGATATAGTAAAACTAGCAATAGTATTTGGTGGTACCACGGCTGTAGTACAGCACCAGCGTATTGTACGACCCGTGGATCGTACAGTACCGGCGACATACAGTTATTAACACATTGAAGGACGCGAGCGAGGCGCCGAGCTGACGAGCTGGACGAATGGAACGGATACGTATCACGCGTGCATACAGGGAAGAAAAATACAGTGCGGGTACTCGTACTCCGCTTGAACAGAGATAAGGTAACTTGTAGCGTCCATGTACATGCCGCGGCAGTTGACAAGCGGCGATTAAAATGGTCCGAACGCGACACTAATCCGCGCCGGAATTAGTATCTAGTAGTAGGTTCAGGGCTGTGGCGTGTCTTTTCGGATTGCTGTTGGTCAAAGTTGGGAACGACAAGGACCCCAAATGATGAGGCGACTGCAGTGCAGGAGCCTGCAGGTTGCAAGTTGATTTGTTACCTTGTTCAACGGCTCAGCGCATCTAGCATAAAATGAAACTCTGGATAGAGATGCAGGCATTTGTAAAAGGTTCAGGCACACGACTAATCTGTCGAAGACAAAAGTTTCGGACCGTGTGGTCACTGGTCAGTCGACATCATGGTTACCGGAATATGGTGTGAAGGCCGTTTGTCAAAATCGGCTGTTTTGAAACAGGGAGATGGCGACGTGAAAGTTGAAACGTGATCAATGTACATGTTATCTGCATTTTGACATGTGATCAGTTAGAGTAATCTGTTCTTTTTTCTTTTAATAAGGGAGGTAAAAAAAAAGAAGTTGGTTTGGTGTTGAGTGTTGACTGAAGACCTGAGTTTTCAGTTTTCACTGTTTTGATTAGTTATCCTGTTCAGGAGTTAGGACAAAAAGCGGGTGTGTTTAGGCCTAGATCGTCAACTTTCGCCAACTTATTTTGCCAACTGGTCATATCGAATGTTTGGACACTAATTAGGAGTATTAAACATAGGTGTAAAAAAACTAATTATATAGATGGACTCCACATCGTGAGACGAATCTATTAAGCCTAATTAATTCGTCATTAGACACTGTCATGCTACAGTAATCTATCATTAAAAATGCTCTAATGACGGCACATATTAGGCTTAATAGATTCGTCTTGTGATGTAGAGTCCATATGTGTAATTAGTTTTATAATTAGTCTATATTTAGTACTTCTAATTAGTGTCAAAAGGATGGATGTGACATTTCGTCAACTTTACACCCCTCATCTAAACAAGCTTAGATTGTAGGAAAAAACACTGTAGCATTCGTTGGGAAACGTGTTTTGTGAGGAACAAATAGTTAAAAGTTAGAACGGATAGTGAAAAATTAAAATAAATAATAAAAAGTTGGGAATCTGAGCTGGGTTGCGATCCTGTTGGAATCCAACCTCTGAGGCTCTGACGCCTTTGCCTGTTCAAATCGAGAGCGGGGAAAGAAACCACACGTTCTGCCTGTTTCAAGACCCGCCCAGACGATGTTCAGATTCCAACCTGCTGCACTGTTTCTGTACCACGACACCTGTACGAGAACTGATTGTACTGTATACTCCGTAGATCGCTTGGTTCACTTCAAGTCTCTCGAGCACTCTACCTCTAGCTCTACACATCATACATACGCGCATCTCGAGACACTTCAAGTCCATCACCCACTCCACCCCCTACGCAGATGCCACTGTTTGACCGTCCATATATACTGCCTGTGGTCCGTATTTCTGGCACGGTTCGTCGTCTCCTTGTTCAGATCCGATGCAGCGCAGCATTGTTTACGCCGAGCCTACGATGGTGTTCGGCTGTTCGCATAAAGCAGCGCCTCTCACTGACTCGACACCTGCTAATAATGCTAAACAAAGTCTCGATTAGCAGTAGTAGTCGTCGTCGTCGCATGATCGCACGCCGCTTTCTTTAACCGATCCGGTACACGCGTCGCCGACTCGCCGTGGCAAGTCCGTGGCAAGCTCAACCGCCGCGAGACACACTCACCCGGCCGGCGACTGGCTATCTCGGCGCGCAGTAGGAGGAGGAACAGAAGGGCGGAGCAGCAAGCAACAAGCAAGCGCCGTGACCGCGCGGAAACCGCCAGCGATTACGAAGTGGGAAAACCTGGCCGCGCGAGGCGATCGAGCGGCGGCGGGAGGAAAGCCGAAAGGGGCGCGCGCCGCCCGGCCGGTTCCGCTCCCATCAGGAGCAGCAGCAAAAAGGTGGTGTAGGATCTTGGGTCAGCCGGCCCGCCCGAGTCGTCGGACAGCGAGGTGAGGGCGGTGGCCACAGGCCAGGCCACTTGCCACTGGTGGGTGATGGCTGCGGAAGGGTCGCAGTCTCGCTGTACGTGGGCCTAGCCTGCGCCAGGTGACGGCGGGGCCGGGGAAGAGGAGATTGAGCAGCTGAGCTGGCGAGTCGTGAGTCTCGGGAGCCAGGGAGGAGACTGCGTCGCCTCGCCTCTTCGGCACGTCCTGTGTTTGCTTCGACTTCGATGATGGATGGGCGCCTCACGTCGTGTGTTTTCGGCTTAATGGCGATGGTGAAGTGCCATATCGATTGTCATGCAGTGTCAAGGCACGGTACTAGACGTGTAGCTACAATTTCCTTCCTTTTGTGCGCTCCCTTCTGGGGGAATGACAGTAGGACACGATGTGCAGTGCCGGGATGGACTGGAAATGGACGACCACACACATCGAAGAAGGATGAAGACGTGAAATCCTCTTCACAATCGGCCCATCAGCATTGGCTGGATCAAAACCCCCCCGAACCCAAGAAAGAAAATAATCAGAATTCGGCCCGGAGAGTCCTGGACTCACTCACACGCACGAGAAAAGAGAGGAAATTGCACGATAAGTCGTGGGCTGGACTGAGCCACAACCTATTGTGCTGGCCTGATAAGCCGATCGCGCTCCAGACCCAAGCGGCTTCCCCTCAAAAAAAAAAAAAAGAAGGGGTGATCACCTACCTGAGCTCAACCGCTGCCCCGCCGCTTCCGTCCCTACACCGAGTCCACCCTTCCGGCCGTGCACCCTTCTCCTTCCCTTCCTGCTCCCGCACCGCAGCGGCTGCGGCATCCCACTCCCTCCCTCCCAGATCCCCACTGTTTCCCCAGATCCGCGCCGCTGCTCTTGCCCCCAGATCCGCCGCCACGCCGGAGCGCTCTACCCCGCCGCCGCCGGCGTCCCCGGCGCCATGGCGTGCCTCGCGATCTCCCTGCAGCCGGTGAACGGCCCCGACATCCTCCTCCAGACCCGCTCCTGGTTCCCCGTCTCCCGCGCCCTCGCCGCCGTCTCCGCCTTCCGCCTCGCGCGCCTCCACCTCGCCCGCGGCAAGCAGCAGTCCGCCTCCGCCGCCTCCTCGTCCGCCTCGCTCGACGCCATCGGCGACGACCCGCTCGCCGCCGGATCGGGCCAGCTCGTCGTCGGCGTCGAGTCGCAGTACCGCGTCGTGTACCGCCTCGTCAACTCCATCTACGTGCTCGGCATCACCACCGCGGGCTCCGACCACGCCTCGCCCGCCGTCCACGCCTTCGCCGTCGCCGACGCCGTCAACCAGGCTGTCTCCGTCATCGTTGCCGCTTGCCGCGGCGTCGATGTCACGCCCGAGAAGGTGCACCGCAAGTACCCCGAGGTGTACCTGGCGCTCGACCTCGTCCTCCACGGCGTTGGCTCCGTCCGCCTCTCCCAGATCCTCGCCACCATCCATGGCGACAACCTCGCGCGCATGGTCAACTCCTCCCCCGACGCTGAGGCCCGGGCCCGCGGCGCGGATTCCTGGCCTGCCGTCGAGCACCTCGCGCAGGACCGCCACGCCGCGAGAGATGGCTTCTCTGGCGCCTCATTTGAACTTCCCCAGGAGACGCTCGCTGCAGGTGACGAGTTCTCGTCTAACATTGCCCCAGCGACGACGGTTGCTACTGGGGATGAGCCTCCACCAGAGGAAGCAGCTCCTGTGGAGAAGGATCCTTTCGCAGCCAGCGACCTGATTAACAACAAGCCAGAGGAAGCATTGGTTGGTGGGTTCAAGAAGAACAAGGAGACTGCCCTTGTGGTTGCTGATCCTGCAGCTGCACTTGCTGGGTTGGAGGTCACAACTTTGCCTCCAGCTGAGGCGACTAAGCCTACATTCATTGGAGTTGAAGGGTTTGAGGGTGACTATGGTGGAATTGAGTTTGGCAACGAAGAGGCTTCACTTGCTGAGGCGTTTGAAGGGTTCAATGCACCATTTGGTGGTGGTCTGGATGCTTCTGAGTTTGTTACCACAACGAAAAAGGATCATAAGGACAGGGCTATCACTGGTCTTGAGCTTCTAGCAACAAGTGGGCAGCCACCAAATGCAGCTACTGGTACTCCATTGGAGAATCTGTTGGTGACCAAGCGCACAGAAATGGCTGCTCCTGAATTGTTCATTGCAGAGGAGATCAATGCAGAATTCAAGGAGTCTGTTCTTGTGCGGGTTGGTCTGAAGGGTACAATCTTCCTTCGAACCCTGCCATTGAACAAGGCAGCGGGTAAGGAGACAGAGTTCTCATTCCGTCTTGAGGGCACATCAGGAATGAAGAGGGCAGCATTGCAGAGTAATGTGTTGAGTAATCTCCAGAATGGGCTATTCCATGTCAGAACTGTGTCTAAGGAGGAGCCCATCCCCCTTCTGAAGTACAGCTTCTTGCCAAAGCACTCGCCTCTACCTTTGAGAATGCGCCTTGTGAAGCGCCATAGTGGGACATTGCTCTCAGTGATGATACAGTATGCATCCAACCCAATGCTGCCGCAGCCTCTGAGCAATGTGACATTCATAGTTAAGCTTCCTGTGGACCCCACTCTGCTCAATGTTTCACCCAAGGCTGTGCTGAACCGGGCAGAGAGGGAGCTAAGATGGCACATTTCAGACATTCCCCTGAAAGGTCCAGCTGGAAGGCTCAGGGCACGGATGCCTGTTGATCAAGACTCCAAGGACAGTGAGCTAGAGGTCATTGGGATGGTGAAATTTGCTTATCAAGGGCCATTTACACTGTCTGGCATCAAACTATGTCCAGCCACTGAGGGCATTGCCCACTTTAATGAAGTTGGACATACCTTTTCCAGTGGGAGTTACCTGTGCATCTGATAGGTATTTTCTTGTACTGTAGGTGCTTCTTTACCTCTTTGTGTTTGTTTCTATGGCAGGGTGTGCAAATCCTATTGTACGTAGCAAAGTGTGTTTGTTTTTGGGAGGCTCAATTCCATCTGTTTATGAGTTGTCTTTTGTTCTTGATATATCTGTGATTACTCATGAAAGCTACTTAACTGTTTACTACATTTATTAATGAAGAAATAACGTGGTATCTTTAGTCATCAAGAAACAATGTGCTTCTCTCTTGAAATATTATTCTATTGCTTCTTCTCTGGTACATGATCTCAGAGATCCTACTGTTTCTGGTTACAAAAGTTTGCCATTGGATTTAACTCCTATGAGAAGAAATCTAGTAATTCAGGCAAGATAACTTGGTTTTTATTGAAATAGGTTCATGTTCTTTAATTAATGTTTGTTATCCACGATGATCAAGTTGAAGTTAGGCTGATGCACTATTGATGTACCTGTTTAGCAAATTAGATTTTTAAGTTTCAGCTGTGGAGTGTAGGAAAGAAAGAATTCCCTAGTGCCGTAAGCTAACAGGCTCGTCCATGGTTAATACAATTATATATTTTGTACCCTTTGCTGTATGTATTCCACTTCTGCAAATACCTAAGTTACTATCTACTTTTGACTCTTGATGATGGAGTTGAGCTCGGAGTTTTACTGGTTCCATGCCCTAACATTAGTGAATGCTGATATTGGTTTCTGCATGGCCACTTATTCAATGCAGAGAATGCAGTGCTTATGCTTTTACTCATTCAATTTTATTTCCTAAATTCCTTACATTATAGTGTTCCCTATGCTAATGATCTTGGACCAACGGATCAATTAATATGAAGTTCAACTGGAATCTGTGTCCTGTGATAGAAGTCATTATTGCAGTCTCAATGTTGCTTGTGTTAATGGTGATTAATTTGAAAGTTATGCTGTTTGCAGTGGCCTTGGTGTCTGCTTATTGTTAAGCTTTGTTTGTGCTGACACATTTAGGTGAATATTGGTTCCATGAACAGATTGTTAAACTTACATCTGCTTGAAGGAAAAAGAGATGCTATTTTGAGCTTTTTGTGGACTGTTGAGTTCAGTTAGCACAATAGTTTTGAAACTTGTGGAGTTCCCAATTGAGTGATCAAATAATTATACATGATCTCCAATATCTTCATGGACAAGTAAAACTTGACTCTACATGAAACAGCATTAATTTAGTATACACAAAAGAATATTTTGCAATATTTATTTTATTAGGGTTTTAAATTTAAATAAACTGCTATAGATATCGATGATAAACTTTTTTTTTGGTGACACTCTTTTGACCGAAGGTAGTAGTTGTTTGTCCCTTCATTCCCTGACTCATGCCATCTTTCCATTCAAGTTTACTGATGAAATGATTTTTGGTGAGATTGATGATACATGTTGTTGTCTAATGTTGGTCCTGAGAAAAACAGTGCCTTATGATTAAAGAACAATTGTTTCATAGTTTTCATTTTTAAAAATTCACTTGAAACAAAACAATAACTTCATTCCTTTGTGTTGGAGCACTGTTTTACATTAGTCTTACATAATGGAAATGTGCGTTCTTATCCAATTCTACTGAACTTTTCTAATTTTCTCGTCCACTGCAATTTCCTAAAAATATGATTTGTCTGCACCGCTTGAAGATCCCCTTGTGCAATACAGGCCATGGAAACATGGATGTGTTCGAGAAGATTTCTGTCCCATTCTGTATGCATGCTTGTCTTGGCCTTTTAGCCCATATGTATTACTGGAAATTGAAGTTCTTCAAGCTTGTGACAATTTTATGGCCTCTTGATGACATGAATTTCTCCAGATGCCTGTTATCTTATAGCACATGTCAGTGTTTTTTCCTATATCATTGAAACAGTCTTATATTTTCCTTGGCTAGGTGGTTCTTTATCTTTTATTTCCTTGTAGATGTTTGGGTTGCCTTTTGCCTTCGCAACCTTCTGGATTGCTGCTTAGATTTTGCATTAAAACTTTACGTTTGTCACGTTGTTCCTTCCCCAATGAATAATTCACAAATTTCCTTGTTTGTGGTGTGATAGATAGAACTGGAGCAAGATGAACCAGTTCACCCTTCCATGGAGACTACGAACTAATACAAGACGGTTTCTTTTATAGGGATGGATGGCCTACCTGACCCCTAAGCAAATATGCTTGAATCCATCTTTATCTCTTTGCTAACAAACCAACAATCCTAAATCCTAATGCAATCCGTGTCTCTGTTCACATGCTATCCTTTGTGCTGCGCTGGTGGGCGCAGGGCGCAGGCTAGGTCCCACTATCACATAATAGTTTGTTTCTTATTCAACTGAGTCATCTAGTTTTGACATTTAGAACACTGCACTCTTCTATTTCCTGTGAGTATTGACTAGCATGATATCATATGATTATTATCTTAAGTTCTTACTTGACACGTGACATCTGTCTTATTAACAGAACTTTTTTCTTAGATATATGTTAACTGTAAAGTGTTTAGTTTATCAAGTAGATTTGGAACGAAGTATTATATTATCAAGTAGCCAAAACAGATGTTTAAATTTATGCTTACTGATCCAAGCGCTGTGACGGCACTATTTTGCTGATTGTAGCTGTTCACTTCAGTCTTCAGATGTCTGTAACTTGATATGCCGAGTTTATATTTAATACTAAAAACTATGAAATAGGAAATAAAGGAAAAGGTAGCTGTGAAGGATGGAAGTGGTGCCAGTGGTAGATTTATATTTGTAAAATCAATAATACGAGTGTTGCAGCCACTTGAAAATGGGTTCTGGAGCATGGATTTGTTTTGCGAGCAGTTGTGGTACTTTCTCGAAAACAATGTTTTAATCTCAGCAAATCACTGGGCTAGTGTTTCTTCAGTGGACAGACTGAGTGGCAACCTGGACGTGTATAAGTTCAAATTAAAATTATGGTTCTTCTAGATTTTTTTTACTATCTTTTATATGTTTGATTTGACTTTGTCCCAGCTGGTTTGTGTTTCTATCCTTTGATACTCCACAAAACACCATGTAGGTGTAGCCTTTGCAAAATGCTACATGAGGTTTGTTGTTGTGTTGTTCTCTTTAGTTTTAGGTTTATGCAAACACGAAACCGATATAAAATTTCAAAAAATACCGAGTAGGCTTTTTTATGCATTTTAGTTGGTTAACTTTTTTTTTTTGCGGTATCTTAGTTGGTTAACTTGATGGCTCTATTTATAGCATTTTTTTTTGTGGGAATTGGGTTACATTTTTGTGTAATTATGCCACTAAGTGGACTTTATAGGATGCTTCGGGCTGCTGCAAGAGTTTTACATGTTTTTCTTTGATCAAAATTTTAGTTAGTTCATTTTCTGTGCATATCAGTCAAACAAAGTTTCTCGAGCTAATAGATTCCATTTCCGTTTTCACAGTTCCCCTTCCGTTTCAAAGTTTTATATTGTTTTGAACAAATAAAGTAGAGTAATTATCTGGCAGCCAAGTTTCTGGTGGGCCTGTTGGGCTTTTCTTCCTTGACGATGCATGCCGTTGGCGTTCCATCTCAACGGTTGGAACAAGATCGGACGCCTCAGGAAACGAGCAGAATCAGGTGCACTGTTTCCAGGCTGGCAGGCTGCCCATGGCACTGGCTACAGTACGTGATTGCCATCTGAAGATGGCCCTGGTTGTCAGTGTCAGTATCGTGGCCTTAGGGTCCAATCCTCTGACTCTTCTGATGATCACAAGAACTGCCCATGGCACAGCGCAGCAGGACCTCTGGCCCACGCACGTAAGAACGTGAGGCGTTTTCGCCGAGCCGGAAAACGACAGTGCATGCAGAATCCTCCGGGTCCCACCTGGGACCCCAAGAAGACGAGGAAATGAAACGCATTAACGCAAAGCAGCAACCTTTTTTGAGCGTATAAAAATTTTTTTTTGAGCGTATCAAAGCAGCAACCTGGACGCCCGCGGCCCCGAGCATGGACACGGACCCACAAGTAACTCAGTGTCTTTGGGTCCGGCGCGCAGCGGGACGTAGCAAGAACCAGAGCATTTGTAGTCCCACATGTCAGACCCACGCATTTTCCCCTGCCGTGCGCTATCATCTTCCTTTCCAAGGAAACGGCCTCCTCCGCCTATAAAGCTGACACCCCGGCACCATTGCCAGGTACAACAAAAAGCTTCCCATCCGCTCGGCTCGGTTCGTCCATCCACCACTAGCCTCTCCATCTCCTCTTCGGTGCGAGAGCCTTCGCTTGTTGTTGGGGTCGCGATGGAGAAGGAGGTCGGCGTGAAGAAGGAGGCCTGCCTGAAGAAGGAGGCGGTGGCCGTGGCGGCGCCGGAGGAGGCGACACCGACCCTGACCGCGCCGCCGATGCTGCTGGAGAAGGAGCCCGAGGCGCCGGAGAAGTGCTACAAGAAGACGGTGGGGGAGGAGGCGACGTTCCTGGAGAGCGCCAAGGACTACTTCAACCAGTTCAAGGCGATGCCCGCGCAGAAGCACTGGATCTGCGTCAAGAACTACTTCTCCCAGAAGTGCAGCTCGGTAATGTCGCTTGCCCCCAACCCACTCTCGTCTTCTCGATATTCCCGTTCCATGTTGCGCGCAAGTGATTTTGGCGAGTTCTTCTGGTTTGCACTAGTTGTTTCTGTTTGTGTTCTGCTTTCCTGGTTGCGAGAAAATGGCTGTGTGTGTAGTTGATTTTTCCCCCGCGACCGTGCGCGTAGTTGATTTAGCCATGTATGCGCGTAATTAGTCTTGCGATCAGGAATCTCGTGTTGGTGATGCCATGCTAGTGTTCGTAACTCGTAAGTGATCAGAAAATCGTCGTGTTGTCACCTCGTTTTCTCTTAATCGTGAAAGGATAATGGGGGAAGAGATGAAAGGTGATTAGCATGTGTTCTGGTGTTCAAATCCTTATGTATTTTTAGCATCTCAGGCAGTGATGTAGTAGTGATATATTATTATTCAGTCTCGTGCTCAGAAACTGTTCGACGATGATGATATAATTTCTTCTCCCTGTGCGGATCAGGGGATAATGAATAGGGGGGTTTTGAATGAAATGAAGAATAGTGGATTTAGCATGTTTGGGAGTTCAAATCAGTACTGTACAATTTTTATGCAAGCCTTCCTTCGTGTAACGTTCCTGTTATGTATAGATGGAATCCATTCCGGGCACTAGTGTAGCAGCAATTTAGTGAGATTATTTCTGCACAGTTTTTTACTAGTGAACATGATGGTTCTGGAGATGATCGACCGGTTATGCTTTTTCCTGGTTATTTGTGATGGACTATGGTATCCTCAGGGTCATTGATAGCTGATTTTTGTTTTGCTTGCTAGCTTTGCTAGAGTATGTGATATTGATTCTGAACCATGTCACGCAAGATTTCTCTGTCTGGCTTATGTCCTACACTCCAATCATGGATGCTTTTCCTCCTCACTTTATAATTGCATCTCTGCAGCAACTCATTCTTTTTTGTTATTGATTGGTGAGGGAGTACTGATGCCACGACAGTAATTGAAATGAGTTTGTGCTATGTTCTTTCAGAGTTTTGGTTTGGATTTCAGTAGCTAATTTGTTAGTGCTTATGATGCATTTGGACTAGACACAGTTTTAATTATGTTGGTTCCTGATTGTGATGTGCTTTAAGGCCTTCAGACTTGTGCCTTGGATTTCAGTAGCAATTATGTCTGTTCCTGTTTGTGATGTGTTGTGCATTCAATTTCAGTAGCAAATCTGTTCTGTTTATGATTCACAGTTTGAAATATGCCGTTTCCTAATTATGATGTGCTTTCCAGACTGGTGGCCAAGATTTCAGTAGCTAATCTGTTCTGTGACACAATTCTAGCAGATATCATTGCATTTGCGCTGATTCTTGAATATGATGTTCTTTGGAGCTGATCTCATGGTGCTTGTGACATTTTTCAGGTGTTCGGCAAGCAGAAGGTTGAACCTGTGGTCAAGGATGAGACTCCGGAGGTGGAGAAGCCGGCAGCAGTGCAGTCTCACTGAAGGGGTTCTGATCGTCTTCGGAGGAACAGATGTAAAGATCTTTGGGGGTGTTCTACAATCTACAGTGGCGAAAACCTGAGACTTCTTTGGTCTCCTGATAGCTGTTCGAAGTAGTGGTGTGGGCATCGTTTGTCCAGTAATTCGTCATGAAAACTATGTGTTTCTGCATCAAGTTCTTGGCATGTGAACCTTAATCTGCCTGAAATGGAATGGTTACTGAAGCCTTTTTGCGATGATTTGGTATTGTTGATTTTCTTTTCCTGCTGGCGCCTATTGCCTTTGCATTTGAGCTGTCAGGTTAGATTCCAGTGGCGAGTATTTCCAGTTATGATTGTTGATTGATGAATTAGCAGTCGCACTGATAATGCAGTTCTATGTTGTTTCGATATGCTTGATTGCTTGACTATTCCTTTGCTCAATCATTTAGACCATGTGGTAAAAATTGTTAGCGTTTACAACTGCAATTGTGGTCCTGAAACATTAGCATGACGAGCTATCCAAAATGGCTGCATACGTGCAGGACGCACTCTTCCCGTGTCGACGTCTGCGCGCTGCGCTACTGCTCTTCGACTACAGTGTGCCTTGGGCAGGACGTGAGTGGAGGAGGACCTGGGCAGTGGTGGGCACCTCACCGTTGGCGGCTGCCACTGGCACACAACGCAACGAGCACGCAGGATGAGGATGGTATGTACTGCGTCGCGGTGACGCCGTTCAGGCGACACGGGACACACGGTTTGCCGCAAGCAGCGGCCTGAATACATCGGCCCAGGCCCGTTAGAATAAACATAGGCGGCCCATGCCAACACTGCCAGACAGCTGCAGCCCAATTCTCTGGATCATTCTGCCCCTTTCTATCCCTCTCGATCTTTCTTTCCTACGCTCCAAGAAAGAAAAACCAGAGGCGCCCCCGCTTCCGCCGCCGTTCCGAAATCCGTTTGTTTCCCACCGTGCAAGAAAGAAAGAGGAGACAAAAGACGAGGGGCGCGCGATAGCTTCGAGCCTGACGCTGCCAACGACGCCTCCCAAGTCCCATCCCATCGACGATTTGCCATCCACCGCCCGCAGCTGTTCCCCTCTCCGCCGCCGTCGCAACGACCTTGCCAGGCTCCTCAAGGTAATTGGCCTCCCGGATTAGAAACGATCGCTTCGCGTTATGTGTGTGGGCCGTCGGGGCGAGGTAGCTCGTGCTGGGCGGGGAGGGTGCGCGCACCGGTGAAGCCGTTGTTCATGGGGACCCTTGTTCATGTGTGCTGGAGCTTGGATTGCCTTCGCTTTGTGGTTGCACGCTAGCTGTTCGTCAAAATTCTAGAGAGCGAGCGCCTGCTGGCAGCGTTCCTTTTAATTTGGTTACGGCGTTTTCCTTGTGATTCGATAGGTTGGTTCATACGTATTACATTACTGACCTGTGTCTCGGTTAGATTGGTAAAGGCACCATATACTAGTTTCTCTGCCTACCAGGTAGTGTGAAGCAGGATGGGCATGTTGTAACTGGTTACAATACTGTCTTCCAGTTAGATGCCTGAACATAAGGTGCTGTGAAATTTCCATGGTAAAGCGAAAGCATACTAGTTTGCATTCCTACCAGGTAGTATGAAGGTAATTGTCTGAAGCAGGATGGACATGTGGCAACTGCCTAACTGGTAATTGCAGCTAGATGTCTGGACATAATGTGCTGTGGGATTTTCATGTCAGTTAATTCTGTGTGCTGATGCCTTTTGGATTAAGCCAATCATCCCATGATCACCGCTCCAGACAATTGGCGCTGCCCTTAAGATTTGGTTTATATTATTCTTACATGACAATCTGTGCTTGGTATTAGTACTTGTCTGATACTGGATTGGAAACTTGGGAACTGTCCATTTACTCTTAGCCATTGTAATTCTACCCCTTGCTTTTTTGTGATTACATGGGGGTCGATGGCTTACAGATACACAGTAACAAATAATAAGGCTTCTTTTGTTCTGTGCTCGATGTTTCTAGTATGCTTGAAACTATTATTCTCATCCTGTTTCTGTGTCTCAATGTATTACTGTCTTCAATCATGCCATATATTACATGAAGGTATTATAGATTTTGTTGGTTTCCCAAGTCAACGCAATCACTTGTTATTTTTTTTTGTGCTTGTTGTTTTCCTTCCATTTATTTTTGTTGTGCATTATAAGTCCCTGACTGACATAGAATATTAAATAATGATCCCATTGATGGATTTTCTCTCAGTGTCGGCAGTTATCTGTCTTCAATCATTCTAACTTCTAAACCTCCTCCGACTAGATTGAAAGCTTCCTAATGATTGGATCATTGCACTCTCCCAATCTTATGGCTTTCTAGATTCAGCTTCTTTTTGTGTATGATCAAGAGTATTGTTGCCCAATGGTTGGTGCCCATGGTAGAAATGTGTCATATTGTGCATTCCTGAAATAACATTCGGTGCTGCTATTTATCTGGTGATGGTAATTTAGGGTACATTGCTTATGCAATGTAAGGATTGGCTGACGAGTATGGGTTTTCAAGGTTCTTTTTCATCATAATTTTTCTAGCATTAAAAGATTACTTTTTTTTCAGTGTTGAGATGGATTCAGGCAATGCTCAATCTGAAGGTTCAGCCCCATCTGTTCCTAAAAACCCTGCTATGGCTTCATGTCGGAAGAAGAAAACTGATGATGCTACTTTCCTCGAAGATGTGAAAGATCACATTGATGAGTTCATTCATGCCTCCATGGATGAGCACAAGTCCTGCTTTAAGAAAACAATTCAGAAGGTCGGCTGCACCATACACTGAAATTGGGTTTTCTCTAATAAAAAATGGCTTCTTGTCCCTTTGATATTTCTGCAGTTGCCATACATTTCATGCTGAAACGTTCTGTTTTCCATGTTGTGCACAGATGTTTGGGATGTCAAAGGCTGTTGCAGAGCGATCAGCCGCGGAGGCAAAGGAGGCTGAAGTTGAAAGTGCTCTGCCTCTTCAGACCAGTGTTTCACAGTAGAATGTAATGGTGTTGGTAATCTGTTGCTGAGATGATGAAGTGTCGGCATTGGTTTGGCCGTTACTGGATCTAGGTTTTCATTCTCAGAAGTATGCTTTATGGGTACAAGTGTATGTCATAAAAGATAAACATATTTAAACTATAGGAGTGCAAGTTGGGATTGACACGTTGTAATCAAGTTAATTTAGGTTCATTTCAGTTTAACAGAATAAGCAGCGTGTTATGACGCTTCTCTATTTTCTCTTTAACCCTAAGAAGATCTTGTCCTGTAAGGAAGCAGCTCTGAAACTTTTGAAAGTGCTTTGTGGTGTCAGCATGGTGTAGCCACCAGATGCCAGTGTTTCTTCTCCGATGCTGTATAACGCCACGTGACATAAACAGATTTTTAACTATGGGATTCCATTCAAAACCTTGGAAGTGCCAACATCGTCTAGAAAGCTTGGAAGTGGCAAAATTGTCTGAACCGTTGGACTTGTCATGATGGTGATTTCTGATGTTTCCTGTTTGGCACTTATTTATTTGTGAGCAACCTAATACAAGCATGTTTCACAAATTGCACCATTATCCAGTGGTTAGTGTTTGCCTCATGCCCTCATATAAAATCCCTTTTAAAGCTTTGCTCATGTTGTCTATCATCCTAAGCACCTACGATCTCTTTTAAGAAATTCAATCGGAAAGCCAATTTTCTGTGACAGAAACTTCTGGAATAGACATGCTGCACCTGACACCGTTTGACACGTCGCCGGTCAAAGGAAAACGCACTGGAGTCAGTGGTGCTCATAAGCTAATCCTGCCTAGCTAACTCTCTTAGCATATTTTAGTGCTAGTGAGCAGTGATCGCCTTGGCGATCAAGGAAGCAAGACCACCATCTCAACGGCCTTTTATCCTCCATTCCAAAGTCATCGATCTCCATTCCACAACTGTGTGCTGGAACCAAGCGTGGAAATGGCTTCCATCCCCACCAGCTCCTCCCCATTCAAGGTGCGTCTCTTTGCACGGGTTGGTTTGCTTGTTTCCTCAACGTTTGGCCATGCGCTCCTCTGATCTTCTTGCTCACTGCAACAATACCTGAAGATCATATTAGGGTCGTCGTCCCCGGCGCGACGCGAGATCTTGGCCGATATGGGATACGAGTTCACCGTCATGGTTGGGAAAACTTTAAATACAGATTGTTTTAGCCTCCGAGTTTCTTTTCGTTTCTCGGCCGGTTATGTCTGATTGTCTGATTTCTCTGTTTCACTATGTCAGAGTGCTGACATCGACGAGAGGGCCATCAGGAAGGACAAGCCAGAGGAGCTGGTGAAAGCACTGGCTGAAGCCAAGGTATATTGCTGCAATGCTGCGTATATGACATCTATGTTGGAAATACATGCAATTGTAAGTTTAATTTCCGAACTAAATTAAACATGACGATAAACAATCCTAGCATGCAATTATCGAGCAGACTAGGCAGTACGAACAGCATAATCATGACATCAGAAAACATGATTAAAACACAATGTACGTACTGAGGAATTACCGTAGAGAAGAGGAACGACGACGGTTCTACGGACGGAACGCAGCAGACGATGGTACGCTGCAGCACCAGACTTGGACGGAGGACGAGCCATGGTGAAGACGTCTTGAGCAGTCGCGCGCAGCGCTTCCCAAAAACCTTATTCGCCCTCTCCCGATGCAGGATCTCGAAGACGACTGGTTCCGGAGACCTGCTCTCCCGTTTGCCGGTGCACGCCGGCACTCGGGATGGAGTAGACTACGATGGCAACGCAGCAATGAGAAGTAGCAAAACCCTAACTTGTATAGACCTTTTTAGGGACTCCCAAACCTAGAGGATTCCCGTATAGAGTCTATGGTGCACTTCTTCCATGAGGGAGGTGGTCTCTATTTATTGGGAGGAAAACCCCACACCCTCATCCATTAGCAATATGGGACTAATAGATGACGTACCTCCTCAAGTGCTAATGGACTTTTGAGATTTACTTAGGATTATTCATATGGGCCAAGCCCAATAATCTAACAATCTCGATACTCGTTACAGGAATACTAGTTTAAGAAGCTTGTTGCTGCAATGGCAAAATCTGAACTGTTTTTTTTTCAACTGTAGGCCGAGGCCATCAAGCTGAAGATACATGGCGAATGTGCTCCAGACGGAAACCAGACTACCCTTCTGATTACCTCTGACCAGGTATGGAAAATTGGAAGTTCATGTCCAGCCTTCGGCGGATTAAGGTTTGTACTATTGTGGGGGTGTTGACAAATGACAAATGACACCTTGAGCACTTTCGAACGAATTTTTACGCGTGTAAAGGTCATGGTGAGCAAGGGAACGATTAGAGAAAGGCCACGTAGTGCAGAAGAAGCCAGGGAATTCATCAAGGGTGAGAGTTTCTCCTTCCTCGTGAATGTCATATATGCTGTGGCTGAAAGGAAATGCCATCTTCAGGGCAAAAATTGTATGATTCTTCGTTTTTGTGTGCCCTTTTGTTGGCAGGGTATTCGGATGATCGAGCATTTGCCGTGAACTTTGTTCTTGTGACCAACCTGAGCACTGGGACTACAAAAGGAGGATGGGATATACCCGAGGTAACTGATCAGATATCAAAGATCTTCTCAAGTATGAAACATCTGCAAATCACAATGGCCTCTGTCTTGTGCTGCACTGCTTTATGCAGATCAAGTTTCATCACATACCGGACGAATTCATCGACAGAGTGGTGAGTCTCGACACCTGTAAAGTGTAAACATTGTTCTGCGTCTAGGATTGTAATCTATACACCAAAAAAAATGTAGGAATAAGATAAGAGAGTTTGTGAAATGGCATCTTCATTCAGGTTAATCAAGGTGACATGACCTGCGTGGCTGGTGGGCTTAAGCTGACACATCCATCAGTACTGCCATTCATCAAAGAACTGGTGAGCAATTGCTCATATTCTGTATGTCACAAGCAACACGCTTCTTAATCTGAAGATGCAGACAATGGTGAATTCAGTTCTTTGCTGTTGTTGTGACCTCTGTGATCTCTGGTTGGTTGCCCAGGTCGGTACGGCGGATAGCGTTCGAGGTCTTCCAAGGGAACTCACAAAGGAGCTCATTCGTGAGTCACTGGAAGCCCAGGCAGAATGAATCGGTTTGTGACGAGGAGTTGACGAGGTGTTATAGATGTGAGCGAGCATCAGTCAAAAACTCACTGGGTGATTTTTCATCCAGTCTGTACTGCTACTTTAGCATGGAATGCTTTCACTACTAGAATTGTATTCTTAGTCGAGAGTTTAAAAACTGTCGGCCATTAACAATTGCTGTCGGAAAAATATATAGCCAAGAGTATACCGTCGGCCATTTACCCCTAGCCATCCATTGTTGGCCATTCGACCAATAGCCGACGGGATGTCGGCCACTGGGTTCCCAACAGGAAAAACCCGACGGTCTACTGTTGGCTTTTTGATAGCTAGTCTAACATGATATATGGATAGTCATTCCATTTCCCAATGGTTGGAGTACCGTCGGCCATTTATTTTTTATGTTTTAAAAATAAATTTCTGATCCTTTTAATTTCATAGTATAATTATTTTATTGTTTTGATGAATCATTTTCAGTATTGCAGTTGTCGTACTTTCGACATAAACAATGTATGTAACTATATTATACTTTTTTTATTGCGGGAAGGTAACTATATTATACTATTGTAACACTACTGGAATAAAGCTTTCTCTGTTGCATTTGGATGCGACAGAACTTTGATAGCAATAATTAAACTGTTTTCTCATGTTGAGTGAAAGAATCATTATACAGCTGATAAGTACATGTTTTCAGATACTAGTGTACAAATTTTACAGATAGAAAGATGGAAAACAATCTTTTGGTTGTTTCCTTTCACGAATTGTAGAACCTTTGTACTTCATCATGACGGACTAATCTGTATCCGGAGGAAAGTAAAAGTAGATTAGAGATCAGACTGATTTGGATTCAGAGAAAAGACATGGAAGAAAATGACCCATGGTAACTGATTATTGCATATATAGTGCGTACGGAGTATAGGTAACCTTTGAAACTATGAGATCTATACGTATGCCCATCTGTGCTTGACGCAACTGCTCGATGGAGACGGCCGGCCGACAGGCCGCAAAGTTCGAACTGCTGGGAAGTGGCAACTATCAAGAAAGAGATCAAGCAGATCACGAGGCCGGAATGATACGTTCCGAACTGCTGCATAGAAAGAAAGTGAAGCAGATCAGGAAGCTAGAAGGATACCTGCAGGTGAAGTGAAGGCGATGTGTATTGTTCCTTCCTGCTCGGCGATGGCGCCGACGTACGAGCGGAGCATTCCGGCGGACTCCGCATCGACCAGTTCCACCGCCGGCAGCTCTCAGATTCACATTTTGTGTTAATGAATAGAGAGGTGGATTGGTTCCGTTTTTATTGGCAACTACCAGCCGTGGCCTCTAAGGAGTTTTATTTACGTGCACGTTGTGTTAATCGTGGAGTTTTGCTGGGAATTACCAAGCGTGATATAGAGAACCATCCGTAATTTCTAAACCTGGCCGATGTGGTTGTTAAGACCGTTGGTATTTATATGAACTGTTGGCCATTCTTTACATGTCCAAGAGTATCGTATTGCACCATCGGCAACTACCAATCAAATATTGATGTTCCCGAGAGGTAGTCGGGAATTTCATACAACTCTCGGCTAAAGTTAAGATTCCTGTAGTGTTTGTTCCTCTCTGTCTGGGATTATATATATTACTTATGTCTTTGTGAGTACTACTTGCACTCGATTTGCCATCTTCTATATAGTTACTAATGCTTCAGAGTTCGGAGTTGTTTTTCTGGGTCTCATTCTTCAGCGAGCCTGTGAGTAGCCCTGTTTGGAACAGGTATATCGTGCTTATGGCCAAAATGAGCTGAAACTAGCAACCAGACGCCGTGTTTTTTACAGCTTTTTTGGGCCACGTTTCCTCTAGCACACATATTTGTACTAACACGTAGAAACCGAGTCAAACTCGCTTTCCACATAAGCGTTTTTTTACATGTTTGTGCGACTTACGTGAGAAGCGCTTATCTTCACCGCAGTACCAAATAAGGTCTAAGATGGAGTTGTGGTCAAAGTGCACACTATTTAAAATTAAGAGTTAAATACACCAACGGCCCTTAAACTTGTCCTAAGATACCATTTAGGTCCACGAACTTACAAAATCGAAATCTAACACCCTGAACTTGTTAAGTTGTG
This sequence comes from Digitaria exilis, assembly GCA_015342445.1. NCBI lineage: Eukaryota > Viridiplantae > Streptophyta > Magnoliopsida > Poales > Poaceae > Digitaria > Digitaria exilis. Next base: position 270,348 of record JACEFO010002183.1, read on the forward strand.
CCACTTAGATCTATACCCTTTAATATTTATGAAAACCCCATAAATTTTATCATCTTCTATATTTACGCCCTCATCTCTTCACCTCTTTCTAATCTCCAAATCTTGCCATGGTACCCTGCCCCTGCGCCGTCGCCGAATCCCCGTGCCGCACACTGTCTTGGCCCATGTCGTGCGCCGCCGCATGCTTCCCCATGCGCAGCAGGCGCCGCACATGTTGCCTAGATTCCGTCACTAGTCCGCGGCCATAATAAAGAATATGATATTTTTTATAATTTTTTGAAGGAAAAAGTCCATTTTTGGTCATCCAACTCTTGCCTCAGTTTGGTTTTGGCCATCGAACTCTAAAACCGGGTATCTTTTGCCATCCAACTATCAAAACCGTTCAAATTTGGCCATCGAGCTGTTTTGATGAGTGGTTTTAACTTTTTTATTTACAATTTAGTCCTTAGATCTTAAAATGATTATTACTTTTTGCTCGTACCTGCGATTTAGGTGATTATTGTGGTCACGTGTTAATAACGGTGAGCATTATATTTTAAAGTGATCTTTGCACTATTTTATCACTATTTTTTATATTATTTTTTGGTCGTTGGATAGAAAAAATAATATAAGAAAAATTAAACAAACAGTTATAAAATAATACAATCAACATTTTAAAATATAAAGCTCATCGATACGAACACATGACCACTAGAATCACTTAAAACGAAGATGCAAGAAAAAAATAGTAATCATTTTAACATCCAAGGACTAAAAAGCACTAAATTAGTCCATTTTAATCCTTGGATCCTAAAATGATTATTATTTTTTCTTCTATCTCTGATTTAAGTTATTCTAGTGGTCATGCATTCGTAACAATGAACTTTATCTTTTAAAATATTGGATATATTATTTTATAATTGTTTGTTTTACTTTTCTTATATTGTTGTTTGTACACAACAACCAAAAAATAATATAACAAATAGTGATAAAATAGTATAAAGATCACTTTAAAATATAGTGCTCACCTTTATTAACATGTGACCACAAGAATCACCTAAATCGGAGTATGAGCAAAAAAGTAATAATTATTTTAAGATCTAAGGACTAAATTGTAAATAAAAAAAGTTAAAACCACTCATCAAAACAGCCCGATGGCCAAATTTGAACGGTTTTGATAGTTGGATGGTCAAAGATACCCGGTTTTAGAGTTCAATGGCTAAAACCAAACTTAAGCAAGAGTTGGATGGCCAAAAATAGACTTTTTCCTTTTTTGAATAAGACAAACGGTCAATTTTAGGGGGGAAAGTCAAACATGATTGTAATTTGTTAAAAAAGAGTAGACAAATAAAGTTTTTTTTAGAAAAGGAGACAACAGAGTTTGCAAAGTCTGCCCAGAGTTAGAATACTTGAATGCATACATGCTTTGTAAAAATGAATCAAGGGTGACTTTGTACAATGCTTTGAAGTTTACACCCTACTACAAGGTGGACACGGAAAGTCTTAAATGTGATTTAAACATTAAATTTCTATTCAATATTACTAACAGCTTCAACTTGACCCAAAATGATTTGGGGTTATTTAAATTCTTTAATACGGCGTTGGTTTGTACTCCATCCGTTCCAAAATATAGGTCGTTTGACCTTTTCAGTTTATTTAAATTTTTTAATATGGCATTGGTTGGTACTCCCTCCGTCCCAAAACGTATTTTTCCTTCAACTTTGACCACTCGTCTTATTTAAATTATTTTTACAAAATATCATATTTTTTTTTTCTAGCTGGCTTTTGTAATAAGTAAACTTCAAGAATAACCTAAATTGTGCTATATTTGCATTACTTTTTTTTAATAAGACGAATGGTCAAATTTGAGGTTAAAAAAGTCAATCGACTTATATTTTGGAACAAAGCGAGTACAAACCAACGCTGTATTAAAGAATTTAAATAACCCCAAATCCATTTTTTTTACACTAGTTGTATCTGTATAGTTTTACTAACATTGGTCAATGGTCCAAACAAAACAAAATGTTCTTCTAATCAAAATACTTCTTACAGAAAAGGACAAAGATAGCGTTAAAGTTACTCCTACTGAAAGTTCTCTTCGATGACAAGTATGCTTTCGTATCAAAACTTACGGTGTCCCAAAGCATGACCCCAAATGTCCATGGAGTTTTATTTTTGAAAAGTTTCAAAATTCATCCAAATTTATATTCCAAAGTAGGCCCTGGATATGACCTTGGGCACTCATGGAGTCATGGCTGGTAACCTCTGCTGTAGTACCTTAAGGCAGTAATAACCTGATAATGTCTTAATTCTTCTGTTTAACGAGTCGGTAGGGGAAGAAGAAGAAAAATCACTGCGCCGAAGAGGCCCCTCTAATAAGCAGCTCCGAAGCCAGCTCGACGACTCGTCCTCCTCCCCGCATCCCGCCGCCGCCTTCCACCCCCGCCTCCCCGGATCCTGCCGCCGCGCCGCGATGGAGGACGACGACGAATTCGGCGACCTCTACACCGACATCCTCATCCCCACCCAGACACCCGCCTCCACCTCCGCGCCATCTAACGCTGCTCCCGTCGAAACCCTACCCCGGCCGCCTCCAAACCCTAATCCTACCCCCGTGGCGACGGCGGCACCGGCGTTAGCGGAAGACGACGACGACTGGCTCCTAGGAGGGAGCGACCCCATCCCCGGGGTCGACCCGACCGGAGACTGGGCTGACGAGGACGACGATGGAGGCGCACCTGCGCCGCCCGCTAAGCGTGATGCTGCTGCGCCCATGAAGCCGCCCCCCGCCGCGGATGACCTCGATCCGCTCATGGGGGGCGTTGTAGGTGACTCCGGGCCAGCCATCCCTGGGCTCTCGTCGGCGGCGGCAGCTGGTGCGGCCGGCAGCGAGGATTGGGACAGCGATAGCGAGGACGACATCCAGATCGTGCTCAACGAGACGGACGGTCGCCGTGGGCTCGGTGAGGATGAAGGCGACGACGAAGATGGCGAGGACCTTGTCATTGTCGCCGATGGACCGCACATCCCCGGCATGGAGGAGCAGGATTGGGGAGAAGATCCAGCTGCCGCAGGGGCGGAGGGGGAGCGGAAGGACGGCGGAGAGCCTGGTAAGGCGGTGGCGGCACCGGGCGGGAGGATCGGGTACAGTGGCGGCGGTCCAGGGTTCCATCCGCAGCACCATTCCATGTTCAAGGTCAGTTACTTGGGCCAAGAAGCCGTACGATGCACTCTGACCACCCTTGCAGAGGGAGACGGCGTAAACCTGGTTGCAACTGACTATGCTTTATGTTGTATACTGTGTGTTACTTTGGTGGAAATTTCTCAACTTCATAGTTTCTCTTTACAATTTTTTGCTTACCATTCCACAATGTAACTGTAAATGCATTATTAACATATAAAGGAAGAAAAATCCAATGATCTTGCATTTTCCATTGGATGCTTCCTTATAGCATCTTCAAACATTCAGCTCTTGGGACGGGTTATCTCAGTGCTGGAGTAGCTATCAGCCTGTCACGTTGGTAATGTTGAGGCTGATTGGTGCTTATTCGGACCTCGGAAGTCGATAATTGAATTTCAATCAACAGATGCAGTTTTGATCTGTACAAAGCTGTGCATTCTGGAAGAACGATGCCACTATTCACTTGTACAGAGGCGTGCAGCTTTTCCAGTTCATTGTTATCCAATAATTGATAGGGGGAGAGTGATATTATCCAGCTCAAAGTGCATCACCATGCTTGCTAAACTCTCATTAATTCAAAGCTTTGGCAGTGCCCTAAAAATCTTAGTTCTTTGGCTACTCAAAGATAAGGTGCAAGCCAATCTCCCTGGCTGCGGGTTTAGAATTTGATAGCTGAGTTAGTTTTGTTAGTGTTAACCTCAAAAGGAGAACGACGATTCACTGCGGATAGATATGTTTCCTTTTCCTCGCTACCAACAAACATACGGCTCTGCTTACCTAGAAGAACTGGTGGCAGCATGATGAACCATACTGAGCCTCTTAGACCTTCTGGTTATTCAAGGGAGGTTATACCTTGTATGCTTGGAGGACCATGCTAGTCAAGCTAAATGATCTGATTGTAGCCATAACTGTAATTTGATAAGAGAAACATAAACAATATCAATAACAAGCTATAAGTTCCAAGAAGGTCAGGATAGAAATGAATTCAACCCAACAAGAGCCACAGATCAAGTTGATGTAGCCTTTTGTCCCAAGGAGCTGAAATGTTACGCGTGTTGCTAATCTATAATCAGCATTCGTGCTCATATTGAGCTTGAATATGCTAAATATCAGTTTTTGACTTGGGCATATTTGAGTAATATCTTAATTTTTTGTTTTTGATTTAAGACAATTGCATGTGTTTTTTTTTCTTTCCGGAAGGAAGGTTGATTTTTAACAAAATGGGTCTGCAATATTGGATAACATGACATTCCTTATCTACTATTTTCATGTAAAGTTTTTTTGAGATCACAATATATCATGCAGGAAAAGCAAACAATCGTATGTGAACAGAAGTGTCAGTTTTAATGTTGATGTAGCAGTTAAATTTTGTTTTATTGACAGCATGATACATGTTTTTATGTATTAGCTATTCCCGTGACTTGCATGCTGGCAAACTGATGATAGTTAGCTATATTTGCTAGGGCAAGAACTGTTCAACTTTTTCTTGTTTCTTGCTCGGGCAAGAACTGTTCAACCTTTTCTTGTTTCTTTACACGCGTAACAATTTTGTCATATTGTTCTGTTGATTACTGCCGATAACTGTTCTCCCATTTTCTTAGCTGCACTTTTTGAAGTTAGCCCATCCCAACTTGCCTGGGACTACAATGCTTTATTGTTGTAACTTTTGGAAGTTATTCTATGTTAACCTTATTGATTCTTTCTTCATGTTGCAGTATGTACGCCCTGGCGCTCCTGGTGCTGCAGTAGGCGGCGCTCCTGGTGCTCCTGGTCAGTTCCGCCCTCCTGGGCCTTCAGGTCCTTTTCCTGGTCGAGGAAGAGGTGACTGGAGGCCTGCTGCTGGTCGGGGCATGAATAAAAACTTTCATTCAGGGTATGGAATGACTCCATGGGGTGGTTCAGGACGTGGTTTTGGTGGTGGACTAGATTTCACAATTCCTCCTCACAAGTAAGTTCACTGATAGCGACAGCAGCAATAAATATACTTTTGGAATACAGTATACCCATTTATAGGATGAGATTAATAGTTCAGAGCGTCTACAGAATTTTTTGTTTTTGATATGGGTTGTTCTAGTTATTAATTTATAGTAAATATTGATTATTATTTTGAAACAGGACAATATTTGATATTGACCTGGATACTACATTTGAGGAGAAGCCATGGAAATATCCGGGTGCTGACATTTCAGACTTTTTTAACTTTGGCCTTGATGAAGAGAAGTGGAAAGACTTCTGCAAGCAGCTGGCGAGTCCATTTCTTACATTTGGCAGTACATATATTTGTTTACCCTTGTATCTTTTCATTTTAAATTTAAACAATAAAATCTTCTATCATCAGGACCAACTGCGACTAGAGTCCACAATGCAATCTAGAATACGGGTGTACGAAAGTGGCCGCTCAGAACAGGTAAATGTGAAAAATATGATCCTGCTGTATCTGTAGACTGTAGTGACACTGAATAGTGTTTGTTGATTTGCATCCAGGATTATGATCCAGATTTGCCACCAGAGCTAGCTGCTGCGACTGGTCATCCAGATATATCTGTTAACAATCGCAATAGAACAGATAATGGGCATACAGATTTCAGTGCCCAAGGAAGAGGCCCAGCAAACGTGCGGACACCAGTGGTATTGAATTTACCTCCACCTGTGGAATTTTATGTCTGATTCATGCTTGCTTTTGAATCTTGCATGTTGTGATATGGTTTCTCACGTTATGGCTTTACTTTACGAGTATAGAGTAGATTCTCACTTCCAAGTATTGACATATCCTATTGTCCGTATGCCACATTTATATTTGTGTTCCACAACCAATCCAGCGCTTCGTTTTTATTGTCATCTGCAACAGAGCAAACGTGAATTTGTGTTACAGTTCATAGATCCTATAAAACCAATGCAAATTCCATATACTTTTCTCCTCTTGATCGATGAATTTCATTGACATGCATCCATCCATCTATGAACCGTTTCCTGTTTAACTGGTATACATGTGGGCTTGATCCTTACAAATTACAAAATCAACAGAGGTTGTGTAGCTTTTTCCCCCCTTGGTTGTGTCTAGGTGTTAATGTTTGAAGTTTAGCACACTCGTACTGTTTATTTATCTGTGCCAGCATGTCTACGTTATGTGGTGATGTGAGTTTTCTTTTCAGATGATAGGGAGACCTATACAGGTTGAAACTATGTACACAGATCGATTTGCATCTGTTGATACACGCCCACATCGAATGCGTGAGTCAGATTCTGTTATTGAGGTAAATTGTTATGATCTGATCCATGTTACATCTGTTCTGCAGTGAAACATGTTGGGGTTTGGACTGGTTACTCAAGTCTTATGAATTCCTTGCTTTCTAGATTGTTTGCCAGGGTCGTGATTCAATGGATGATGAGACAGTGGACCAAACCGAGAAGGATTCTCAAGGAGGCAATAAAAGAGCCCATGATGTTGAGGAGGGCAAGCCATATCCATCAGATAAGATTAATAATTCTGGCCATAACTCAAATTCAGGGATAAAGACAGAACAGAAGAGACAGTTACCAGTTTCATCTGAAAGTGACATGTTGTCCACGGATGCCAATGCTCACTCTCCTCCCAGCTATAAAACAAGAGGTTCTCCTCGTGGAGCAAGGTATGATGTGCTGTTGAACTTTGCACACAGGATAGCACATTATTTGGTTCATGTTTTTGTGATTCCATATTTGTAAATTTCCTTGATTAGGTCATTTGCGCGTACTAGATCCTTGTGCCATGTGTGTGAGCTGGTATTATATTTAAACAAAGTGATCAGCTCTGCTGCCTGCCTGCCTGTTGTAACATTGCTGTGCCTTTTGGATTGAGGCCCTGTTTAGTTTTCAAAGTTTGCGAAATTTTTTCGTGGTTTTCACCCCTTTTTGCGAAATAGAACTAAAACACCCCTTTGCAATAAGTACTTTGTAACGCAAAAAGCTCTCACATTACAGAAATCAATGCAACAACTTTTTTTTTGCAAAATTTGTGGCAGACTTGCCAATGCAAAACTTTTTGCAAATTTTGCCAACTAAACACCCCCTGAGTAGCTGGGCAAAAAAAATATTGAGCGGTGATAGTGGAACTAGTAGATATGCTATTCCACTAGATTCTGCCCTTTAATTTTTTTTTCCAGAAGTTTATTTCAATTACTAAATTAACAACAATAATTTTCTGCTGATAAAAAATGTTCTTCAGTCAGATGTTATGTCCTTCTGTAATTTATGAAAAGTGGAGAGAAGCAAACACTAGACATTTTACTACCCTGAGCAATTTGTTTCTCTATGTGGCCCTTTGAACAAAACTTTGGATCATTTTACTCCCCTAACAATTTGAATATGGTCCAATCTACCCCCTAACGAATATTTTCTTATGTCTCATAAATCTGAATCGTAGGCTCAAATTTTGCAAGGGCAGAGCTGACATCATACCTTATGCTACAAGTATATGCACGATTTTTTTTTTTTTGTAATTTGAATTGCTCCATTTGCTTTCATTTAATTTCTCTTAAACTATATCTAGATCAGTGGCTTGACCTTACTAATTCTCGTCCCCAAAATTTATCTTAAGGTCATTGAAAGGAAGCTCACTGGTTCAGAACTCTATTCGAGAAATTGAAAGCTCCAATGAAGCAATACATCGTCAATCATCCTCAAAGAGACGCCCGCGGAGAGAGAACCCTGTTGAGACCCCAGAAACTAAGGGTGACTCAGAAGGGTCACCTGTTGCTGCCGATGATGTAGCAGATAAGCTGAGTACAGAAGATCACTTCGATGATGATGATGATAGGCTTGCATTTGTTGATAGTGCTGAAGTGGATGGTGATGATGCTACCTCAGACCAACCTAGTGATACAAATGAGGATGATAATTCAGGTCACTCTGGTAAAAAGCAGAAACCTACATCTATGGTTGAGGAACCTGCTGGACATAATAGCAGTGAACCTGATGAAGTGAGGACCAGTGAAAATAGTAAAGGGAGGTCTGGTAGCAGCAAGGATCAGCAGAAACGCCTTGAATCTGGCGAAGAAGTTCTTCAAGATAGGCACTCAAGGAGAGTGAATGATGTAAGAAGGCATCATGATGTGGAAGAACGCAACCTCCGCCGAAAAGATGAGTACTTGCGAGATGGCAAACCGGATTTAGAAAGACCTCATTTGCCCTCCAGAGGCAGGGAAGATATCCACCAGTCTTATGCAAACAGAGATCGGGTTGACATACGGAGTAGAAGTTATGATAGGGTAAGAGAGACAGAAGTTTGGCCGAGGAGAGAAGATAGTGTTCACAGCAGACGAGGTAAAGAGGAAGATTTGAGGCAGGAGTACAATGTTGAAGTTAGTGCAAGGCATAGAAATAAGGTGAGGCCCATTGATAGGAGTGATAGAGATGAAGATATTCATCCACGGAAGCGTATGGATGATGGTGACTGGAGGGGCTCTCGACAGAGAGAGCGTGGTGATATGGGTTTGAATCGCCGTGAAAGTTTGGACGATTCTCATATCAAGCGAAATAAGGACGATGAGAACTTGCGTAGAATGAAACCTGAAAATGAAGACATGGTGCATGGTTATAGAGGAAGGGATGATAATAACAGAAGAAAAAGAGAGAGGGATGATGGAGTTGATCAGAAAAGAAGAGATGACAGTGGTAGAATGCGGGAGAAGGTCGACGATTGTCATCATGCCAAACACAAAGATGATAACTGGCGTCAGAGAGAAAGGGAGGACAGACAGAGACCCAAGCATGAAAATGCATTAACCCTTCAGAGGGAAGAAGGAAGAGGAACCAGTCGGGGTAGTCGGGTTATGGATGATAAGTTAGTTAGTGGCGCTAGGAAAAAGGATGAACCGAGATCTTCAGTAATAAGCAAAGACACCCAAGAGCGTAACAGGCAAAATGAATCTTCGAGGAGAGGCCAGGGTGCAGAAGAAAACAGCATGCAGAATAAGGGGCGTTCTGATGTACATCCAAGTGATGACAATTCAAATAGTGAGAGGAACTCCAAGCAAGAGAAACAAAACAATAATCGTCTATCTGGCAGTTCTGATGCTCGCCACACGGGTAGAGATAGGCATAGGGAGAGCTCAAAAAAGGGCAGAAATTCCGAACCTGGCGAGCACGATCTCCACAGATCGAGCAAAAGGCGACGCGAGGACCATGAAATCCATCGCACTGGGAAGGTATGGAATTATTTGGGAGGTGGGCTCCTACATGCATAGCCATTAGAAATTCAGGTTGTAATGCACCTTCTTGCCAGAAATATGAAAGATAACTTAGATAAACTGGAAATGCTGTGTATGATTGTTAAGTGAAAAGCATATATCTCGGTAAGATATATTCTTTTTATGCACTTAGGGTTTTTATTATACAGTGCTTCGAGCCGACTGTTTACATAATATGTGAGTGCTGGCAAAACTGTGGTTCTTCAGTTATTTGGCCACTTATAAAATTGTGTGCATAAGGATATAGGTTTTTTTTTTGTTTTTTGTAAAATATGTTCTAATATTCGAATTTACTAGGATCCTGTTTTCTTGTTAATTCACTTACACGTGTGGGTACTTAGATATATACAATTCGCATTAGTACTACAGTACTAGTGCTTTGCCTCCAATATTTTTTTACTTTTAAGAACAAAATTGCGACACATGTGTAGTATGTTACCTATGCTTAGCATGTAACTTTAGATGTTGACTTAATGGCATTCAGGAAGCACTGTGACAGTAGAGTAGTGACCTAGTAGGCATGAGGTATCATCTGTCTTTTTCAACTAGAAGAGTACTTGGTTCCCTGCTTTCTTGCTCCTTTATTATGGAATTTGTAGGGTTCTGCTAGATACTGATGAGTCAGGTAAGCACGCAAAATTAGACATAAGTTGGAAGGAGTACTTTCGCACTTCACCCAGAACATGGAGAAACATATGGACCGATTAGGTATGACAGAGAGATAAACCAATATCCATGCTTCTAGTAGAAGTAGCCTCAATTGGACATGATAAAAGACAGTCGCCCTTGAGAGTGCTACTGTATCCATGTGGGTCAACATTGTGTGGGACATATGGATAAAGGTAGACATTATTATCTTAGTGGGGTTAAACTATGTGCACACTAAACCTATTGGTTCTTTTTCCCAAGACCCCACTCCCCCTCCTCTAAACAAACCTCTTGAGTTGTGCTGCACCTTGCTTATCTACTCCCATATTTGCTTGTAATGCGGTTGAATTTGTTGCAAAGGCAGAAGATGGATACATCAAATTGTTTACTGAGCCACTAATACTTCTGTTCAAATTGAGTCAACATGCATGTCCCTAACGCATGCCTGTAAAGTGTAAACTATGCCCATCACCATCTGCTGTACAATTATGAAACATTCCAGGATTTCTTAATAAGCATCCATACATACCACAGTTAAAATTCGTATGAAGTTTCCCTCTATAGCTCTGAATTTGTTTTTCTTAGTGCAATTGTTCCTTTTTGGTCAGTAGTGGGCCTGATCAGCAGTTAGCAACTATGTGTACTAAAAACCATCAGCAGTTCAACACACAGCTGTGGTATATACAATAGTTAACGACTACAAGATTCTCATGAAGTAAATTTACCGCTTTTGGCTTTATACTTTTAAGAACACTGTTTTGGTCATATTTGCTGCTCAACAGTTATGAAAATATAACTCTGTATAGGTTGAAACAAAAGAGGCGAATGAGCAAGAGAACAGTAGAGGTCATGCAGCAGCATCCAAGAAGAGCCAGAATCCTCAGCCAGATAATTCATTGGTGAATCAAGTAGAAGACGCCATATCAGATGATGAAAATAATGAGGATTCTAGAAGGGGTCGCTCTAAGTTGGAGCGATGGACGAGCCACAAAGAGATAGAATATAGTAACATCGATGATGATGGTACACAAGCATTTCCGATCATCAAAGCTGATGTTGAAGCCCCCACTGCCGATGAGTTAGGTAAATCTGAAGTTTCTGCTGCAGTTGGCAATTCAGATACCAAGAGCAGTGTTGATACTGGGCAGACATCTGATAAGATGGCTGAAGAGCGTGACCGACATCTAGACACGGTGGAGAGGCTCAAGAGACGAAGTGAGCGTTTCAAACTTCCCATGCCTGGCGAGAAGGATGCACCACAAAGCAAAAAGGTGGATACTGAAGTGCAGCTTCCTCAAAATGAATCTGCTGCTGCTGAAATGGAAGTGAAGCCAGAGCGGCCAGCTCGCAAGAGGAGATGGACTTCTGGAAGCTAGTCGAACTGTAACGACATGTCCACTTGAAAAGTTCAGCAGATTTCATGGCAGATGCACTTCGTCATGTTTTCTCTTACAGTTGAAAGTTGAATTGTTGTATGGTTTCACTGTTTAACTTATACCTGTACGTGTAAACTTACATAGTTGTTTTTTGGCTGGGAACTGGATACTGTACTTAAAACCCATCCATTTTCCCACTATAATTCCGGTGACATCAACGTGTGGCACTAGCGCCACCGTACTCCGGATAGTTCCGAGGCTGTTATTAGCAGCAGTTGCCTCGGAGTTTCCCAGTTGAATAGTTGGATTTGGCAGGAGCTACAATCCGACAAAGCTGGAGCGACACTTCTTCAAGTTGCTTTCATATGAAGTGCAGGTGGCCTGGAAGCACTGAATTTTGTAACATTTTTGTATTGGTGCAACTGTGCAAGTTACAAGCTGTGGTGGTTGGTTGTTTGCTATGTGATATGGCTGCAGGAGCAATACGTGTTGGAGACAGCTAGAGATTTTAGAACTGATGTTGCCACTAATTTGTATGTCTACTTTCTTACTAGTCATGTACATTCTGATAAACATATAGCTGGCGTATGGGTTATTGGACGCAGCATTGGAGTTTGTAGTGTAGAGAATTGCATGCTGCACTGGATATTTTGGACGGAGCAATAATATATACTTTCATAAGGAGGAAATACACCTGTAGGCAGTGCTAGGTAAAAGGATAGTATTGTCTAATTGTAGATTAGCAATGAATGTAATTGGTACATGTGGAATTTTGCTAATAATACAGAGTTTAGAATGGCACGATCTAACCTGATTGAAATGGCACGATCTGACTTGCTGAAATTTTATTTGGCGATGCATATTACTAGCCATCTGTACTGTTGTTTGGGAAGCTTCTCCTTACTCGCCTGGTGCCTTGTTCTCTGAGTTTGGCCGTTTCAAGTCTGCGTCTCTCTGTCTCTGCATTGCTCGCGTTGCTCTGCTAAGATCGCCAACCTGATCCTGTTTCCTGTATGGCTGTTTGCTATATTCGAAATTTGGCAGATATCCTGAGTTCATCTTGAGGTGCAAACTGTGTAAACGTTCTCTGATCACCCAAAGTACAAAACCTTAGTGCTTGTAAACGTTTTCTGATAACCTAAAGTACAGAACCATAGTGCTCGTGCACACGTGACACCCAAATCTTCCCCTTGGTAGTTCAGGTCGGTTGGAGCAGGTGAGCTTGGGCTCAGTACTTCAGTTCGGTTCAGCACTTCAGCTGTGTTGCCGTCTGGCCTGGGCTCGGCACGCTGACCTCCCACGAGGCCGGCGCCCCCTCTACTCGTGCCCTCTCCCCGCTCCGGCACCCATCACATGTTGATAGCGATCAGTGGCTTCTCTCGTTTTCCTTGTCCATGCCGAGCCTCCGTGTAGGAACCTCCAAGCTAAACCTCGTTAATTAGATCATCATCCATTGATCAATCTAATTAAAAGGACTTAACTCCGGTCGTGCTTGAGATGTGTCCCAATCATTGCCCAGGACGACACACCTCACTAGCACAAGTTAAACATCTTCATCACACATAGCATTGCATACATAGAATTCATCACACATAAAGCATTCAAGTTTTACAAACCAAGTTCAGGTTTCAATCCCAAACATAAGGTTTTGCAGCGGAAGGTTTAAACATCGCTCTCATAAATATTACAACAAAATAAATGAGTTCACTCTCATGCCACAAGTGACTCATTAAGCATAGATAAACATTGGGCCGCTACTCCATGCCCACACCTCCGTCGGCGGGGTAGAAGTACCCAAAGACGGGCTCCGAAGGCACCTCACCTGGAATCAACTTAACGGCAGCACCGTTAGTACATTGCATACTAGCAGGACTTATCCCAAAAATATACATTTGGTGGATGCCAGGGATTATCAAGTTTTATTATCCAACTATGAAATAGCAAGCGGTTTTGACAAGGGAGTAAGCAAAAGACATGGCATCTATCCCTATGTCATACACCAAAACATTTGCATAAGTAAAGTGATCATGTATCATCAACCATGAGCTTAATCTTCCATAAGCTCTCTCCAAAACTCTACGTTAAAGTCAAAGTACATGAGCGTGTTCATATCCGCGAACGCGGCTATTGCAATAGATTTAGAACCCTGCAGGGGTGTACAACTTTTCCCCACACGAGGCGCAAGACCAACTACCATACCCTCGGCCTAGGATAAGAGTTAATTCATGCTCTCAACCGTTCGAATACCCACACCCGGCGATGAGAGGGCGGCCGGAGATGTATAGGGTAACGGACTCTGCCATCTACCCCTCATCACAACCCGTGTCAAACCGTCCCATAGCAAGGTCCGGCTTATGGTACTTGGCTTGCCCATCCCATACTAAGCATGTGGTTTGTACGATATGTGCTCAAGTATCAAAGCGATGATGCATCGATCCTTAATCAATTCAAGCAAGCCTAACCAATTGAGCTCCATCTCAATGGTTCTACATTACTTGCTCAAATCTCGACTCATATTCATGGTTGTTCAACTTTATAATATTTCAACTATCCAAATATGAGATTAGACAAATTCCTATAGTCTCGCAAGAAGTGATGCCGTTGTCACCTCTTGACTTCTACCGGCTAAGCATGAATAAGCAATTAAGTTCGTATAAACTAACAAACATACTCAGCTAGAAGTTGACCTAGAGCTATAGCACATGTCTAATAGGTTCTACTCTAGTCATTACATATGAATAAATAGGGTGGCTTATGCACAAACAATAAGCATTTGACATTCATAAATAGTTTAGAAAAAGGTGCCCGCCTTGTTGCTCAAAGGTAGCCTCCTCAACCACGGGGTCCGGCCCGTACTCACCCTCTCCTTGCCCCGGCGTCTCGATCTCTACACGAATGCAATGATACATGATGAATATATATGACATGAATGAATCTCTAAGATGAGCTGCAAAATATGAGGCAAGTTATGCATAAGAAAGCCTTAGAAACGTGTATAAACATACTTTAAGTTGAAAACATAGGTATATAAGTCAACTGGGTGATTTTTGGATCTTCCGAATCGAGATATCGGAACTTCTGATTTTACACAGAACGGAACCGGATCTTCCGACTCAGAAAATCGGAACTTCCGGGCGTGTACTGGGAGTTAAGATAGGATCTTCCGGCTTCTACTCGGATCTTCCGACTCATGCCCGGATCTTCCGGTTTGCCCGACGACTGAGAAAAGAAAGTTCACCGCCGGCGGTTCCGACCTCCGTTTTGGGTGCCGTTTGTTTCTATGGGTTTGTGAGAGTGTCTAACTTCTATTCCAAGTGATGGATTTGACATGCATAGAGGTTTACAAGCTCGGACTCATCAATGGTGATTTTCTTTCAAGAAAATCCAAAACTCTAAACCTAGAGCAATGGGGAGTGGATCGAGAGGGGGAAAAGCTCACCAGTGATGTGCACAACTCCCGCAAGGGTTGTAGGATGGTGTAGGGCGAGGAGAAGTGAGGTTTGCTTGTTCTTGACCTTGAGCTTGAAGAAGATAGCAATGGGGAGGGAGGAAGAGCTTGGGGAAGCTTCTTGCTTGGGGAAGATGGCGACGTGGTGGAGCAGCTCGCCGGCGTCGAGCTCCGGCGACCCTCCGGCGAAGCTCCGGCGAGGTGGAAAGGTGGAGGAGTGGCACCTTGGAGTCTCCTCCCCACACTAGAGAGAGGAAGAGGAGAGAGGGAGTGGGAGTGGAGAGTGAGGTGGGGGAAGGACGAGCTGCAGCTCAGCTCTCCTTGGGACAGCTGGGCTGACGGGTGGGTCCCGCGGGACACGTGGCAACTGTGCAAAAGATGAGGTGTCACTGAGGATTTCCGAAACTTCTGACTAGTAGCCGAAAGTTCCGGTTTTTCCCGGAGCAGCAGTAAAAATTAGTTTTTGTCCAAATAAAAGCCTCCTAACTAGAGAAAACAAGTTGGTAGATGTTATAAAAGATACTTATGAATGCTTCATGCTATGCTTAGGAATTTTAGGTTGTTACACCCAGCCCCATCATTGTGTGTTTCAGTGTCCTTGTGAGGCAACGTGCCTGCTTCCGTTCCACCGCGTGCTTGAAGCGGATGGCGAGCCCCTGACCCGGAGGAGGATCACCCAAAATTAGTTTTTCAGACAGGCAGCGCGTGCCGGCACGCGCCGGCACAGGATTCCTGACGGCAACAAAGCAGCAGCAGCAGCAGCCACCCCTTTCAGATTTTCAGGACTAGCGGAGGACATCTTTATTCAGAGTAAGCGATTTCTCGTTTGAGCAAAATTTTTATTCAGAGTAGTGATAACACTAGCAATTGCGCTGGTGGTTGCTTACTCAGTCTTTTCTACTTGTAGTTAGGTTCCGGCGTCACATGGTCCAAGTAAGTACTCGGACATGTCTTCGTCTCCTCGGCCCCATATCCTTTCCTTCGTGAGAATCGTGACACCAGCAAAAACTGGCGCCTGCGCACCCGGTCTCCTCCCACAGGTTGGCACGTTACCCACACGAGCCTCCCGCTGGCTCCCGTTCCCAGCCAGCCTCCCAAGGAACCTGATAGCCCACTGGTTTCCCCCGAAAACCTCGGCACCACCCGCTGGCCCACCCACCGTATCCCGCCGTCACCCAGCTCTCTCTCCTTTTCCTAAGCGGATCGCCCTCGATCCTAGCACGGCCACGGCTTCGCCTATATAAAATCGCCGAGCCCGGAACCGGCAACTCGTTACCGCCACTGACCCGAGTCCAATTCAATCCGTGTTCGTTTAGCATCGCAGGCAAGCATCATCTTCTTCTCGATCGATTAGTAAAGCAAAGCAGAGTAGGCAGGCAGGCAGGCGATGGCACCGAGCGCGTCGATGCTGTTCCTGAGCTACCACCAGCTCCACCAGCCGGCGGCGCCGCCGCGGCGCAAGGAGGAGACCACCGCCGCCGCCGCGGGAGGCGGCGGCTTCCGGCTCACCCTGAGCAGCGTCCTGTAGCTCCCCGTGTTCGAGCGGCAGCGGCGGGAGGCGCCGGCGACGGCGGAGGGGGAGGCATTGCGCGAGCGCGGCGTCGGCGAGGACACCATGGCGGCGGCGGCGGCGGCGGGTAACAAGGAGCTGGAGGAGAAGTTCGAGGAGGCGCTGCGCCTCAGCTGCTGGTCTTCTTGAACGATCGGATGGAGCAGAGACGCTTGCATGCCGCCGAATCGACGCGAAGGCGAAGGATTCGCGCGGATTGCTTTGTTCTCATTGTGTTCTCGAGCTATGTTAGCTAGTAGTGTGTAGATAAACTAAGATGCTACTAGCTAACTTCTTTTTTTTTTCATTTTTCTTTCTTTGTGCTCTTACTCTCTTTTGATCTGTGCATATCCTTTTCCTGTAAAATCTTGTGAGCAGCTTGCTGCTACTGTTTTCTAATTAGATTAATCTCATATTGGGTAATCTTCTATGTAGATAATACTTGCGCTCGTAGTCGCCTTCTTACTGGCTGTTTAGGCGATGGGTGAACCAGTTATAATACTTTGATTGTATATACTCGCGTGTCGCGTCTCAAGTTGCAGCGCTAAGGTTGAAATGGATGGTAGGTAGCATTGGAATGAACCCGAACGTGTTTCGGGGAAAAAAAAGACGGTCTGTAACGACCGAACATCATGCATGTTTACTCTTATGATGAATACACGTATTCATGAGCAATTGTCGACAGCAATTGCGACGGGTAACCTCTCCAAGTCTCCTGGTTGCCACGCCACACGCCAGTGTCAGAGTGTCGCCCTGCACAGTTCTGGGCCTAATCTAATTCAACGACCAGTTCCGAATCCAAACGAAACTAGACAACACTACTCGATTGAGGCCCATAACAATCCGAGTCCAACCGAACTCCAAGTGGGCCGCGGTCCATAAAACCATCCGACAGTAAAGGCCCCAAAGCCCCCGTCGTCTGCCAGACGCCGAGACTCGCTTTTCTCCCCACGACTCCCGCCGGCCGCTCCCCGGTTGGCTCTCCGCCCGGCGCCCGGCGCTCTGCTCGCCGGCTTCCTTCCACAGGCTCCAGTCCGTTCGCCATGAAGGTAAGTGACCGCCACGCTTCCTCTATCCGGTTGACCCCCTGCTGGCGTACTCTCGCTGCACCGCCCGCTCCGGGTTTGGGGCTCGGAGGTTGTTCTTCTACGCGGGCTAGGTGTTCGACGTAATGCCTCACCGGGCGCTCCCCGTGCAGATCGCGGTGGAGGGTTGCATGCATGGGGAGCTGGACATCGTATACGACACGCTTCGGAAGCTCGAGGAGGCCGAGGGGATCAAGATTGACCTCCTCCTCTGCTGCGGTGATTTCCAGGTGCGTGCACCCCATGCTCGGTTGTGGTGCGGTTCTGGGGAGTAATTTCGGCGTTTGCATGACATTTTGGATGCTTTTATACAAAGGCTTGTGCCCATCTGAATTTAAATTCCTTTGCTCTGCCTGTTTGGGACTTCGGTGGAATGTCTGTGATACTCAGTAATGTTTGATAGTAGTTCTCTAGATGTTAACACATCTCGCATCATGGCATTTCATTTTTTTCACAGGCTGTTAGGAATATGGATGATTTACGGTGTGTTAACGTCCCACTAAAGTATCGTACCATGAACTCATTTTGGAAGTACTACTCAGGACAAGCAGTTGCTCCCTACCCAACCATCTTTATAGGTGGAAATCATGAAGCATCCAATTATCTGTGGGAATTGTGAGTCTTTACCATTTCTATAATTTGTGGTTTCCCATTGCCTGTAGTTTTTTTTTGGTTAACATATCTTCATGTTCATTTGCAAACAACTAGAAATGGCTATCACAGAATTGGGCAAATGAATTTAGTAGTAAGGGATTAGACCCACTCTTGGTTGTTGTTAGACTAGTTTTTTTTGTTGTTTCTAATTGACAATTTATGTGGGAATTAATAACAAGGAAATTGAACAGTACAATTGTTCCATACTGCGCCTAAGTTTGATGTGTTTCGTTGCATGGTGTGATGCCTTCTATTTTGTGCTGTGCTCTTATTAATATTAGGTACTATGGAGGATGGGCGGCACCTAACA
This sequence comes from Digitaria exilis, assembly GCA_015342445.1. Classification (NCBI taxonomy): domain Eukaryota; kingdom Viridiplantae; phylum Streptophyta; class Magnoliopsida; order Poales; family Poaceae; genus Digitaria; species Digitaria exilis. The sequence continues at coordinate 288,805 of JACEFO010002183.1, forward strand.
TATACTTTTTGGGGTTTGCTGGTGTTGTCAAGTTTGGAAACATCCGAATTGGTGGACTGTCAGGAATACATAAGCAACACAATTATCACTCAGGCAAGTCTGTTTTCTTTTATATGGGATGCTTTGGATTTGACAACTTTTTAACCTTTGCACTGAGAAGATATCACAGAAGGAGAGAAGCCTAATGAAAATGATCCTACTTTAAATTTTGTTTTGCATTGTGTTCTCGAAACTTATTGCTACCTATGCATTGCAGGACACTATGAGAGGCCTCCGTACAATGAGCAGACTATACGGTCTGTGTACCATGTAAGGCATTATGATGTTCTCAAGCTCATGCATGTGAAGGAGCCACTAGATATATTCTTGTCACATGATTGGCCTCTGGGCATTACTGAGTATGGGAACTGGCAGAAGCTCATTAGGGCGAAGAATCACTTTGAAGAAGAGGTAATATCAACTGACTTAAGAGATTGCCTTGTGTTAAAGCTTAATGGCATGGCATCATGATTTCCCCTATAACATATAGCTTCGTAAAAATGTCTCAAGGCAGATTCAACGCTAATGTGCCATAATACTGCATGACTCATTCTGACCACCAAATCACCCTGTTAATTCTAGAATATGCATTGGTCCTTCCATTCTATGGATAATAAATATTGCCAAGAGTTACCAGGTGAAACCTGGCAAACTCATACTCTTGGGTCTTCACTTGTGACCTTGAGTCCTGGAAACAGCCTCTTGCAGAAATGTAGGGAAAGGCTGCGTACAAATGACCTAAAGTGGTCAGACCCTTCCCGGGACCCTGCACAAGCGGGAGCTATGTGCACTGGGTCTTCACTTCCTTACTAGGGTCCCTTCAGAATTTCGGGTCTCGACTTCTTTACCAGGGGCAACCGGACAACTCTCTGGAATCTACTCCACACACCCTTCCTGTAGATTCCCTTGCTCTTTCTTTGGCTTGAAGCTGTGCATCTCCTTTGGGTCCTATTTTGCTATCTCCTTTTACTCAGGGCCTAGAAATTAATTTCTTCTTATTTGAAAAGCAATAGTATGAGAAATATGCATGCGTTATGTATGGTTTCTGTTTTTGTGTTGTTTCAATGAATTCACTTTCTTACATAATTCATGTTTCGTTCTTATACCTAACTCATATTCATATATATTCTGGAGTGTTGCGGCATCTGAATATTATACTATTGTCAATTTCCATTTATTTTCAGGTTAACAATAGAACTCTAGGAAGCAAACCTGCAGCTGAATTACTGAACAAACTAAAACCACCCTACTGGTTTTCAGCACATTTACACTGCAGGTTCCCTGCCATCATCCAACACGGAGTGAATGGACCTACGACGAAGTTTCTTGCCCTTGATAAGTGCCTTCCTGGGAGGAATTTTTTGCAGGTGCTCTTTCCTTTGAAGATAGTACATGCATTTATGAATAAATTTTTGTTTGTGTTTGTCTCTGAGATTGTACCAATGTACCATACCATTTCAGGTTATAGACATTCCATCCAATCCAGGACCATATGAAATCCAGTACGATGAAGAATGGCTTGCAATCACACGAAGATTCAATAGCATTTTCCCCTTAACTCGAAGGCGATTTACTATGCGGTTAGTGCATATAATGTCTTTCTTGTTAGCATATAGTCAGTACTATGGAAGTTTTTAGCCATCGCTTACTGCACTAATGTGTACTTGTTTAATTCTGTACTAAAGGAATAATCAGCTTGACACTCAAGATGACCGACAATGGGTTCGGAGCAAGTTGACTAGTAGAGGGCTTAAGCCATTTGATTTTGTCCAGACTGCACCACCTTTCAATCCTACCAATCGAGTCTCCAGTTCCTCCACAATAGGTAAGTTTTGTATTCACATCTTAACTATGAGTCGTAAACAAGCTAGCTTGTATTGAAAACATTTATTGAGTATCTGACTTTTGAAAAAAATCACGAATTTTCTTTTGATGCAATGCCTTTCTAATTGAAAGTCGCAATTGGCACAAAGTTTATATGTGACTCTATAAGCATTTCCAGTTATCTTTCAAACAGTTATTGCATATTACTTTTTGAAAATGTTTGAATCTATTTCCATTCTTATCAAACTGCTGCCATGTTTCTAAAGCATTTCACCTTTGTGCTCTATACACAGGAAGTTGCAGGAATCCACAAACTGAGTCTTTTCTCCAGCTTCTGGAACTCCCATATCTGCTGGACTCATCTAACTCTGAAGGTATGTCTTTTGGTAATGGTTAAAATAATTCTGTTATATTGAGCACCGCTTTTCATATTTTCTAAAGGCAATAATTAACTAAGTTTTGGCTGTGGCTGCTACTGTATTTTGTTCCTTAGAAAGTTGATAGTGTCACTTATGCTTCGAGCTTTTGATAGCTTGTCTTTCTAAACTTTTGGTCTACAGGGATTGAAATAAACGAGTCAAGCTCTCAGCCAGGAAACATGCCTGATGATGAAGATATAGAACTACCAGATGAAGATGAAGATGCCGCAGATGATGATGAGTGAATGAGACAGTAGTTGAACAGGTTGCGTTACACCACTCCAGTTGCAGGGTTTGCCTTGATGTATGGCTTTGTCTCTGTAGAGGAAGTAAAATGCACTAGATTGTAGTGACCCACAGGCTAGGTCTAGCACAATGCAAACTTTCGTTGTTGTTGAATTGTTGATGTCCTTCACTGATTGTTCAGCTAATCGACAAACTAAAGAGTTAACGGGAGTATTTGGTGGAAATGTTAAATCAAGGTCGACTTCATAAGACCATCTAGTAACCTGCGTGTGTAACTTCTAGTCTCGCTTCTAGAAGACTACTGTTTTACGAATACTCAATACCCGTTTTTTGCGGGTATGAATACTCAATACCTTGGATCACTTTATATTGTGCAAATACTTGTCACGTCTCACTCATGACCCAATAAGCTACGGACTTCCTTCACATTCACTGGAGGAGGCTCTTCAGCGAATATTCCCATGACAGGGCAATTCTCCTTTTTTGCGAAGAATAGGCTGCAGTTTCCGTTGTTTTTCCCCTTGACGCGAAACTTAGGTAATACAGTTGTAAATCATGTAATGTGTTTTTCTGTTAGTCGTAGAGATCATTTTCTTAGATCACGCTATCAAGCTTACACTAGCTTTCTCAGACCACAATATCACATTATGAAAGAAACAAATCATGGGCATTAATCCCTTGACCATGCCTTGTACTGAAACTAAACCTGCAACCTACTGCACGTCTGAAAACACCCTGGCGCCGTTCTTGCAGCGTTCTGATTGCTTTGCTCATGCCCCCAACTAAAGCCGTTGCCAACGCCCCCACATTACGCCACGCGCAGTCACCTTACTCGGCCTCTCTGGTCTCCTCCTCCCACAAAATCTTTCTCTGACCAGGGAGAGCTAGCTTGATTGCGCAATTTCTTTTCGATTTGACAGAAAAATTGTGCTGAACAGTTCCAATTTCTGAAGAGTTATTTTATAACTTTCAGCAGAAAAATTATGCTGCCACCGGCCATATAATTAGATACTTAATTGCATATGGTTGAGCAGGTAATTTCCAAGGGGGGACAACATCTCAATCAGTAATGGGGTTTGAGAGAGACTGTTGGAAAATTTCATCAATAACCTAATGCATGAGATCCCAGGGCAAGCTATCAAGTCAGATCGTCTCAGGCCTGAGAAGATTTGGATCTTGCCACCTCAATCATGCTTGTAAAAATGTCTCACAAGCAGACAAATTTGTATGCATGGGTTACAGAGACCCCACTTGCTGGGATTAGTGGTTCCCAAGTGTGGGTTTAACAAATCCGTGGAGTGGGAGATCAGATGCTTTGGCTAACAAACAAGTCTTAATTGTTACCACCAGAGCAAGGTAGCCTTGCATATTAATCAATGTTCAGGCCGGCTTCTTGCCTACCGTAGTTTCACCTCCAAAAAAAAAAAACAAGGTAGCCTTTGGTAGGCTTTGGTTGACTAGTGCATCTTAGTTGTCAAGGCACTTGAGTGTGCTGTGTGCTGTGATATAGAAGAAAATAAGGTTGCACTATCAGTATTATTTTTCCATAGCTGCAATTGTGAGAGAGTTCACATGGAAATTAATTAGGGCATCATGTTGTCATGCTGAAGAGCTCCCAACATTGTAGTAATGAAGAACAAGGACATGAACTGTTGGGGTAACTAGGTGAGGGCTAAGAATTTCACAATTCCAAAGAGTTCCCTATAATATTGGGAAAATAATAGTGCATGCAGTTAAGTGGTCGTTGTACACGGAATATTTATTCTGAACGTCCTTCTTTATAGTTTTCTATTAACTTGTGGAAAATTGTGATAGGATAAGTTGATTAAGACAGATATAAATAAAAATTGGTTACAATCGCATTCTATCAGCAATTTGCGAAGTTTCTCAACAATAACAAAAGACAAGTCTTGAGTAAGCTGAAAAGACATGTAACCAAAAAAGCCATGAAAGGTAACAACCAGCACATTTATTTATTTTTAGGCTTGTATGCAAGTAAACAAGAGAGCACAACTACATCTTTCCTGTGACAACTGACAACAAAACCCACATGTGAAAAACTACAAGCAAAGGGTCCATCAAGTTGCGGCTAACCCAACTTGTAGGACCCTCAAAAAAAACAAAGGAAGAGGCACCCCTACTGTACTTCCGAATCAAGGCTTGCGAGTCCCCCTCAGAGCTGAAAAAAAGATGGCACCATTTTCTCCACAATCGAAGCCTTTTTGGGAGCAGTGTGACTAGGATTGAGAGGACGGCAAAGGTAGGTATTTGTGTTTGAAAAACACTATCCTCTCATGGAAAAACAAGGTGAAAGGGCAACATATTGGCTAATGGGAGAAAGGAAAATTAGGTTTTGTAAAAGTCAAACTCCCCAGCCTATAACAAGCCCTAGAAAAAGACAGGTCTCTGATTTTTTTTACACTCTACTCCCTCCCAAAAACATGGAGTGACAAGATCAAACCATGTAAAAAAATGGAGGGAGAGAATAGGAGAGAGTAGGTAATAACTAGGTAATCATCTGCACCCATGCAGCAAAAACTAGTGGAAATGGCTATCTTTGGGGGGCACTGTGTGGGGACTGCAAGCAACTCTCTTCGGAAGCATGGCAAGGAGAACCTGAGAACCTAACCATTAGCCTCGGATCCTCGAGGCTGATGGGAAAAAAGTTGGCCTAGATTAAGCTTTTGTATGATCAGGAGCTAAACCCTTGAGAAAGATGTTTTGAACGCTTGGTTTAGCTTCTTGACAATATCCTTGACAGACAAGCAGAAGTCGTCACCAGTCTGCATACAGAAAAAGAACACCAGATGAATTAGCACATGGGTAAGCACTGTGAACTGAAGAAGAACGGTGGTTGAGCTGACATGACTCACCATGGCCATGATGGTGATGTCGAGGGAGGAGGTGGTGAAGGGGAGCACATTGGTGTTCATGATGGTGAGGCCGAGGCGTTCGATCTCTGACAGCGCGGCGATGAGCACGCCCTTGCGGTTCTCGCAGTGGATCCTGATGAGCACCGTGCGGTCCGACACCCTGGCCTCGATCTCCGGCAGCGCCTTGCCCGCGGCCGCCTCGGCGCCCACGAAGTTCTCGTCGCAGGACGAGCCGTCGTCGTCGCCCGCGGAAAGCTGCGACCTCTTCACCAGCACCGCTGCCTCCACCGGCCGCCGGCGAGCCTCATCCTCCAGGCCCTTCACCTGGTCCTGCAGCTGCTTCACATACTTGATCGCGTCGCCCAGCACTGACGCCTTGTCCATCTGCGAGCAACGCCACCCAAATCAGTTAGTTAACCGGAGGTAGCTGAGCAATCACGGCCTGGCATGGTCGCCATGGATTTTGGGCGTGTCTGTCAGGTCTGTGTCGTGTACCTTCTTGAGGCCAGGGACGATCTTGGAGAGGGCGATGAAGCGCTGGCTGAGCTTCTCGCGGCGCTTACGCTCGGCGAGGATGTGGTCCTGGTTCTGGGAGGCCGGACGGGTGGTCGCCGGCGCCGGGGCCATGGCGACCTCGGCGGCCATGGCGTCGTAGCTCCGCTTGGCATGGTGGGACGACGGCGCGGTGGTGTCCAACACCTCCTGCTTCGGCGCCTTCGCCGGAGCGCCGCCGTAGTAGCAGGGGGCACTGGTGGGCACCTCGGCCTTGGCGAACGCGGCGGTGGCGTGGCCGCCGAAGGAGAGGATGGTCGGGGAGGAGGAGTCCGCCGGGGAGCCCTGCTCCGTGATGCACGAGTCCCAGCTCGTGTTGACCTTGGCAGCCTTGCGCGGGCGGTGCTCTGCAGCCGCCGCCGGCTGCTGCTGCTGCAGCGGCATCAGCGCCGCCGCGAAAGCTGCCTGGTCGTCAACCTCACCCTGGCCGAACGCCACGGCGATCTGCTGCTCCGTGTACTGCTCCAGCAGCGCGTCAGATTGCCACTGGTGGAAGAAGCTCGGCTCCTCCATCACCTGCGTGCCAAGAAAACCGTCAGTATTCAGGCAATCCACACCGAGAGATGGCTGGCTGGTGGTGATGTCGATGAACTCACCATGTTGGAGAACCACTGTGTCGCCATCTGCAGATTGGCTTGCTTGGGATTGGGATGCCTAGCTTGCTTCCAAACCGAAATCCAAAGGACTGCTAGTGCTGTATGAAGGCTACTAGGTGCTTGAATGAAGCTCAAAAAGTCCTGCAGGACATGCAAGAACACAGAAGGGTCAGAGATCGGAGAATCATTGCATTTGTGCAGGTGATATGAAAATCAACTCCATGGCACGAGATGCAAGAAAGAGCTCTCTCGCATCTGTTTGTGTGAGTGTGTGATTCGTTCAGCTGCTTTGTGTGGCCTGGTGTGTTGTGACACCATGGAAAGGAATGGCACGGGATGGGAGATCGAGCTAGATCGAGTGAGACCAACCTGTGGAGATTGGAGCAATGGGTGAGCGAGGCCTGGTCCCTTTCCTGCGCACCAATCGGGTTTGGGAGAATGGGACATGCCGCATCACCTTATATAACCTCTGGGGATGGGTGGGCGAGACTATTTAAAGCCCCTCTTGGTTGGGTCTCAATGTGAACTTATCGACCTCCTCCCTTATTTCCTCCCTCTGAGCCGCGATTACACTGTGCAAATGGTGGCTAAAGTATCATCTTCCCCTGTTCTACTTGTATGAACAAATCATAGTTTATCGTACTCTCTCTCTCTTTCTCTCTCTGCATATGACCATCTATATTGTACAGGATACGGGCAAGTGGGCGATGCCAATTTGAGGCCGTGACTCCATGGTGATGTCAGTGGAGATCCTCCCAGAGATTGTATAAAAGTTGTTGCCAGTAAAAATATTGAATCAATATTATTGATTTGTCGTTTTTTTAGTTGTTGTTACGTATCCTTCAAGAGCTATTGGTACGGTTATTTTGGTGACGGGGTTAGCTCTTGATGTACTGTACTGGTCACTCGAATATTCACACCAGTTATTCGTTCAAAAAAATATTGACACCAGTTGGTCCCTTCCACTAAATTGCTTAAATCGGTTGTTCATGCATCCTTCGTGTAATTATCCATGAAACTTTTGCATAGTGTCTCGGCCTTGTCAATACAGCAGAACAGTGTACATCATGGCATAGCAAAGAAGGGAGCGAAAAATATACACTCTATCTGTATTTGAGGCAAACCATTGCTATCATTGTTTTGCTTGAACCAGATATACACTCTCTATATATACACCGTGTAGCTCTTTAGGTGTTTCCAATCATGCGATGTATGAAATCATGAAACGTGTTTAATTTAGGTTGATTCTTTAGAGGTACTCATTTCTACTTTTTGGAGATATTTTCTCATAGGTGTCCACCTCCTGTCAAATCTCGACCAGACTTGCACTAAGTTTGATCCTTAAATGGATACTTTAGAGTCGCTTAGCCGACCTCATTTGTTTTACTCTTTCCAGCACTAGCTCATCACAAACTGAAAGCTGCACAATCTGGGATAAATCGTCTGATCGATAGGCAACAAGTTAATCATTTGCGCAAACTAATGCTCCGAATATAATTCTATTGCCAGCACAGCCTGTAGTTTGCCAGAAAGATGCCTTGGTGGATTATGACTTGGGCCCAACTCACATGGGGCCATTGGATGCAAAGTACTACTAGTAGTGTTCAAGCATTATGATCAGACAAGCGGGGATTATGAAATGATCTAACGATGGATTAATAAGAGATTTGCCCGAGATTTGTTCAAGATTATTTTCAAGATTTGCACGGGGGTGGACTTCCAACCGTAGCTAGGTGCGTCGTCGCACCATTTCGTGGGAAGGAAGGAGAGTTGCTGAATTTAAAATAAACCATTGGAAAAAGAGGTATGATCTGGCTCCCAACTTTTGGGTTAGAAGTTACATGCATGGATAGACGATGACGGCAGAAAATAATTACCATATTGGCCAATGGTTGTTTGCACTTGCTTTTGTAAGCAAAAGGATTAATTTACTTCTTGGTTAGTGGGAATTAAATGTGGGACCCACCTATACGTCGGACCATGGTTGATGACTAGAAGTTCCAGTTATTTGTTCACTTTTGGAGGATATGTTTTGCACACAGCTTTTTGACTAAATTGTTGTGGTGCAAACGAGGAACGTAACCCTGGTTGGAAGTAGGGCATTTTTTAGTATTACGACAAGGTTGAGCCTACAATTTGGCCAAAGACATACAGTTTATGTTGCAGCTGATTGTAGTATGGATCTAAATCCCTGTGGTTCAGTTGAAAAACAAATTGAATTAACTCTTGTAATTTTATTTTGCGCAAACCATGCATTCGTTGACAAGAGTCAGTACAATACATCCTAATATGTATTCAGTAATAGGGATTGCAGTAAATTTATCTAATGATGCACATATCCATGTGCATTCACATGCTTAATTACAAGTTACTGCATTACTATATTATAATCGTCTGAAACTCAAATCAGAATGAAGGTAACAATAATTTGATATTGCCTACGAGCCAGAGCCACTTGACAATTGCTGTAGCTCTACTTGTTCATCAAATGGGTTCTTCTTACCTGTGACACAGCAGAGCAGCAATATAATGCCACTTCATCTTGATAAGAAACCCCATACCTCCAAACTTTAGGTTCCATGAAGGATATCCATGCCCATGCTTCCCTTCCCCTGTATCTATCTGAATGCATGGCCTGCAGATCCAACCAACTCGCTTCATTCAACTGCCCCAAGATAAAATTGAAGAACGAAGGTATACAAGAGACCATATAATATTCACATTATTGCATGTGAGCGCGTCACTGCCCCACCTTTCTTTTGAGGTTATCCTCAACACCTTTCTGGATGGTTTGGGCTTTGGTACTGCCTTGTTTGCTGCTGCTCCTTTCAAGGCACATGGGCAACGATGTGAATTGCATTGGGAATTAGGGATTCATCAGTAATAAACAAACCACCCAGATCGCCTGGCAGTAGCTCCAATGCAGCCTGGTTGGCCTTTGACCACTCCAAAGACCAAAATAGTTGGGACTGCACCTTGTTTGTTTTTCTTAAAATCATTTTTTATGGAATGACCCATATACCCCCTTTCCCCTTCACGGCTTCACACCTCAGAACTGGTAGGCAAGGGAGTAGCGTGTGGTGATCGGTGGTGTCCTCGCCATGGACCTTGTCAGGGGTGTTATGCGGCGTAGGCATTATGTCCATGCTTCATTGGGCAAACGGCCAGTTTCAGCAAGCGCATTCTGGTCATTTGACTGGAGAAACTTGTTTTTTTTTCTATATAACGGTAGAAGTAACGTGATTTTCTATGCTACGTGGTTGCCATATATTCTTGCTATGATGATGTTTGGAATGACAGATTAATTCTGTATTTTGAAAAAAAAAGTAAAAGAAACTCGTAGAGAATTAAATACTTCTGTTTATAAACACAAACAAAATGAGGCGGTCCGGCCACTTCTTTTCACCAGACCACTGTCAGTATGGGCATCTAGGCAGCCGGCCGGAGCGAGCTCTTGATGAATTGGGCACATGGTGAATCTATTCGGCCACGTTATGCGTGTGTGCTGTTGGGGTGAGGAAGATTCATAGATGCTTCAAGTACGAATCCAGCAAAAGTAAGGGACCGGAAGGAAAAGTTGCCTGAATGGTCAAGTCAAAGAAGGGCTGGTATGCAACGGACGAAATTTTTTTATTTATATAGGGACTTCATCAATTCTGTCACACCTTTATAAATTTGGCTGTAGTTTAAGACCGGCTAACGGCTCAAAAAAAAATTAAAAGGAATCGTTATGGGTTGGTGTCCAATAAAAGAAATTATAGCAAGAGAAGTGGATATGCGAGAATAGGGAGAGCAAAATATGCCGTTCTTTCGTATGCTCTCATGCTAACATGAACGCCAGTGCCTTGTACGTACACATAGACCAACAACAATCTAAGAAATTAATTGTGCAGGGTTTGTCTTCTTACGTCCAGCAAAGGCTCATGAATGCTTCACCATCTTCAGATCAAAATTAAAATTTGGTCAACAGTACATGAACTTGTTATTTACACGTTTCTCAGCCATGCATGCCCTCCAGTTGTGAATACTGTCATTTAAAAAAAACAAAGAGATTATTGTCCTCTACCTCCAGCATCGATCTGGAGTCCAACGATCCTCCACGCCGTACCAAACTCTTTCACGCCAATTATTAGGTGATAGCACGGTACGGTCAAAAGTGCCGGTCATCTAGAAGGCTGGCTGTCTAGCAAACGAACTGATCTAGCCAGCCAATTAACCCATAGATGAAGGATCAAGAGCCTACCGCGCTCACATTTTTCCTCTCCTGATGACTAGTGAGCCCAGTGACTGTCCCTTTCGCACCCCTGTCCCCTCCCACACTTTGTCGTGGTAGATTGACAGATCCATATAGCCAAGTTGAGTTATACCGGCCTCGGCCGGCCGGATACGCTATAGGAGAGTGAGAGCGTGCCGAGGCTTGGGCAGCTGCGAGTGAGTGAGATCAACCAGCCGTCACTGCCCCCCCGGCCGACACTGCCGAAAGCAACGACCGGGTCCGTGGCCACAGCTTCCGCCAGAATCTTGGAGGCACGCACGCATCCGCACCGAGCGCTGGGTGGACTTGGGCGCTCGCTCCTCTCCCCTCCCCTCCCCTCCCCTCCCATGATCGCGCGCGGCCGGAGAAAAGATCGGCGATCCTTCCCGCGTGAGCCGCAGAGCGCACGCGTCATCCGCCCGCACGGGCCGCGTCGGCTCGGTGGGCGGGCGTACGGCTGAGAGACGGAGTGGCTTGGCTTGACCAACCAACGCGTGGGCTCTGCCGCGAGAGCGTGGCGCGGCGTGTCGCACGTTTTTTTTTTCCTTTGCGGCTGCGGGGAGATGCCCGGCGCGGGTTCAGACGGACGGCGTCGCGCTCCCTCCCGGATTCTTGGGCTCTCGCCGCGTCGCGTGTGCGTGCCCAAGGTCGCCATCCGCATCCGCGCGGCTTTAGACCAGGTCGTACTCGTATCCTACCGGGGGGGACTGGACTGGATCAAAAGAAAGCTTTTACAGTGCTGATGAGTAGTGAAACTTTACAGGGTGATTCCACCGGACCGGATTTTGTGACCGCCCGCCCGTGACTTTCTCACTGGGGGTCTGCCAATTTCTAAGCTAGCTAGAGCCCACGATATGCTGATTTGGATGATTGATCCAGAAGGCCGGCGTCGTCGTGGGAGGGACGTTACAAGTTTGCAGCATGTACTACTGGCCGTGCCGACATGAAAATTTTAGATTTTAGTTTGGGCGAGTGCGACAGCAAAGTTTTTGGCTTTTGAAAAAAAATACCAAGTACATACACGAAGGAAAACGACGTCTTTGAGATATGACCCCATGTATCATGAAATTTGTTGGTCCGCTATGTTTACATTTCTCGGATAATATAGTCGTGCTACTTCTAGGGTAGCTCTATGTAAATTTGCCAATCCCTCAGTAGGCGTGTGCAATCACATATATGTTGATGCTGCTTGAGACATGGTACTTCATGCATTCCAAAATGCGACTTTTACTTCTACTTCGATATGTGTGGGGGTCACGGATTAGGGGGCCCACTGTCAGTCCGCCAGCGAACGGCGCATTAGCAGGAGAAGACCCTGGTAACCCCGGTGACAAACAGGTCGGAGGGTTCCGTCTCGCCCGACCCACCGAGGGCCTGAGGACGCGAGGACGCGAGCTCCCCGCTTCACCCGGCCTTAGCCTGCTCCGGACGACCCGCAGGCTGGGAGGGTCGGACGCGTCCGTCTCGCCCGACCCCCGACCCCCGGGTCGGATAGGTAGACCCCCGCGAAGGGTCCTGCCAGTCGATAAGCACTCACGGCGGAGAAGAGGAGGACCCTCGAAGACCCTCCACGGGTCGAACCAGACTCGCAAAGGAGAGGGCGTGCGGCTTACGCTTTCTCCCGACCGACACCCGACATCACTTGCTCGCCTGCCATCTGCAAAAGCTGATCTGCAGCCCTGCGTCGGGGAAAAGGTGGCTGCATGCGCACTACTGCGCTAGCAGCCAAGAAGGAAGCTAGCGCGAAGCTGCTGATGGGAGGGCGAAGGACACGCGGTGATCAAGAAGAGGGTCGCCAAGACGCACTAGGCCGACAGCGCGTAACAGCCGGGGGCATCCGACCCTCGGGCGGGGGTAGATAGGTAAAATAACGTTGTAAAGTAGTCCTCCCCTTGAGCTATAAAAGGGGAGGGCGTCCCTGCGGAGGGGAGGATTCCGACTCCTTTTTCGATCTCTAGAGCACTTAGTCCCCTACACACACATTTCATACACAAGGCTTGAACCGGCCTTCGTTGTAATTCGCCGCCAGGAGAGCAATACGATCAGGAGATCGTTTCACTGGACGTAGGGATCACTCCCGAACCAGTATAATCCTCTTTGTCTTGCGTCTCTTGAACCATTCTCCACCGAGACGTGCGTGTTCTGTGATCGACACTCGCCGGCGTGAGGTACCCCGTGTGCCACCCGCCGACAATATGTAATTGTGATTTTGTCCTCGTTTTTTAACTTTGTGAATTTGCCCTTCTTTGTTACAAATCAGTGTGATTTTGCCCCCAACAGTCAAAACAGGGGCAAATTCACAACTTGTGAATAATGGGCAAATTCACAAAGTTAAAAAAAGTAAGGGCAAAATCATAATTACACTTCACAGTAAGGGTAAAAACACAATAATCCCAAATTTGAAACATTTTAACTTTTTTGAAGTCAAGATTTGCAATTTTGACTAATTTTATAAAAAAACCATTTGCATATAAGATACCAGATAGTTGTAATATGAAGGCATTTCATGGTGGATATAATTAAACTAATTTGACGATATAGATGATGGTGTGTTTTTTAAATAAACGGTCAAAGTTAACAAAGTGTGTTGCTTATCCGAGTTTGGCTCCAAGGGCCGTGTTCAATCCAAGAAGATATATAACTATATGGGATTGGTTTTTCATTTTATTTGAAAGAGAGTTTTTTATTGGATTTTTTTGTTTGATTGGTTATAGGAATAAATTGGTTTTCAAAGAATGGAAGCCTCACATCGTTGCATCAGTCGATTACGTACTTAAGTGGGGCTGTCACTGAAGTTCATTGACTTCTGTTGAGCTTGATGCTTCTCTTCACTTGAGCTTGATGCTTCTCTTGAGCTTGACCTTGAGCTTGATACATGCTTATGAGCTTTCTTCTTTTGCTTGGAAGATCTTTGCTTCTTCTCACAATCCTTCTCCTCCTCTTCGTGTTTGCTTGATGAAGCAATTTCTTGGCTTGAGGTAGAAGGTTCTTTGGTGATCTTGTTGGATAGCTCATAAGCCTTGATCTTGCTCAAAATCATAATTGGGTCGGCATCTTTGAACTTCTCTTTCACGAAGAGGTAAGTGACAAGGTCCATACTTCTCTCTTGGAAGGGCTCGGATGATTTTTCTTGAGATGTCTTCATTTGTCAACTTGTGCACACCTAAAGCATTTAGCTCATTGACAATAACATTTAGTCGAGAATACATGTCATTGACTAATTCATTAGGCAACATCTCAAAAGAATCAAATTTGCGCTTAATCAAGTCATACTTTTGATTGATCACATCACTTGTGCCATCATGAAGTTCCTTAAGCTTTTTCCAAATTTTATTGGCACATTTTTCATCATATACTTGATTAAACACATTCATGCTCAAAGATTCAAGAATTGAATTGCGAGCAATAGCATTGAGTTGCAATTCCCTCTCATCGGCCTTGGTGGGTTTTTCGGGCCGAGTGAGAGGTTGCATTCCATCATTTGTCACTCTCCAAACACCTAAACCTTTTGCTTCTAGATAACTTGACATACGAATATGCCAATAGGGGTAGTTAGTGCCGTCAAAGTGTGGAGGCCTACCGATATCACTTTCTCCCTCTATAGATGTCATTTTGCTCGTCTAGCGGTGAAGCTAGAGGTCCAAATACGAGCCCCGGCTTTGATACCAAATGAAGGGACCGTGACACCCTAAGAGGAGGGTGAATTAGGTGTCTCTAAAAACTAAGGCTCTAATTGCACATATGAAAACCTATTTCAATTTCTATCTAAATGTGCTCTAGGTTTTCTCTATGTGTTGCTATCTCTACCGCTACAAAGTTTTGCACCCTAAGTCCAATCCTATACTAGCATGACAAGTCTAGGAAAGGTAAATGCGGAAAGTAGTGCGAATATGAAATGCGGAAGGTAAAGAATAGGGAAGAGCAAACTCCCGGCACGGTGATTTTTACCGAGGTATCGGAAAGCTCACGAGTTTTTCACTAATCCTCGTTGTTGGAGCCCCTCTCAAAGGGAATGCCTGCGCAAGGGCATAAACTCCCCGGTCGAGTAACTCCGTGGGTGACCACGGGACTTCCCCACGCGCAAGTGGGTCTCCGCTCGTCCCTCCCCGGATGCTCCTCGCCGCCTCCACTTGGTAGAGCTTCGGCCAAACGCCAAAGGCCTCTCCTCCCTTGCACAAGCACCGGCGGCGACTCCACAAACTCCGTTGGAGGGTCTCACAAGACTACAAGCCCCGGATTTACAACACTTGGTGCGTGCAAGGACCGGTAAGCAAAGAGGTATGCAAACCTCGCTAAACTCTAGGCTAAACACCTAAGAGATGCGCTAAAGGGTCTAGACTAGCACTAAGCACTTTGCTAATCATCTAGATCTTATATTTAGCACTTTAGTGGATTGAGCACTTAAGAATGTGTAGAACACTTGCCAATAGCTTCTCCCAGCTCAAGCACACTTCAAATGGCCGAGGCAACCCATATTTATAGCCCCAACCAAAGGAACTAGCCGTTGTATAGCCGTTGCACACTTTCTGGGTAGGACCGACTCATTCGGTGACCTTTCCATGCCACCACCGAATCAATCGGTGCTCACCAGAGCCGAATAGCATGTTCCAGGCATAAGGACCGACTGATTCGATGGGAGGACCGACTAATTCGGTGCCCTTGATGAGGTACCACCGAACCAATCGGTGGTGGGCCTTTTCGCTGCCCAAAAACGCCTTCCTCTGGGGGGACCGACTCATTCGGTGGGGTAGCACCGAAGCTTTCAAATGCTACTGTGCCTTATCTGCAGCACTGTTGAGAGCACAGTTTTGGCCGTTTTTACGTCATTTTTTCACCGATTTTCGTCCTTTTTTTTTACACTTTTGTATGAGATAGAAGCACATTTCTAACCATTTGCATGGCTAAAAAATTATCCTCAACAATCTAAAAAATACATCTTTAAACACATGTTAGTCCAATGACTATGTTGTCAATCAATCATCAAAATCACAAATAATGGCCTAGGGCCATTTTCCTTACATATTGGTTTTTCACTTTATTTGAAAGAGAGTTTTTTATTGGATTTTTTTTTGTTTGATTGGTTATAGGAATAAATTGGTTTTCGAAGAATGGAAGCCTCACATCGTTGCATCAGTCGATTACGTACTTAAGTGGGGCTGTCACTGAAGTTCATTGACTTCTGTGAAAGGGAAAGATGGAGACGTCGGTGTTGTTTGTTAGTTATCGCACTATAGTCATATGTTGATTTGTAATGCCAAGTTGCTATTTCTGGTGCAGAAATCGTCACCGAATCAAATCAGCAAATGCTATCTCCCCCAGTATCAATTCTTATTTTTCTCCTCTTGCCAAGCAAAACCCCATGCACCAGCAAGTATCATTTTGCACTACGATTGAGGGAAATTAATTAAGATATTCTTCACCACCAGCAAGTTCACACTTATTTTATTTATTATGTACATGTAATTTTACAACTACTATCTTTCATTCATATATATGCAACTTTCACTCGTTCCATGTCCGTAGTTTTGCATTTCAGTGAGCTATATATATCTGAAATCAAAAGTCTATCATCAGGGCCGGTCCAGGGGGGGGGGGCAAGAGGGGCAGCCCGGCCGGGCCCCGGTTCCGTAGGGCCCCACACGTATGTTTACAGCATAACTATTAACTACGTATAGAGTCCGTATAACTATGTATGTACGTAGATATTTTTTTTAAATCATTGATGCTTGACAAATTGAGTATATAATCATCTTCCATTGATTTTTAACACAAAGCATTTCATCTAGAAAATATTTATCCGACACACAAAAAAGGAGCATGAGAAAATGAGTAGATGATGAGTTTATAGAGTCATAGAGAAGATCAATTGACATGTTTTTAAGTAAGATTAACCATCTGAGTGTCATGATAAAACCAAGTAAGAAAATGCCAATTACGATGAAGAATTAATTTTTATGAAACATATCAACTATTGAGGAGATTTTTTAGTATGAATATTGATAAGAGCAACTATTAAAGAAATTTTTTAGTATGAATATTAACAAGGGCCCCGGAATTTTAAGTTCGCTCCGGTCCCTAAAATGTCGAGACCGGCACATCATATCATTTCTCATCTCCATTTCCTGTCTGTTCCATCGAACTCTTCATGGGCTCATCCGCTCATGGCCGTACATCATGCCAATCAACAGGAAAAGACAGACACGTGACGTCACATGACGCCGCGCCCTGATATGAAACAAGGGCAGCAGCCAATGGAAATTTATGCCCTCACAAGCTATCCCATCCCAGGAATCCTGGTTCCTGAGTTCATCGTCGTCTCCCAAAAAACTATTGCTTGAGAGGATCCGCTGTCTGGAGCCGTATCTCCATTCTCCAGCCATCTCACCAACCAGTCCATGTCTCATCTCCCTACAACGTTGGTTGGGCTCTGCAGCCTTGCACTGCACCGCACTGCCAACCAACAAGGCGCCAACCTTTTGGCGCCGTGCCGGCGGGGAGGGATGCCTCCTGGTTCTGGGCTCGTGGCTTAAAAATGGCTGGGGGATCGATGTGCTCACATGGCCGGAGATTTCCGGGATGCACATGTGCGGGTGGAATTGTTTGAGCTCGGCAACCAGCCGTGCAAGTTAAACAGGGAGCAATCTTGAAGGGACCCTTTCTCATGACACCTGACACATGGCTGTTGTAGTGCAGTATAGATCACACTTAGATGGTGATCTAGCTGTTAGGACAAACAAGGGGTTCCCTTGCGGTCAAAGGAAGCCACAGCTGTGGTTTGACTTGGAATTGCAACTCCTAGTTTGTAATATGATCTCTAATATGACATACTGAAAAAAAAAATGGGAAATAGAATTCGAGGTTACTATGAAATACTACAAATCTAGTCCTGCCACGTTTTGTTTTCCTTTCTTTTCATTACAAAAGGAATGCCTAATTTGTGGATGACCTAAAGAATGTACACTCGATGAGCTGGCCGCAAAAGCAAATAAAGTTTTTGAGTCATGTCTGCCATCTCTTTGCTGGAAACAATATTCTAGCTAAGTCTTATGTTTCTTCTGTATTAAAGAAATGTGGACACTGTACGTACATTTACTTAAAAAAGAATCTTGCCTCTTGAAATATCTAGCTGTTGCTCGAAAAACAAATATGTGCAGATATCCTTTAAGGTGTTTTATCGTCATTCGAGGGCAGATCAAGTTGGGAATTGGGATCATATGGTTAATGGTTCTTGGCAATGCTCCGATCAGCAGTGCAATTTTCAGTCATGACTGAAATTACAGTTAGATCGAAATTTTAGTTTGCTTATCGAAAGATGCACCTTAAAGTCCAAAGTTTGACCGAAATTCCATAAAATTCTGTGTTTTCGCTGGGAACAAAAAAAAGAAGAGCCTGGTGGGATGTTGTGTTTCTTCCGGTTGCATTAGTAGCCGTTTGATTGCTAGCCGCTGCAGCAATATTTACTGATCAGGTTGCAAATCCCAATAGTTGGTTCTTGCTAGGGCAGACAAAGCAGATCCACAATTGCAAAAGAAACAAACTATGGCAAATTATAGAAGGGAACCAACCTATTGTATACTATCTGTTGGATGGTTATGGATAGACATCACTTGCACTTTATAGTGTGTCACATTTTGTGCTTTCTTTTGTTTGAGTTGCAACATGGGAACATCCATCTCATAGTTTTCTCAATTGAGAATTGAGATGTCCATATCACTTGAAAGTATATCGATATTGATTGAAGCAGATCCCGATGCCACTAACAAATTAACGTCTTTCTTATCTAAAGAAATCTTGAGAAATTATAAGAACAGTGCTTTGATTTCGAGAAGCCTTGTACAAAATGCATGGGACCAAACAAGAACCAAGATGTACAGACGAGCTGCCTTTTCTCTTTAAATGAGGGTATTACATTGTTTCATATTAGTTTCTGCAGGTGGCCTGCCCAGACCATCCACTTGTAAATCTCTTCTTTACTAATAGAAATGACGCATTGTCCCCTGCCCGTTAGTTAAAAAAAATAGTTTCTGCAATGATGCATTTTTTATGATATTTCTCCTTCAACAATGGTTCTTTAAATTGATTTTGCATGATGTTAATTGTGCTTAATCTCATGTGAATGCAAGCTAGTTAAAGTACCAATAAACACCATTACAGATCCGAATTTGCATGGAATGGCACATCCTCGAAAAGCACAAATAACAGTGAATACAACAAACTCTATGTCTCCATCGGTGTAATAAGACCATGCATGCATAGATTAGCTAGTTATATTGTCGCCTAGCACAAAAAAACAACAACTGGCTATTGGAATTAATAAGACCATGCATGCATAGATTAGCTAGTTATATTGTCGCCTAGCACAAAAAAAAACAACTGGCTATTGGAATTATAGTCAAATCTCTTGGATCCAATAATGGATGCTTGGGTTGAGGCTATGGGCCAATTTGCCAGTATTTATGCCACATAACTAACGATTTTCAGTATTTATAAGCTTATATGTGCCACTTGGCCTCGACTTGATCGAGCTGTAGCCTTTGCCTGGATGGATGCATAATTAGGTAATGCGATTAGTATTAGAGTCGTTCAGACAGCCAAGAAATGGGAGGTTTCAGCACTAATCCTGCCTAGTTGTTAATTGACAGGATCATGTGCAGATCTTTTTGTTTAATCCATAGTCGTTTAGTTGAGTACCTCTTACAAGAGTACGCGGAAGATGGCATTGTATATTGTAATGCGATCACTTACGACGATCCTACTGTGGAGGAAGAGAATTGATAAACATTTTGCCACATCAGCAAGCTGTTGGCAAGTACAATGTGCAACTTCAGCAGGGAAAATTTCTTCTATGCCATTGTCTTAACTCTAATCTCATCTGCCACCTAAAAAACTCATATCTCCTCAACACCATTGATCTTAAAATTTAATCTCCTATGTGCCATTTTTACAAGTTTTGGTCAGGTTTGAAAAGGAAAATAACTTTTTTACCCTCATGGCCCATATGTCATCTCCTTCTTTCCTATTAAGAGATATGAGTTTTCTAGATGGCAAATGAGGGATTAGAGTTTAAACCAGTGGCATATAAGAAATTTTCCCTTAGCATTAGTAATTCTCAGGTAGGTTAACCCGTTAATGAGTGGTTTACTTTGAGTAAGAAAACAAAACAAATTTTCCTTGTAAAGATTTAAAGTAGTGTATGACGACGTGATTAATAAGTATACCCTCACATGTTAATACACCCAAAAGTGGCATCAAGTGTGCTCTAATCCCCTTTCTTCGATGCTAACATGTGAGCTCCACTGTGAACCATCTGATCAACACGAGAGGAGAAATTAGTAAATTACTGGTCGTTCAGTTTTACTGACAAACTTAATGAAAAAGGTAATCTATCTACTCTCAACTTTGTACTATTGACCTGATGGCTTATCTGGAACAAATTTGCATATCTTTTAGCTAGGGGAGCTTGCACCATTTGACGTTATTCTCTCTAAAGGTTTTTAGGGTAGAGACTAGTCTGTTAACTATTTATCATTGATATATTCGTCATATTCCACTTGCTCATCCAAATTAAGATATATGAATATCTAGGAAGATGCCCAGTAAGCTTTTAGGTTGAGAGAATTTGGATCCATACTTTTGCTAATTGGGCCTTATAATGCACAAAGATTGGTGCTCTTTTTCCCCTCATCCAAAGCGATTTAGGGGCATCCCCAAGCTAGATCCCAATACATTACATTTAATTTTTCGCTAGCTTTTCTTCCAAGTTGATCCATGATGCTTTGGAGGAAAGCTCATGACACATGCTGGCTGCTAGGGATGTGACAAGAAGAGGCGGCCATAAGGTGGGGTGGCAGGCATACATGAGGCATCTCTAAACATGTGCCCTCAAACCTAAAGCATCATTTACACTGCAAGTAACATGTCATTTACTCCAAACGCAGCCAGATATACTAATGTAAGCAGCATAATTGTACTAGCTTTTGCAAATCGTGCCTCCAATTGCAACATGCACTACTTTCAACTGGCCCACTTGCCACTAATCAGATATAATAATCTTTGGGACAACCCAAGATTGGCTTGTTTAAGCTACATCATCAGAGCTCTTGATTAAGATTCCCCCTGTGAGTCCAAGAGATCACAACAGATCTTGGAGATCTGCAAGCTCTGATTAACAACTGAATCATTTCTAAGCGCCCCGGCCCCGTGGATGCTGGATTTTCTTAAGAGTTACATACTTACATTGCATACATGATACAGCTGCTGAGCTGGAGCATCATTTTTTGGAGTGTGAGTAAACGTTCAAGATCTGTTCTAATATATAAAAATCTATCTATAGGAAAAAAATATTCAACTGTGCAAATATATATATGCAAACTGGCGATACTGATGCTTGTGTGTCAGGCCAACTGGATTTCTTACCAATTCCGCTGCTAGGCAAGCCGGCGTTCCAGGTCGTTTTGTTTATTAAAGCAATTTGGCTGCCTGGGTTAACTAAAGCTGCAGCACTTTTGTTGCCATTATGTTTACGTGCCCTAGCTAGTTGCAA
Source organism: Digitaria exilis (assembly GCA_015342445.1). Classification (NCBI taxonomy): domain Eukaryota; kingdom Viridiplantae; phylum Streptophyta; class Magnoliopsida; order Poales; family Poaceae; genus Digitaria; species Digitaria exilis. Next base: position 310,152 of record JACEFO010002183.1, read on the forward strand.
GTTTTGACACCACACGAACACCTCATTATGAGGGGATATATAGGGCACGGCAATGCAAGTGGGGAGCATGGCAACAGAGCTGGTGCAGCCGTGCAGGTGCAGGTTTGATCAAGTCGTCAAGTTGGCCAGGCCCTCATGCTAGGTGCTCGGTGACGGTGAAACGTCGATCCATGTGCCATAAGAGAATCAGGTGACTAGGCCATTAGTGGGCGTGCATTACTGACCATCCTGGAATCTATACAAAGACCTGATAGAACAATTAACAAGTTGATCTGCTACTGCAAGTGAGACAGTACTTATTAGAGGCATCAGGAGTCACTTTCTTTAAGGGCAACTTGAACAAAATTTGCTGTTGTTGGAGAAAGGAGAGGAGGAGGATCAAGATCAGAGTATCAGTTTAGGAGCTAGGATAGTGCTCACCAGATGCTTTATGATTCCATTTAGCAAAATGCTGGCAACCCATGCAGCACAATCTGCTACGTTAATCTTGTGGGAGTATAAGTGAATTGTCCACCATTCCCTTACAAGATATACCGAGGAGCTAGATTTTTTTTATTAACAAGGATGTTACTGGTTCTGCTTTGTTGAATTATGTTGCAGATTTCAGTGTGATCTTTTTCTGACAAGAAAATCGAGCAGAAGATTTTGTAGCAAATAGGATCTCTTCAGTTCAAGCATTTTGGTATCTATAATGCATATGGTCATTCTGTATATATTTTTATCAGGCTTAACATTGTGGTGTGCTGGATACCTTTTATCTAATATAAAAAAACATTGGTGCATGAAATGGAGAATGCTAGGCGTTATATTTTTCTTCCATGAAACCGAAGGTACACAATTGATTCTAGTTTGCAGCATCGAACTGAAGGAGCAATTGGATGTTTCTCAAGGCTTAACATGTTCGTCAGCAGGGGACTATTGGAGAATTCCCTTCTGTAACCAGGAAAGCATGCAGCAGGATGTCTACACGTACGACCAGCTAACCAGAGAGACGAATCATTTGGCCACCAACTTGACATTGCGATCTCTACTTTAGCCTGAAAACAGTCTGTGTGATCACTGATCAGCCGCAGTATGTTCAGCTGTTCGATCGGTCGGCTTGCGTTCGTTAAGTTCAGCATGGGTACCGTGCAGATCTTTTTGGACGCACGACGCACCGAGACCGTGCAGATCTTTTTGGACGACAGTGTTGGGTCGATCAGTGATGGGCTCCATGCACGGCGCCTGCGCCGCCAGGGCAGGCACTGCATCAGGGCGGGCTCTCGATCCCTTCATTTCTACACGGACGAGTCATAGCTAGCTCCAATCAATCAGGAAATGAGACAGATATTATTATGCTTCTGGCGCGCGCGTTTGCTGCATGCATACGTTAAACCTGGCTTACTCTCCGATCCGGCGGATCATATAATATATCCTCGTTTGGTTACTCGAAGTCACAGCCATGTCCACATATGCAAGCCGACGCAAAGATGCGGCGAACGAAGAGGCGGGCGCGGGCCAGTCCATTATACCTGATATTCTGATCAAGCGTTAACGTCTCCGTTTATGGCCTCATTATAGAAGGGGAAAAATAACCAACGGAGGGCGCATACGGGATACGACAGGGGATATCTGGGGCAGGCGGGTACCACCAGGCGCGTACGAATGCATCCTCTTGCAACGATTCTGTCTCTGCAACGTAAAGTCTACTTTGATCTAAAGAAATTAAATTTGGGTAAGAGGAGGGGCATTTTACCCTTGGCTAACGAATGAGAAAACTGAGCTAAAAAAAAACGAATGAGAAAACTGCAAACCACGTTGGCACGCCGTTGCACTTCGATCTTGTCATCACGCATTCACGCTCCAAATTAAAGGGCAAAGAAGGGATGGGTTTTTCACTCTGTCTGTGACAGATCACCAGCACAGTGGCCAGTGGCACGTACACTTGCAGGGGTTGGTTGCCTGGCCTGATTCCAGATTTCCAGAGCGTCAGCACATCTGGAGCCCAGAGGTAGCTGTTTGCTAACAGTAGATTAACCTGAATCGCTGTGCAGATCCCATAAATGAAAAGTGTGAGGTGTATAAAGCCGTTTTGGATTTTCTATTGAATACTTGTAGAGGATAAGGTGTGAAAACCAGTGTGTCTCTCTCTGCTGTATGACGCAACAATCACTACAAATAATTTCGAGATACAACATACAAGACTTTTAGAGATGTGATGGACGGAATATTATCACAGAGCACAAAACGCCGATCTAGCAGCGTAAACACGCAAAAGAAGTATACGTACGATTTTGTTTGAGCACGAGCTCAATTCATTATGGCACATGGCAATAGAATAGCCCCTTGGTGGGCACTTTTTAAGTGACACCCAGATTTTGGTGTTGATTACTTCTTTTTTTGTGTAACACATGCAGGTTAGCTATGCGATGCCAATCAAGGTTGCTTGCAAGGACGAAAAGGCACGCGCTCAACACTTGAAAGCAATGAGAGCCAACAAGCATCAGGACAAAACCAAGAATGCCTTGACGCAAATCTTGTTGGGTTCCACTCGCCTACACGGCTACACCAGGCACGTCAGCTCGAGAGAAGAATGACATGTCATTCCTGTGAAATGGACAATAATACACACCAGAACAAGAAAAAGAATCCATAATAAGTGATGGAAAAAAACCAGACATAAGGTTTGGGGCAAAGAAGGGTATTTGAAAGAGAAGATAAAGTAGATAGCAGCTAATATCAAATAAAGAATGTTGTGGCTGTGGGTTAATTCTGGTCCATTGACGCAGCACAGAACCACTGCTCTTTGTAGTAATTAAGAATCTTATATAGTATGTCCCACCAATCTACTACAGCAGTTGTTATAAGCTAATAGCTTCCATGAACTTTCATGAACCCAACACATGCAGTAAAGCAAAACCACTCCTCACCACATGGAAAAACTGCAGTGGGGTGACGTGAGAAATATGGACACTGGAGCTCTGAAATTATGGGGAACAGATGGAAGTCATAACAAACAATCGCTAGCTCTTAAAAGGCTATTTATATCATTGTATACGACAATGCTTCCATTCACCAATCAAAACATGTGGACATCACCCACTGCGCTAAAGCAATGCATAATAATGTCATGAGGGGCCAAAAGGCACAATGACAGAGCAAATGAACACGAGCAGAGCAGACCGTGATTTGAAAACAGGTGAATATCAGGCTGAACAATGAGCAAGCGATGTATATAAACATTGCTAATATAAGAACAACAATGAGATGGATCCATTACCTACAGATGCAGCTACATGAATAGCCCCTTTGTAGTTTATATAGCTGTTCTCTAATATACAAATTCATTTCTTTAACTTTGAACAAAAATAACAAGATTCATGCATTTATCGATAACAGACAATGTAGGTTTAGATAACGGGCTCAGTCATCTCTCAGAATTATGGGCCTTACCACCATACAAAAAAAAAAGTAGACCAACCTACGCAAAGGTTGAAAGCCCAACTCAGAAGACAATGACTTTCAGGGCTGAGATATTTCTTGACAAAAGCAGATTCTCGAATTGCTGCAACTTCTGAAACTGATATATCCAAACACGTTCTGAGCAATTCAACAATTCAATCTCAGTCCAAGCAAAACTAACTAAACAACTCATGACACCGTTCTAAAAGTTGGGTGTACTTTTCCAGTAAATTCAATATTTCTAAAAATAATTGCTATTTCTAACAAAAGTGACTCTTCCCCCAGATGTGGCAAATTCGAGGAGAAAAAAACAATGACCTGACTCTGCAAGCTAATGTACTAACATGGGTAGAGGAGAAAAGGTGTGCTGTGTACAGCATACAGTACCTATAGCCCTCCAAGAACATTTCAAAAGATAGCGACGACTATAGCAGGACAAGCAAATAGCTCCACATCCAAAGATCTGTAGCTCGAGAAGACATAAAAACAAAGTCAAAACATTGTTCGGTTCAGTTTTTCTTACATCATCCCAGGAATAGCTCTACAGAACATTCAGTTTACATGAATCATCGCCGCTGCTGAGCAGACAACACAAACACTGAGTTACACATCCCGGCGGCATTACATTCTCCACTGCAGCAATCTTTAGTTGCTTGGGAAGCTAAATAGCTTACTTACCATTAGTCAGGTCCACGTGACAATTGAAACAGATAAGCATATATCAGCAGCTCATTGATCCTCCTTTTGGACCCAGACTTTCACTGTCTTGTCGTTGTCGAGTGCTCCTGATGCGATCATGTTTTCCCTGGGGTGGCATGAAACTGCAATGACCGTATCAGTGTGGCCTTCCAGTTTCTGCACTACTTTTCTTGACTGCAGGTCCCAAAGGTAGACACATTTGTCCTCTGAACCGCTGACAATATACTTGCCATTCGTGATTGAAAATGCTGCTGGAATGCAGTATTTTGTGTTAACATGGCCAGTGTATGTCTTCAGAAACTTTCCAGCTGAGAAATTCCATAGCCTCTGCGTACAATGAACAATGCATGAGCAGTTGTCCTCAAAGTTGCTGAATAATCGAAGTAGACATAGATATACACTTGAGGGAAAAAAAGTGTATATGCTCATTTTTAATTGGTTGTTGCACATAGCGTTGGGTGTATTGACACATACAAGCATTTAAAGATAAGCCTATTTGGAACCCAAAAGCCTATTTAAAGATGATTTAATGAATGAATTGAAAATGAGCTGAAGTAACATCTAAAATATCAAATATGATTCTAAATGCACATTTGAATAGTCTAAAAGATAAACTGTGCAGAACAGACACCTAGTGCCTGGGGCAAAGGATAATAGCATGAACTGCTAAATTACGTTCTCCAAGTAAAAAGAAACACCATGTCCATGAAGGAACGAAATCCATCTAGCTGTACAGAAAATGGTTGGTCCCTGAGAATCTCCCCCTACGATCCGTGGCCAATTCCGAGGAAAAAGACCTTGGGTTCTATGGAAATGGAACTCGCCGTCCACCTCCCTCTCACATGCAATTTTATAGAAAAGACTTTCCACCAAATCAATCCGCACTCCACCTCCAACCGGCTAGAGAACATATTCAATAAAACCCCCAAACTTTTATAAAATCAACCCGCCATCCTTTTTCTCTCTCAGGAATTTTCTTAGAAAAGACATCGGATTCAACTTAAATTACACAATAGCTTGTTCTATTAGTTACTTTCACACAAGGAACATTATATGTACAATTCGACTACCAAAACGCATTCGAACCAAAATATGTCCAACATAAAATTTTCTTATAATTTCAAAACCTACAACTTTACTACATACACATTCATGCAAATGTTTACGTACTATCCGTCGTACCTACGATTTGATATCGAAATATTCTCGAACCAAGAAGTTTTTAATAAAAAAACAATCGAAAAATAGAACATATGTCTTTGGTATGCAACAAAAATTTTAATTCTAAGCATTCCCACTAACCCCTCAGCTTCTATTAAATTTATATACGTGTGCAATGATTACATGACATCAGTTGCATACGATTTGGACACCAAAACATCTTTAAATTTTAAAATATTAAATATAGACGCACCTCGAAATTAAAAATCAATGAACATACTATAAACCAAACTTAAAGAAACTGGACTCACTTTCCAATTCTCCCATTATAGCTTACATCCGACCATTAAAATGAATTTAAAAATCAACAAATGTATTGTACAACAAACTCAAAATAAATTGGACACTTTTAAATTAGCCCAAAACATATTTAAACTAATAATTTTTCAACATAAAAGCTACACAAATATCAAAATCTACAAAATTCATACATAACAAATAAAATTCAATGCTTATAGCCAATTTTCTTCCGCAAATTTACAATCCAACAAAAACTATACTTCCAAACAAAATATTAAAGTAAAAAAACGTATCAAGGGTAACATCTATTGGCCATCCGCGGCAACGCCGCGGGCTTTTCTAGTGGTGACATGGGTCCAAGTCTTCGTTGCATCCAATGGCCTTTATAAACGGCATCCAAATGTAGTGTCTTACAAATAAGAGGTGACAATTTTAGCTCCATGTTTTCCATCCATTTTGGCATCCTAACTCTCAAGCCCTCATGTCATCAAGATCCCTCTTCATTTCATGGCTTCTTACAAAACTACATGACCAAGCCTATGATTAATACGCTTCAAGCAAGGTAGATATATGTTTAATTGGTGCATTTAATACCATCATATTTGGCTTCATTGATCATTAAGGGGATAATTCAAGGTGAGGCAACCCACACCCTTCCTACCTAAGATGCAAGGCAGGACACCATACATGTGTACACTTTGCATACTCTTGTACTCCACCTTAAACAAACACGCCAAAAAAGGCATGATAAACTCAACCCAAAAAATATGTATGAATAGACTACATAATGATCTATGAGTCTGCAAAGGTTGAGGTTGAACAAAGTTTTTGCACGAAGAAAGAAATAAAAGGAAAAAATCAGCATGTAATCGGGCTAGGTAAACTGTTCATATGGGGAAATCAGTATGTACTCGGATTAGGTCAACTGTTCGTATGATTCACAACCCACATTGTTCATATGTCAATTTGTCTTCTATTGTCTCTTTGGGAAAAAATTGTTTAACATCAAAATTTGCATACTAGATCATTTCATCCTCTATCAATACATATTTTCGGCTGAATTTATCATGCACTTTTTTGTATTATTTTTCAGGTGGAGTAGAGGATTATGTGAAGGGGGTGAGGAACTGGAAGTATTCTTCTCATGCATACACACGTGTATCAAATAAACAAGGAACAGTAGGGACATACATGGATGATTACCACAATCAGACACCGCCTACTAGCCAGTAGCCACTAAAGCCCAAACCCAAACCTAAGATCCCATAAGCACCCCACCCCCTCCCCTGCGTTCACTAGGAGCCGTCAACTCCTGTGCTCACCAGATGTTCCCGTCCACAGCAACACTCCATGCTGCCTCCCTCAGTGGTAAAAAAAGAAACAATAATCAGGATGCAGAGGGTTGGACAAGGGCAGAACTAAACTGGAAAGAGTAAACACCAGTGATAGTGAGTGGGAGAAGGATTTGCCTCTGTGGGATTGAGTCAGAGAAGCGGGGGTGATGTCAGGACAAAGCCAGAGAAAGTATGTGCCCAAAATGGAGGGCAACGCCTTGCCCTGAGGCAACCAAGGTATTGCCTTATCGCCTAGTCGACACTTCAAAATATGAAGGTATGTGCTCCATGCATAACCAATTCATGCTCTGGACTAATGGCGATATGAGATCATACTACATAAATTTCAAGAATGCATAAAAATATATAATAAGAATCAGTTACTAGAAGAACATAATTTGATTACCTATTAATAAATTCCAAATCATGCCATACTCAATAAAAGATTATCAACATGTAAACATTTAAGAATTCTTGCTAATTCCAAAATACAATAGTCACTGACTCACTGGATCATGTGTAAAACATAACAAATTCAGTCGTGCCATTTTTGTGATTGCAAAAAATAAAAAACACATGCTGTTGAGAGCCTAAAGCCCAGCCCAGGCTGCTGCACAACTCAAGGGAGGAGGCGTGCAGGCAGCCGCACCCTCCATCCTACATTGCTCGTCTGGCAATACCAACTTAGTCAGCATGTTATCTTTAGTTAGGAAAGAATCCAAAAGGTTAGCTCAATATATTAAGATTGTTTGGAAGTCAAGCATTATTGGACACGTAAGAAGTAAAATCATATCTCCCTTCCTCCACCTGCACTGTATGGCCCCTGTGCTTCTGCCCTAGCTTCCAGCGTACTTGTCCTCTTCCTTCTCCCCAATAAACCAGTTTGATAAACTCACTCAGCTAAAATAAACAAAATATTGACTGATTGACCAATATCGCAACTGTGTTACCAAAGTTCTGGCATAACAAATGCATCATGCACTTCCATAAAGAATGCCTACTCCAATTATAAATAATTCATGGCAGCAAAATAAACTTCAGCCACAATCAATGTGGATCATGTACATCAACACTACTGCAGAAACTCACTTTAGAAGATTATTACTGCAAGCACAAGAACATGCCCTGGTGTAAGATACTGATGCGGGGGGTCTGGTAATTCTTGCCACAGAAAACACTGTTCGAATATAGTTCAATAACCATAGGTTGAAATTTTCTGTCTAGACAGAATCATGGGGTTGCCTCAGGGACCAATGAAGCAGCATGACCTTCAACAACACCCAGATAAGGTTGGAGTACCTCAGAGGCACCCTCAGAGGTTCCAAAAAGCGAACACGCTCCCAGGCTATATGTAGCATACAGAACTTCAACCTCAAGGTAGCAAAGGTATGGTCAATGTAACATACAGAACTTTAACCTCAAGGTAGCAAAGGTGTGGTCAAATTTGTCAGGGAGAGGGAACCAAGCCCTATTATGATAGCAAACAGAGATGATGACAATATCACCCAGACCCAGGTTAGTCAGCACTGACAGGGGCACTCTACATAGACTTAGCCACCAAAAACAAACACTCAAGTAGTCAAGTTTTACTATTTTTCTGTACGTTGGACAATCATATAGCCCCATCATAACAACACAGGGGCAATTTCAGTTTTTTAATATGCAGCAAGCTGGAACAGAAGACAACTGTAAAATGAAGACATTTTGAAGGAGGAATCAGCTTCAAACAACTCACCAATGTGCTATCCAGTGTTGCCGCGAGCACGAACTTGCCGTTGGGTGAGAACTTGGCAAAGGACACCGGAGGGCTCTCGTCGTCGATGAGGGTTTTGACGCAGTGTCCGGTAGCCGAGTCCCAGACACGGCAGAGCCCGTCATAGCTCCCTGACACAATCATGGCACCATCCCGATCAAAATCCACGGCGGTGACGGGCTCGGAATGGGCCGGCAGCACGCGGAGGCACTTGCCGGACCTGACCTCCCACACACGCACCGTCTCGTCGAAGGACCCCGAGGCGAGGACGTTTCCGTGGGGGCTGAAGGCGACGCAGAAGGCGTAGTTGGTGTGGCCCGTGAGCGTCTTGACGAGGCGGGCCCCGCCGCCGGAGCCGAGGTCCCAGATGCGGACGGTGCGGTCGTCGGAGGCGGAGGCGAGGAGGCGGCCATCGGGGGAAAAGGAGAGGTCGGAGACGCCCTCTCCGTGGCCCGCTAGCTCCGCGACGGGGGTGAGATCCGATGAGGACCAGACGCGGAGGAGCTTGTCGGCGGAAGCGGAGGCGAGGAGGCGGCCGTCGGGGGAGAACTTGACGGTGGAGACCGCGCGGCGGTGGCCCGAGAGAGTGGAGCGGAGGACGTAGCCTGGGGATGCCGAGGCATCGTCGGCCGCCGGCGCCGCCATTGCCGCCAATCGAAAGGGTTTGGGACTTGGGGGGTTTTGAGGGGGAAGCTTTCGCCAGGAGACGACGGTTGTGGCCGGGGTGGGGCTTGTGGTTGTGGACCGATGGTGTCAATGATTCGGCTCCGGGGAGTTCTAACGGAGGAGGTCGTGACCATGGCCCGTGGGGGAGGTAATGGGCTTTGAATATTTTGGGCCCATTTGGTTTGTCGGCGGCAGTTGTTTGGGTTTGATCGAAGAGAGGGCCGAATTTTTGGATCTCGTAGCTCAGCTCAATGCTCATGCATCATTTTCACCGTTTTCCCCTTGAAAAATCATTTCACCGTTTCAACGTTTGGTTTGTACATTTTAAATATTTCAAATTCAAATGGTGAATATATTTAAAAAATGTTGAATCAGTCATATCAATGTTTAAGGAGGTAATCATTTTATTAGTATTGTTTTCTCCCATTTCCACATACTCTAAGCTAATTGGGTCAAAGTGGAATTTAAAAATAGATGGTTATATATCTTCCACAAGATGAACAAGAAGCCTCGGTAGCATTGCCTTGCTTTCATGGCAAAGGAAGCGAGAACCTTGCATGTAGGCGAGACATTTTAGCTCTCTCACTAGAGCAAGGCAAATCTTGCCTATGCAAACTTTTAGTTGGATTTACCAAACATCCAAACACTCAGCTTGCTTTACTGTCCTTAATAGGCGAGGCAACACAGTAGTGGGCAAGGGAACCATTGATCAGCAGCTCTATGGTAGTACGCATGCTTTTACCTCTATGAATGTATAGGTGCAATCCTCTCTCTATGAGTTCGGAAGCTACCATGATTTCCTCACCGGCGATGACATCCTGAGGGACCTAGTGACTCTCTATGGTAGTATGGTACTTATCCAAATATGATGTTGCGTCCTAGTGACTTGTGAGACAGTGTCCTACTTTTTTGAAAGGATGGGACTCCATGTCCACATTGGAGAGTTTTGCTCATAAAACGCAATGTAAGAGTATATTTTAGATCGTCTGATGCTAAAGTTTAGCACTTGTAGAATTTAGGTGCTAATGTTTAGCACACATGTGTTTGTATATATGGCTAAAGTTTAGCACTCGTCTTGCTCTTGTGTTGGGGCTCTAGCTACCTCAAGACCGAATGCCTACATGGATGTATCTCCTTTTGCTGGGTCTACCATTGGTGAGTGCTTGCGTTGGGCTTGCCCTTAGCACCTCTCACACGCCAATGGCGGGCCTAGGATAAAATCTTGGGTGAGGCGAATTTTAACTAAAAGCTAAATAATAAAAATTTAGAAAAGCATTCACACAACAAATTTACATATTGCAATCAAGCAAATTCACAAGCAATGAGCAAACAATATCAATAAACATTATCCTTGCACTGTCTATGAAATAGTAATCGATAAAAAACTAGAGATTCTTCAGCAAGTAGCTAAGGTGGCTGCCTCAGCTTGCCTAATGGGCAAGTTTGTCCTGCATGGAGCTAATGTGTTTCATCTTTTAGGATCTATATCACCACTGATCCAACAAGTAATGCCTCAGATGATGACCCCTATGGGCGCAAGCACATGTGGACAATTTATATTGCGCTATTTCTTGTTATATGTCGAATGACTCCCAAGGTATAAAAAAAATAAAAAAAAGGAGATGGTGAGCTAGTAGTGGCTAGGTCTGCATGCAAATTTATGTCCTTCTAGACAAGGTATCATGGACTTGTTTATATTGCAATTTTTTAAGAAAGAAAGAAACAATTTTTGCAAAAAGTGCATTTACGCTCTCCCAATTCACGGTCTCATGCAGAATATTTTTGCAGCATTTTGCGCACTAAACAAGCCCTAATATGTGGAATTAGAAGGTGAATTTTTCACTGACGTCATTTATGCCACCTTTTTGTGCTTATCTGGGACAATGGTTAGGAAAAACCAGACCCAATGTGACTAGTCTTAATGGGTTGTATCATACTCATTAACTAGGTGCCGCATAAGTTTTTTTTACGTGTTGGAATTTTTATAATACAAACAAGATGTCAGTTATATAGAAATATATGAGTATTGAGTATGCTAAATATTGACTCGGTTTATATAAACTTATACAAAATCTAATACAACGTGTCTATTCTCAAATAGACATTCTGACAATAATTAATTATCTTTTTGATAGTTAACATTAATATTACGGACTGATATTAGCGTTATTCTCTGAATGTCATTCGGTCGAATAAGGTGATCTTTTTTTTTCTTTCGTTACTGAGACGGGCTGAATGTCCACGTGGCCCAACAAGCAAAGAGAGATTCCTTTGTCGGCCATCGAAACCGCCCGACACGCGAGGAGACGAACACGCTCGCGCAGAAGATCGTTCAGATTCAGGAAAAAGTACTTAGAACACGCTTCCTTCCCCGTGCACTATTTATTTAAAATTACTTTTTAATTCTTCCGATGCAACCCACAATGGCCAGCGCAAACGCAAGTGCGCAACGGCAGGCAGCAGTACTGTTCACCAACCGCTCCCCCGTTTTCAAAATTCGAAAATATCAGCGCCACGACCGACGAGGCGGAACCACCCGTCCAAATCGGCCACCGCGCCGCGCGTCTCACCTCACTCACCTAAAAGCGGGTCCAATATCATGTGTGGCCCCACAGGCAAGTGAGACGTCGCCTCAGATGCGGTTTCCCGCCGCACCCAACGTGAGGTGAACGTGCCACCAACTGGTTTTCCTAAAGGTACACAGCCTGGTCTCACCCAATCGTGTACACGCACAAACCGCTACAGAAAAAATTTGTTGGGCCCAGCCAACAGACGGCAGTCGTGGTGGATCGCCGGTACAAAGGTACAAACAAAAAGCGTCCTAATTTCAAAATTATTTGCACATCGGTGCTGGAACTTGCACTATTTACATGTTTTAGATGATACCGGGTCCGTCCCAAGAAACATGCGCGTTTAGGATACGTACCGGTTAAAAGTTCATGTTTGACCAAATTTTTAGAAAAATGTATTCGTATTTATGACTCTAAATAAATTTAGTGAAAAAACTATATTTAAAATAAATCTAATGTTATATATTTTATCTAATAGATAGTTATATTTTTTATTTATAATTGGTCAAAGTTAAGATTCTGAAATTTATTAGGAAGCGAGAATTGTATGTTTTCTGAGACGGAAGGAGTACGTTGAACCAGTCTGGAACAAAGCACAGGACCGTTGCGCGGAGGAGGACAAACATACAAATAACGAAAGTATAGGGGCTCAGCTGAAAAAGCGTTCGTCCCTCCATCGTGGCCCAGGCTGTCGTCCGCATCTCCCTATAAAACGAGCCGAGTGGGGAGGAGACGAACCCTAGGCAGAGCACCGCAGAGAAAGGCGTCTTCGTACTCGCCTCTCTCCGCGACTCAAGCTTTTCCCCTTCTCCCATCTCCAGCCGTAGCCGCCGCCCCACCCTTCCGACGACACCATGAGGGAGTGCATCTCGATCCACATCGGCCAGGCCGGTATCCAGGTCGGAAACGCGTGCTGGGAGCTCTACTGCCTCGAGCATGGCATTCAGGTACAAACCCGTCCATTTCTCCTTCCGTTTTCGCATCTTGGTGGTAGATCTGTGGTCGGTTTAGGTGTATCTCGTGTTGATATGTGGTGGATTTAGTAGATCGGGGTGGGGGAAAGAAATGGCGTTTGAAATGGGCAGAACTGTGCGGATCTGGCTGTCTGTGATGATGGTTGCCTAGATCTGCGTTTGATAGGCCTAAGCCGTAGATCTCGTGGATTTTTGGCTATTCGCAGTTGCTGTTGTAATAAATCTGGCTATCTTATGTATAATTTGAATGGGATTTTAGCGGAAGAGCACATTATTTTACTTGGTCTGTTTGAATCAGTAGTTCTATTAGCGTAATTGTTGCTCTATTAGCTTGATTTGGCCTATTCTTGTAGTGGATCTGAACAATTTATGTAAATGGTAGATTCTGATTTTTAGTAGAGTAATTTGTAATCTCTGCTTGGATCCAGACGCTTGCTGTGTGGAATAAATATGCTTATGATAATATATTACTATAACAATTAATGCAGTCTATATGTTAGAATTGGACTTGAGATGGATGTTTTGTTATTAGGATTCTATAGTGTTAATGTCCATTCACCAAACAATGTGTACTTGCTTTAGATGTTTGTCCCTTGTGATTCAAGCAGTGGATGTTGAATTTCTCTTTAAATTCCTATGTCAGTGTGCATTTGCCAAATGATGTGTACTTATTTTAGATGTTTGCCACCTGTGATTCAAGCAGATGATATGAATTCCTCTTTAAATTCTAAGTGGTGATTTGAATTCCTTGTAATATGTAGACCTGCCTGGTGCGCTAGGCTAGTTAGTTGGCTCGGGATACTTATCTATCGTGTACACAGCTTTGTTCGGTATTGGTTATCTTGCCTGCGCAGACAGACCATGTGTTATCTAATTGTTTTATCAGCTTATTTCTGATGTGTACATTTGAATAATCTATTGTTTCCACTTCTGGTTAAAACCTCTAACGTGAATTTGTTTGCTTTATTCAGCCTGATGGCCAGATGCCCAGTGACAAGACCGTTGGAGGAGGTGATGATGCTTTCAACACCTTTTTCAGTGAGACTGGTGCTGGTAAGCACGTCCCCCGTGCTGTGTTTGTTGACCTTGAGCCCACTGTGATTGATGAGGTGAGGACTGGCACTTACCGCCAGCTCTTCCACCCTGAGCAGCTCATCAGTGGCAAGGAGGATGCTGCCAACAACTTTGCTCGTGGTCACTACACCAGTAAGTACCATGATCTGATATTCACTGCACATTGTTTCTGGTTATCTATCCTACAGTGGACATCTGTATTAAACTTTGGTGATTGCTTGTCTTGCAGTTGGCAAGGAGATTGTTGACCTGTGCCTTGACCGAATCAGGAAGCTTGCCGACAACTGCACTGGTCTCCAGGGCTTCCTCGTCTTCAACGCTGTTGGTGGAGGAACGGGCTCTGGCCTTGGTTCCCTCCTCCTTGAGCGCCTGTCTGTTGACTATGGCAAGAAGTCCAAGCTCGGGTTCACTGTGTACCCTTCTCCCCAGGTCTCCACCTCAGTGGTTGAGCCCTACAACAGTGTGCTGTCCACTCACTCCCTCCTTGAGCACACTGATGTTGCTGTTCTGCTTGACAATGAGGCCATCTATGACATTTGCCGCCGCTCCCTTGACATTGAGCGCCCAACCTATACCAACCTCAACAGGCTTGTGTCTCAGGTACTTTCTTGATTTACTTCTTTGAATTCTTCCTTGTCAATCTGCGTTGTAAATGATTTTGAAATCTGTGATTGTCTAACAATATTGATGCCAACACTGTTGTTCTGTAGGTCATCTCATCCCTGACTGCCTCCCTGAGGTTTGATGGTGCTCTTAACGTGGATGTGAACGAGTTCCAGACCAACCTGGTGCCCTACCCGAGGATCCACTTCATGCTTTCATCCTATGCACCAGTCATCTCTGCCGAGAAGGCCTACCATGAGCAGCTGTCAGTTGCCGAGATCACCAACAGCGCCTTTGAGCCGTCCTCCATGATGGCCAAGTGCGACCCTCGCCACGGCAAGTACATGGCCTGCTGCCTCATGTACCGTGGAGATGTGGTGCCCAAGGACGTGAACGCCGCCGTCGCCACCATCAAGACCAAGCGCACCATCCAGTTCGTGGACTGGTGCCCCACTGGGTTCAAGTGCGGCATCAACTACCAGCCCCCCAGCGTGGTGCCCGGTGGCGACCTTGCCAAGGTGCAGCGCGCCGTGTGCATGATCTCCAACTCCACCAGCGTGGTGGAGGTCTTCTCCCGCATCGACCACAAGTTCGACCTCATGTACGCCAAGCGTGCCTTCGTCCACTGGTACGTGGGTGAGGGTATGGAGGAGGGTGAGTTCTCTGAGGCCCGTGAAGACTTGGCCGCGCTCGAGAAGGATTATGAGGAGGTCGGCGCTGAGTTTGACGAGGGCGATGAAGGCGAGGAGGGAGACGAGTACTAGACGGTGCTTCCTGCTGCCGTGTCAGGCCTGCGTGCCGCAATGATCCTGTGATCTGCCAGAGTGGCTCGTGCTTATCGTGCTGTGCCGTGTGTGTCGGTTTGAACTATCTGTCGTCGTGTGTCGTTTACAACACCTCATGTTGTAAGACTTTGGTTTAATCCTGCTTCGTTTCTGGATTATGAATTGTGTTACGTTTCGTGTTTCTCTGTTTTCTATCTACTGTTTCCTCTTGTTTATGTAACGCTCCCATATCCTGTTTTTGTGGCTATACCCATTTATGCAATCCTGATTCCTGAGGTTGTAGCCCTTCATGAAGGATGATATGCTGTTGATGCTGATATATCGAGTAGCTTACAGCTCATCGTCATCACTCCAATACTCTGGTTTCGCCATGAACGTGGTTAGATATCTTAACATGATGTTCTATCATGGAATCAATACTCTGGTTTCGCCATTGTTGCTGGACGAGGTTGCCACGCCAAGCAATCAGTAGTCATCGACCCACCCGTCTCATCCCCAAGCGGCCACGCAATCCGCAGGTTGCCATCGCCGTTACGGATAGTTCTTTCATTTGTGCGCGCTCGTTGAAGGCCTACAGTAAGCAAGAGCGGGCCATCCTGCCGATCATATCCACTGGCCGTGCGGAGACAGGCCTACTGCTGTCTTCTACTGCCAGTGCCAGTCTGCCAGATCAAACTGCAGCGAAAAACATGTGCTGCTTCCCCAGCGCCGCTTGCATGATTTGGGATGTGCGAGTGAAAATGACCTACCATTTAAAACTCGTCCGTTTTCTGTTTGGACGTGTAGTTAGCATGCTCCTCAATATCCAGACGTTTCAGAAAAAAATATCAAGAGGAATTTTGCCGGTGTGGTCGTAAGTTTGTGGATTATTATCCATCGGATTATCATATTTGAAGCAATCATGCATGCAGAGACATTGGAGTGGAGCACAACCTCTTTTTAATCAGGCAGGTTCGAGCCTTGGAGGGTTTTCAATACGTATCGACAATAATTCTTCATATGGCTTCAATAGTCGGGCAAGGGAAATGCACTGGGCCAAAAAAAACATACAACATGGAAAGTCCAGGTGGGGCCTCGTTCGTTGCTCATGTATATCTGAAACCAAGATAATACACCCGTGGATCCAAATATCACTTCTTTTTCCTTCACTGTACACTGATGTCCCGGTTCGTTACAATCCAAAAAAACAACATAACCTTTTGTGCATCAATCCTTTTTACGACTATCATATTTAGTTTAGCTTGAATAAATAACCAATCTTCATTGTACATGAGTCCATGTCCAGGTAGAAAGAAATATACCCCCTCTTTTCTAAAATGTAGGTCGTTTGACCTTTTTCGTCTCAAGTCTGACCACTCGTTTTATTCAAAAAATTTATGTAAATGTAGTCAAAATTAGATTATTCTTTAAATTCTCTTATTACTAAAAGCTAGCCATAACAAAAAAATGATGTTTTACAAAAAATGTTTTGAATAAGACAAATGGTGAAAGATGGTGTAAAAAAGGTCAAACAACCTACATTTTAGAACGGAAGGAGTATGCCATATTACATATGTGTATCAAATTACTTCAGGTCCCGGTCTCCTGGTTAATACGTTCCCTCTGATTCTGATAGCTTCTACTTCCTAACAACTCCTCAAACATGCCTTTAGCTAGTGAAGTGCCCTACTCCAAGTGATGATGTCAAACCCCCACGTCACACTCACCTCACAAAAGGATACTGTGCTCACAGCTCACTTGATAGCGAACATGGAGAAATGCCACTCACCAAGTCATCATCCGCTTGAAATGAATTGCTCCAGGGGGCAAGAATTCTCGTCAAGTCCTCAGTTCCCGGTCGACAAGAATGCCAAGAAGTCATCAGAACAGTATGTCAGCAGGAAGCCAATGCTGCAGAAGATGGGCTTGCAAATTGCACCGTCCATGGAGGAGCACGGCAATGTTTCTCGAATATCCGGCGGCAGCTTCCTTGCCGGTATTCCACGAATTCTTGCACATCAATTGGAGCACATGCATCGACCTGTGTGCCTTGTGCCTAAAATCGCAAGACACGGTGCAAGCATAAAAGGGAGGATATTCCAAACAGGAAGGGGCATAAAGTGCAAGCATGATGCATGTAGAGTGTACACGCGAAATCAAAAGTATTATTGACAGAACTGAGATTCTGTTTTGTGCCATGAGGACATGAGTTCGTGAACAACAGTGTTGAAACTTTGAAACATAGCCATATCATAGATGCCTCTCTATTTCACTTTGGCTCCGCCTCTAATCATAGTTTTTCCTTTTCAAAATTCAGTTTGTCAAAAATATATTTATTAGGTATTAAAGTATTAAAGTTATAGCATGATCCTGAAATCATTAAATTAAACTGGCAGACAGAGAGCATGGAGTACGTGGGAGAACTTGTGAAGAAGTCAAGAGGACCTGATTTTTTTTCTCAAAAAAAAAAAAACTCAAAGGACCACCTGATAGAGACACGATTTGGTTAGTACATTGTGCAAGGACGACCTGAGTCTTCACCATAGTATCATATTACTCTAGAGCTAGACCAACCAACACCGTATTAGAGTGTCACTTGCGGTTTCTAATGGAGCTGCCTCCTGCGACCAGCAATCCAGCATCAGCAGAGAAAGTGGCCGCCGGACGCCGGCGCCGCGCCGGGCAGACTGCCGGCCACAACCATCGCATAGAAGCGAGCTACTGCTTCAAAAATAACCAAAAATTGTTAGCCTCTTACGTGACTCCGTAATCTATATTATATCCATATAATCATATCAATAGCGTGACACCCTTTCATGAACCAAGCGTTGCTTAATTCATCACTATAAGTCTAGGACATTCACACACAGGGAATAGCCCGTAAGCTAGTAACCTTTTGGTCTGGCCATTTCTGCCGGTGGATTCCATTCGGCAGCGACAAATTCAGAGTTTGGATGTTTCAGAAGCCACGGCAAAAAAATATTTTTTCTCTCTCGCTATATTACATCATAATATATATATATATATACACACACACACACAAGCTGATGCATATAGCAGTAACAAAAAGGCATTGTGTCTACTCGTATCCCGGGTGCTGGTTTCGTCTGAATCCCGCGTAATACGTGCGTGTCAGTCTTAATCTGCTCTGAGCGGAAGCCATCGCGTGTACGCAAATGGAAGCTATCCAAACCCGGAGGGGCATATTATTATTACGCCACTGCACACCGCCAGTTTTAGCCACCGATTTTGGGCAGCTGATGACCATTTTATTTTGATAAATCATTTTATTACTTACTTGCAGCCTGGAAATGCCCGTGCTGCGAGAAAGTGGATACCTTTTGCTGGTTGGCATTGAAATCGCCACAGTTGTGACTAGTAAAGTCATTCCAAGATTTTTGGAGAGTCAAAATATCTCAAGTTTGACCAAATTTATATAACAAAATACTAAGATTTATGATACCAAATAAGTACCATTAGGTTCTTTATTAAGTATATTTTTAGATTATATCTATTTAGTTCCATAAATTTTTGTGATCCACTCTATAATTTTAGTCAAACCTAAAAAGAGTTTGACTCTTCAAGAATCTTGAAATGACTTACAATTTGGGATGGAGGGAGTATTTGTTTACCACTCATAATCTAATATTTTTTTTTTATTTCTATGGATACGCTTGGAATACAAATTCGATACGGGTTTAAAATTGTTCGGCACCAGAAAAAGGAAAGGAAAAGCGCACAAGGGCAAAACCGTAATCTGGCATACACTTGGGTTCCGAGGGTCCTAGAGGCAAAGTTGCTCCCGTCCTTCCACCTACAAATACGCAGGCGCCCCCACCACCCTTCCCCTCTCTTCTCTCTCCACTCCCTGCCCCGCCCCGCCCCGCCCGCACACACCACCTGTCCCCGCCTCGCTCCGCTCCCGAGGCTTAGGGCTCCGGCCGCGCTCCCCTTCCCTTCCCTCCCCCGCATTCCCGATCTCGCCGCCGCCCGCCTGGCCTCGGCCTCGATCGCCATCCCCTCGCGCTCGCCGGCCGCGCCGGGTTGTGTCGCTGCTGGTGTCCGTTTGCCCCCCGCGATGGTGTCGGGCGGGTGCGTGGGGGCGGAGGGGGAGGTGGACCCGGAGGGGGTCGCGGTGGAGAGGGACGAGGCGGTGTCTCCGCCGCCCGCGAGGGAGCTCGTGGTGGGGTACGCGCTCACGTCGAAGAAGGCCAAGAGCTTCCTCCAACCCAAGCTCCGGGGCCTCGCCAGGTACTGCAGGGGGATCACGTGCTGCACCGTGGTTTAGATGGGGATGTGGATGGGGACGAGGGCGGAAAAGTGCGCCGCGTCTGGGATATTTCGGTGGGGCTGTGATGGCGTGCATTGGGGGCGAGCGTTTGGTGTTGCTGTCCTCTGATGTTGCTGTCCTCTGATATTGGTTTGATTGAATTGGACGGAGTAGAACAGTGAATTTTTCTGTGCCCTTTTTTTCTCTCTCTAGCAATTTTAAGGATCTGTGGAAAACTTGCTAAACATTAACACACCGTGTTCTATTGTTGCTGTTTATTAGTACATCACCTCGCGAATTCGTTGACGCCTGTCCCTGTCTTGGTATATTCTGGAGACAGAGATCCCCATCCCCTGTTTTCTCATATTTGGGGCGTTGGGATGGCTTTATCATATCATTCTTTCAGTTATGAGTCTACTAGCAAACTGCTGAACTGAAGTTATTATGAAGTAACAGTATGAGAATAGAACGTCGGATAAAGTGAGCACTACGTGGAGTTTTGGTGCAGAAGGTGGCGAAAAGCTTTGTTTAGATAAAAATCTGACCGAACCTATGCTTTGTGATATGATTTGATTTTTCATGATGTTCGTGCCTTTTTTTGTTTTCCTGCCAAAGTGGGTGCACTCTTGCTGTTCGTTTCTAGTGGAGGAGCTTCATTTTCTAGATTCTAGAATCATCAACCACAGTGACATATAATAACCAGCTGTTGTGTTTAATCAAATCTCCATGTTGCTGCTATTTTCTTTTGGGATAAGAAAGCGACATTGGTGCATTCCTTATCGTGTGGCAGTATTATAATCCCTCACGATAGCAACCCTTTGTTGACTTACCCAGTGATGGCAATCTGTTGAAAGTTTGGCGCACAATGGTTATGTGTTTGCTTGGCTGCTTCTGTTATCGACTTATCAGTAGATGGGACCTGATGCGGTAGCAAGTGTAAGGATCCGGTCTGTCATAATAGACCATAGATATAAAACATAACTCTTTTACTTGGTCACTTATGATCATATAATGCAATTTAATTTTGTCTGAATTAGGGGGTCACAGTTGTGAATGTGTCCCTGTGCATACATCACTCGGATCAGGATGGGATGCTGAATGTGGTAATAATTTAGGTTCCACATGGATGGTATTGTAGGAATATTTTAGTACCCCATGATAACCATGTGATTTACCTTTATGCTTGAGCCGATCCACATGTATTCTCTTGACAACCCCCTAGCTGGACCTCTAGTCTATTTAATGATTATATATTCCATGCAAGCCTGTCTTCCTTTCCTTTTCTTTGCAACTTTTCAGGCAATGCACCAAGTAGAAAGAACACAATCTAGTGCTCTCTAATAGCAAACATGCACATTAGTGCAGCACCAGTCCTGTGCCATTACCGAACAGTTGAGGAGGCTTTTCTTTTGTATCATAGCTAAATGAAAGCTGGCGCTGCCCTTTCCCATAAAAGAAAAGCTGCCCCTGCCCCAACAGATGCAGGATTTGTATTCCTGCAACAGTTGAGGAGGATTTTTTTTTAAAAAAAAAGCAATTGGAACTATCCATGGAAAGTAATAGTTTGTTAAGAAATAAAGAAAATATAAATATGCCGATATAGGGAGTCTCTTTCAGGGCAGCCGCAACGGGCCGTTAAGCCTCTCTATAAGCTGCCCATGTCATCATTTTGAGATTAAAAAAATAAAGAGAGAGAGTAGCCCCTCACTCATCTAGCGACTCTCTATAGCACACGGTTCCATACGAGTGGGTTCCACCACTGCAGAGCAAGCACGGTGGGCGTCGCGGATGAGAGGAAAAGGAAAGAGTAAACTAATAATTTGATAAAGAGAACCAGTGAAATAGGATGTCAATTGCACTCTCTATAGTTTGAGCTGGCAAGGACACATAGGCATTGTAGAGAGCAAATATCGATAACCACTGCGGCTGCTCTCATGGGAAAAGATATTATAAAAGTTAATACAATCGCGTGGTTAAGGTGCTGCAGGAAGAGGAAAAATGCATATAATTTGTGCTTGCCAATTATTTATTTATACCTTGTCATAGCACGTAGCTGAGATTTTGCATCTTTGTGTTGGCTCACAATTTTTTTTCCCTATTTGGCAGCTGTTTTGTACTTATGTCTGGATTTTCAGTTTGTCACTTTCTCATACTTCGAAAACGTTCTGCAGGAAAAAAGGAATCTTATTTGTCGCTATTGATCACAAACGTCCATTATCCGACCAAGGTCCCTTTGACATTGTTCTTCATAAGGTTAGCCAATATGGGTACAGCTATCTGTATTACAAGTCTGGAGAAGTTCGAAAACTTTCTGCATTGTTGCTTGGCTAAGATATTTTATTAACAACTATGTGTTACTGCTGTTTTTTACAGCTGACTGGAAAAGGTTGGCAGCAATTGCTGGAGGTGGGTTATCCAAAATCTGTTAAACCACACCTAAACTTTCTCCTGGGAGGCGTGTTTGATAAATGTTTTTTTTAAAAAAATTTATTGTCTTCATTATATATTTTAACTGTAAATCTATAAACAATTTGCTCTTTTTGATAGGAATATAGGGAAACACACCCAGAAGTTACTGTTCTTGATCCACCTGGTGCAATAGCACATTTGCTTGATCGTCAGTCCATGCTTCAAGAAGTTTCTGAATTGGACCTCACAGATCGTTACGGTAATTTCTTGAATAGTGTCTTTTCAGCTTTTTATGTTTGGACGGAATTCATCAGTCTCACCATGCAACTGCAAGACCTCATGAATTTTTTGTTTCTTTTATGTAGAAAAAAAGAAACATTGGACCTTTTCAAATATACTACAGAAATACGATTACTCTGAAACAAGGAATCTATTTCTATTAAAAAAGAACAACAAAAACTTCCATGTTACCACTATTAGATGTGATGTAATGTTCACCTTCAACGTTGATACCATTTATTTTATTCCATAAGTATAAAAACAGAGCCCTACTCCTTCATTGTGGTGTTTGCACCAAAGCGAAATTTGAGGGCCAAATAGCTCTGGTAGCACTCTTTGAGCTATGACAACTTGCAGCAGGGCAAAACATTTGTTGAAGGATGATTTTAAATTTCAGCTATGCAAACATGAAATACTTCAAACTTTACACTGCTTTGGAATTTGTAAGATATATCCTGATGTTGACAACCTGTATTTCAAGGTGATGTTAGTTAGTAGAAACAAGGGAATGAAACATTTACTTTATGCGCCAGTATATTGGCTACAAACTATAAGTTTTCTTGCTTGTGTAACTGTGTAGCCTGGCCTGTCAATTATCAACTCTTCATTATCTCGAGGAAACATAAGTTTCATATATTATTTTCAAGGAATATTTTTTTATTATACCCCATGTCCATTTGTAGTTAGCAGATAAACATATGAAGTCAATTAAAGCCAGCTTTGAGGGGCTCATTATGACTTTCTGTCAGCCAGAATGTAGTATGTAAGCAGTGGTTTCAGCTCTCCTTTAGCATCCTTTCAGTGGAACTAGGCATTATAATAAATTTTCACTTTAAATGTGGCAGTGAAGGCATTTGTAGTTCAGCACCACCATTTTAATGTTTTGTTCATGTATGTTGTCACCGAACTTTATTCACATTCATGCACCTGAACTCTCCCTCACTGTCTAGGATTATGGATAGGATCATATGGATAGATGGTTCTTAGAACCTTTCTAAAGGCTGATTTCATCATTATGGTGCAGTTGTCTTTTGCAGGTAAAGTACGTGTTCCTAAGCAGCTATTTGTTAATACAGACCCCTTGTCAATACCAGCTGCAGTTACTAGGGCTGGGCTATCCCTTCCATTAGGTAAGCCTGCTCTGTAGCTGTTTGTGATGCTTCGTTTTACCTGTCATCTTAGCGGTCAATGGTTTTGTCTAAGTTTTATTATATCTGCCAAAATATTTCACAGTAAAAGTTTACACTCCAGGTATATATATTTGATTTTATGCTCTTAAATAAACAAAAGACTTTGCTTTGCAATGATCAAAGTAAGAGAAATGGTAATCAGAAAAGAAAGAAAGAAAGGAATCATGGCGCTCTGCAGTGACAATTATGTGTTGTTTTGCAATTTGGCATGGTTTCAAAAACATGACATTGGCCACTGATCTTTAATGTATGTATGCAAACCTAAGGAAATTGTAATACCTTGAGAATATTCTTTGGGACTATATTTAAATATATTATTTTTACATTATGATCATATTCATAGCTATATCATTAGTCAAATGTAAAGCATATTATAACCCTACCTGCAAAAAATATATATCATGCTAAAAGTCCTATTGTTGCCATGGATCGTTCTTTCTGGAAAGTTGTGACATGGTCTCTCGCCCTGTAACTGAAGTGACTAAATGGCTATAGGAATCCTTAGTCATAAGTTGTAACTTGAGCAGGTGTGCAACTATCTGTCTTCTGAATCATCCCCTTTGAGTCAATGAGTCTTCATTTCATATACTCCCTCCGTCCTTGAATATATGTCGTTTAGGACAAGCAAATTAGTTCATTTTTTAACTAACTAGCTTGTCCTAAGCTACATATATTTTTAAGGATGGAGGGAGTATTAGATTAGACAACTTCTGCTGGCATAGTACAAAAGTAGTCGCTCTTCCATTTAGTTAAATATATTTGCAATTTTTTAATGAGGCAGCTTGCACCATATCAGATAAATGGGGAAAACTGTTTCGATATATTTAGGAATGAAATTCTGTTTTGAGGCTTCCATGTCCCGCCTTTAAACTAGTTACTTTGCAGTGGCGAAACCATTGGTGGCAAAATCGCATGAGCTCTCTCTTGCTTATGATCCAACTTCATTGACCAAGCTTGAGCCCCCCTTGGTTCTTCAGGAGTTTGTTAACCATGGTACATTCATCGAGCTGTGCATGTTCTGTCTTTTGAATATTCTGCAGTTTCTATTGTGTAAATTATTAACCTTTTATTTTTTTTATTTTTGTCATCTATAGGTGGTGTCATGTTTAAGGTCTACATTGTAGGGGATGCGATAAGGGTCGTGCGTCGTTTTTCTCTTCCTAATGTTGATGAAGGTGATCTATCAAATAATCCTGGGGTATTTCGGTTTCCAAGGGTCTCTTGCGCTGCAGCCAGTGCAGATGATGCAGATCTTGACCCTTGTGTTGCTGGTATGCTTGCCTGTCCTGTTTTTGGTCATTGAAGTAAACGATATTATTCATTCTTTGTATTAGGAAAATACTATTGACTACTGATTTTCAAATATATACTATCAGAACTTCCTCCAAGACCATTACTCGAGGTATTGGCGCGAGAGCTGCGCCGTCGACTGGTACCAATGAATTCATACCCCCATCTTTCCTGATTCTCTGCAAGTTATTCCCACAATGATCATCCTTGCACCTGATTGACAGGGTCTTAGATTGTTCAACATTGATATGATCAGACAGCATGGAACAAGAGATCGATTTTATGTTATAGACATGAACTATTTCCCAGGTATGTGATCTGACATTTGGACTTATCTTGAGCACCTCAGACCCTTTTTTTTGTTTAATTTAAGCCATCTTCTGCGTGTGCGCTTTGAAACATTATATTGCTTGAAAAACTTCACCGTCAATTGTCACATCTGATTCTGGTAGCTTAGATTGATTCACACAGCAATGCTCTGACACTTGTGAAATACTGAAAAGAGGTAGTTCGTCTCCCATATCTGCTCCTTTTATCAGCTCAACATAGTTATTGATTATGATACGGATACTAAACAGTGGAAGCACAAGAAGAGTGTATGATGCTTGTACTTTGACACTTGTACCATGCATCGTTTGTAAAGCTTTTAGAAACAGTTTGGAGTCCAAAGACTGGCTAGACCTGGCACACCGAAGTTATGCCTGCTCGGCGTGTATTCTTGTGGGTAGATTCTTTGATTTTACAGGCAATTTAGCCATAAGCCCACAACTTGTTTCCTTTTCTACTTAACACATTTCATTCTTGCTAATGACAACTTCGTTGCTCGCAGGGTACGGCAAAATGCCAGGATACGAGCAAGTGTTTACTGACTTCCTGCTGAGTCTTTCCCAGAAAGAGTACAAGCGGCGACAGAGCTATAGCTCAGGCGAAGGGTGAATGCTGAAGACTTGAGGAGGCTGCTTCTCCGGGTGTTCCGGTGTTGATATGTCGTCTAGCATCCGCAATGCGTGAGTACAGACGTGCATGTCCCCATCTGTGGGGGATGATGGGTAGTAGAGACGGGCACAGCAGTTGCGAAAATGCAGCGAGGATTGTTGTCACTTGTCAAGCTGTAATTAAATTGTTGCTCACATTCGCTAACTGTTCATTTCCTAGAATAATTTCTCTCACCGAGTGATGGCTGCATAGTGAGGTAGAGCAACATGCAAGATTCTCGGCTTGGACCTCTAAATAAACGTGGGTAATCTGCATAGACTACCTACATTTTATTAGCTCGTGCCAAGTCTAGATGATGCCGTCCCCCATCTCCCCGGATGGGCATGACTAAGATCCAGCCATAAATCTTAGTGTTACCGTACTACTCGGGATAAGTGGATAGGGGGGGGGGGGGCGGTAACAGTTCCTTCCCACGCGACGGCGAATTGCCGCCCCTGTCGCCGCCGGCGAACTTCGCTCGGTTCGGTCTAGTTCATACAAGGTTGTTCGAAACTCTCCACGTAGGAAGACCTTGACAAGAAAAGGGACTACTCTCTCTATTGCATGGGTCTATTGCATGGGCTTGGGCCTAGCTCACCCATTCCGGCCCAGCAAGCCTGGTGTTGAATTTGCGATGACGTCTTCCCATCCTTTCTGCCTCCATCTCCTCTACTGAGTCGGCATCAGGCGCAAGAATAGGAGTGGTGACATTACCACCCCCTTTAGAACCAGCTTGTCCCCAAGCTGGTGCCTTGGAAAATTGTTGACGAAGCGCCTCTTCATTCTCCCAGGTAGACAACTCTACTGGCCAATTGAACCATTGAACTAGCACTTGAGAGATCATTTCATCTTGATGTGGGTGGAGACGATGGTCCAGAATGAGTTGCGGTACCTGCAGCTCATGAGTCAAGTCAGGTAGTTCAGGACTTACTATTGTGGTAGGATGAACAACCTCCTTCAAGAGGGAAACATGGAATACTGGATGAATGCTACATCCTGCAGGTAACTTGAGTTTATAAGCCACTGAGCCAATTTTATCAATGATAGTATAAGGCCCAAAGTATCTGAAGGATAACTTGTTGGATGATCTTGCTGCAAGTGAGGTCTGAACATAAGGTTGAATCTTTAGGTAGACAGATTCACCAACTTCAAAAACTCGCTCCGTCCTTTTCTTGTCGGCTTGATCCTTCATGAGTTTCTGAGCACGGTTGAGATGCTGGTGAAGGAGTTGTTGCATCATTGTTCTATCTTTCAACCATTGTTTTAGATCAGGAATCTGGCATGATTCTAGTCCATTGATACCCAACTGTCTTGGTTCGTGACCATACAGTATCACAAAAGGTGTATTGCCTAAGGTTGAGTGATAGGAGGTGTTATACCAAAATTCGGCCAAAGGTAACCATTGATACCACTTTGTGGGGCAAGCATTAACAAAACATCTCAGATAGGTTTCCAGGCATTGGTTCACCCTTTCTGTCTGGCCATCAGTTTGTGGATGGTATGCTGTACTCATACGCAATTCTGTACCAACCATTTTAAAGAGCTCTTGCCATACTGAACTTGTGAATATTCTATCTCTGTCAGATACTAAAGCAGCCGACATACCATGCAGCTTGAATACATTGTTCAGATAGAGTTTGGCTACCTCCAGAGCAGTGAATGGGTGGGATAATGGCAAGAAATGAGCATACCTTGAGAACTTGTCCACGACTACCAAAATGCAGTTGTGATTTTTGGATTTAGGGAGTCCTTCTATGAAATCCAGAGTTACCATTTGCCAGGCTCCTTCAGGTATAGGTAGTGGAGATAACAAACCAGGATATGCTACTCTTTCAGTTTTGGCCTTTTGACAAGTGGAACACTGGGCTACAAAATCTTTGATGTATTGTTTCATTCTGGGCCATGCAAAGAGTTTTTTGATCCTTTTATAAGTGGCTTCATAACCTGAATGACCACCCATCGAGCTTGCATGCAGTGCAATTAGAATCTGATAGTGCAATTTAGAAGGATTGCCAACCTAGATCCTATCTCTATAATAGATGAGTCCATCTTTCAACTTGTAACTTCCATTAGTTAATGAAACAGAAAGCTCAGCTAAGAGTTGTGATGCTTTTGAGTCTTGTAAGTAAGAGTTCTGGATATCTGTTAACCAAGCAGGTTGGAGAACCGATATAGCCGCCAGATCGGTTGGATTAGAGTGATGTACTCTAGAGAGGGCATCAGCCACCCTATTTTCAGAACCCTTTTTATAGACAATCTTATAATGTAGTCCCAGTAGCTTTGTTAATGCCTTTTGCTGCCAAGGTGTGGTGATCCTTTGATCGTCTAAATGAATTAGAGACTTTTGATCTGTCTTGATAATAAATTCCCCAGATTGCAGATAGCTTCTCCATTGCTCAATTGCCAAGAGGATAGCTAAATACTCTTTCTCATAGGTGGACAATCCTTTTGACTTTGGTCCAATGCTTTACTAATATAGGCTATGGGGTGCCCATCTTGTTGTAACACTGCACCAATTCCTAGATCAGATGCATCAGTCTCAACAATGAAGGTCTTCTTGAAATTAGGCATTGCTAAAACAGGAGTTGTCGTCAAGGCCTTCTTCAAGGTCTGAAATGCTTCTTCAGTTACACTTGTCCAAACAAATAGGACTCCTTTTCTCAGCAGGTTGGTAAGAGGTTTAGAGATCATACCAAAATTTTTGACAAACTTCCTATAGTAGCCAGCCATTCCTAGGAAGCTTCGGAGTTCTTTAACTGAACAGGGAGTGGGCCAGTCCTTAATGATCTGGACCTTTTTTGGGTCTGTTGCCACCCCAGCTGAACTAATAACATGTCCGAGGTAGCGAAGTTCCTGCTGAGCAAAGTGACATTTGGCCAGTTTAATGTGAAACTGATGGTGTGCAACAAGAACCTGAGTGATATGCATGAGATGTTCAGACCAAGTCTTGCTATAGATCAATATGTCATCTATGAAGACAACTACAAATTTCCTGAGTAAAGGTGCCAGAATGTGATTCATGACTTCCTGAAATGTTGCTGGTCCTCCTGTCACACCATAAGGCATTACCCTATATTCAAAGTGACCACTGTGAGTGGAGAAAGCAGTCTTGTACTCTTCTCCCTTCTTCATCCTTATCTGATGAAACCCAGAACACATATCCAGAGAAGTGAACCATGATGCACCACACAATTCATCCAATATTTCATCAATAATGGGTAGAGGATACTTGTTCTTTATAGTGAGAGCATTAAGCCTCCTAAAATCAACACACAATCTCCAATCTCCTGTTTTCATTTTGACCAGGAGAATAGGGGAACAGAATGGACTGGAGCTTAGTTGAATCCATCCTTTTTGCAACATTTCAGCAATTTGCCTCTCAATCTCATCTTTTTGTGCAGGATTGAACCGATAGGGTCTCAATTTGAAAGGTTGGGCTCCTGCAATCAGAGGTATTTGATGGTCACCAGCCCTAGCAGGGGGTAATCCTTTAGGTTCTTCAAAGATTTTTCTAAACTGTGATATTACTGCCTCTATTTCCGGTGGCAAGCTTGGCCCAGTTGATTGGTGTGACTGGAGTTCATTGAGTTGCACCATGAAGAGGATGGAATCATGCTTCTGCATGGCAGTCAATTGTGCTAGTGAGATAGGTGGACCAACAATTGTATCGGGCTGAATTCCTTGAAGTTGAATATTCTCATTTCGATGTGAAAATTCCATCCATTTTTGTTTCTGATGAATCTTCATGGGGCTATGGCTCTCTAGCCAGTCCATTCCCAAGATGGCATCATAACTACCCAGGGGAATGATCTTGAAAGTGGTGCAAAATGTATGCCCCTGAGTGCCCCATAGTAATGCTGGTAATTCGTGTGTGCACCAGAGTAACTGTCCATTAGCAACCTTAACTTGAATAGGGACCTTCAGAACTTGACAGCCAGGAATTTGTGCAGCAACATGTTCACTTAAAAAGGAATGAGTACTGCCTGAATCAATCAGCATCAAGGCTTCAGTGTCTTGGATAAATCCTCTCAACCTGATGGTTTGAATGCCTTTAGTGCCCTTGACTGCTTGAAGAGATATAGCACAAAGATCGTCACCAGAGTCAGACTCTGCATGGCCAGACGAAGTGCTGTCAGAGCAGAAGTTCCAAATTTCTTCCACCATATGCAAGGATACATTGGGTGCACACTTGTGAGTAGGTCCCCATTTCTCACCACATTTATAGCAAAGGCCCTTGGCTCTTCTGTATGCTTTCAAAGCAGATAAACGATCATCAAAAGGCTTGGGCTTCATAGATTCATGCATTTTCCTCTCTTCAGAGGGAAAAGACACCAATGACTTTGTAGGAGAGGGAAAAGACACCAATGACTTTGTAGGAGTAGAAGGTACAGACACCCCAGAAGTCTTGGTGTGCTCAGAAGAAAATTTTCTATGAGAGTGAGTTGCTTCAGTCCTCTTGAAATCCCTTTTAGGATATTCAGAGATTACTTCTTCCTGCAAAAGTGCAAGAGAGCTAGCAGCATCCAAGTCTGGAGGGCGATAAACAACAACAACTGCTCGAATTTCTTCTTTTAAACCATCAATAAATCGATTTGTAATGACAAAATGAGCTAAAGTGGGAGCATGAACAAGTAATTGGTGGATCAGATCACTGAATGTTTCAATGTATTCAGTGACGGAAGAGGTTTGCTTGATTCTAAAAAACTGACGAATTAACTGGTTTTCTACATCTCTATCAAATCTAGCACACACAGCAGAGCAAAAATCATCCCAGCTTATGTTCCTAAGTTTAAATTGGATGGACTGGAGCCAAATGTCAGCAGATCCAGTAAAACTCATGGTTGCCAGATTTATCCAAAGGTGCTTTGGGACAGCATAAACTTCAAAGAAAGTCTTACTACGGCAAACCCATAATCTGGGGTTAGAACCATCAAAATCTGGAAAACTCATTTGTGGAAAGCCATGTTGAAGGCTAGGTGGAAAGGTACTATCAGAATTCTCTGAAACGTGCAATTGAAACTGAGGCGAAGCTGTAGTATGATGCTGCTTCGTACCTTTGCCCGGAGGCGGATATGAGGTGGTATGAACCAACCCAAATCCAGGCCCCCGGTGATGAGTTGAAACGCGGTGGCCATTAGGCCCTGACGTCGCCTCCTTGGAGGATGTCACCAGATCGGCGGTGACCGACGCCAAAACTGGATCTCCCGACGAGGATGTTGGATCTGGAAGACCGCCCTTGGAGTCCGGCGTCTTGGTGTGGTTGTAGATGTCGGCGACCAACTGCTCGACGCGGGTACCGAGATCCGCAACGGTGTGTTGCAGATCGGAGACGGATCGATCCACCTCCGGCTTCCAGGCGTCGAATTCCTCCTTCGCGGATGTCATGTCCTTCACGGCAACTTGCAGATCGGTCGAACTGCTCGTCGGTCTTCATCGTCGCTTGAAGTCGGGTGAAGTGCTCGTGGGATGCCAAGATCGAGCCTCTGATACCAGATGTTACCGTACTACTCGGGATAAGTGGATAGGGGGGGTCGGTAACAGTTCCTTCCCAGGCGACGGCGAATTGCCTCCCCTGTCGCCGCCGGCGAACTTCGCTCGGTTCGGTCTAGTTCGTACAAGGTTGTTCGAAACTCTCCACGCAGGGAGACCTCGACAAGAAAAGGGACTACTCTCTCTATTACATGGGCTTGGGCCTAGCTCACCCATTCCGGCCCAGCAAGCCTGGTGTTGAATTTGTGATGACGTCTTCCCATCCTTTCTTTCTGCCTCCATCTCCTCTGCTGAGTCGGCATCAGGCGCAGGAATAGGAGTGGTGACACTTAGGTAGGGCAGATATTGGCATGCGCTAGTGCTGGTGTCCGCGCGGCTGCTTGGCTGCTTGCTGATGCCATCGCTGGAACATGTACATATGTACTCTTGTGTGTTTACACAGATCACAGACCATAGCTTTCTTGATTCATCGGGCTCTATTTCCTCTTCGTTGGGGAGAAACAGCCTACCGCCAGGGCAACTAGCAACTGAGGCAAGAGCAAAACGTGATGGAGAAAGAAAAATCAATGTTAACCTGGGCTTTAGTTCTGCGGATGTCGGCCCAATATCCCTTCGCTGACATTGCTCTGTGCAGACGACGCAAACAGAGACCGAGCATCTTCCCCTATCTATGTCAGCGCGAGGGGAACACGTTACACGTCTCGTGCTCTGATCCACCGCCGGCGGTAGGTAGGGCAGCTGCCCTAGCTTGCGCTACCGGAAGATCCGCTCCTAGTTTGGATAATTAAGAATGCAAACCCAGAGCACGGAAGCCACCTAGCGGCTTGTTTGGCTTGAATTGAAATGGACTAATGGAGAGGTCTGTCTAATAGGCCTTGTTTAGATTTGCTGAATTTTACTATTCATTCACGCTTTTATTTTATTGAAAACCGTGGCCCTCTTACACACTTTTGCTACAGTAAAATTTTTGTTACAATGACTTTTATTCTGTTGAAAACCATGGTCCTTACAAACTTGTTGATAATCCCTTTTACAAACTTGTGCTTGGGTAAGATGCTGGCCCTGCAACCAACGCTGCTGTGCGGTCGCCGGGTGACCCGCTCCGATCATTTTGGCGGAGCGAACCCGCGGCGGCGAGCCTCCTTGCCAGAGTGGCACGGGACTGAACCGGCGGCGGCTTGCACAGCGGTGCCGGTGGAACGCAACGATGCTCGGTCCGAGTCCAAAATTCTGTCCCGTCTCTATAGACGATTTTGTCGCGCCGCACCAAAATTCTTTGTGTGCAATTTGGCGGCGGCGTGCGTAGTTTTTTCAGTTAGGGCACTCTTCTGGTTAATGTATATGATATATTCCAAATTGCAAATTTTTGCCTTCGAGTCTGTTACATAGTATGCTACAAATCAAACCTGTCAGGTTACGCTCATATATGTACGGGAGTCATTTCTAACCTAGAAGCAGCGAGCAGTAAGCAGCTACGTACGCGGCCGGACAAGGGTCGTCGGAATCATCTATCTACACTACACCGAGTGCGCCTTGCCTTCCTCGCTGATATTGTGCTCGTGGATGGCGTCGGACATCTCCTGCACGGTGTCGCAGAGCTCCTGGCTCGACTCGGACGCGTCCTGCGCGGGGTCCTCCAGGATCATCTCGATGGGCACCTGGCCGCCGCTCCGGGAGGAGCCCTCGCCCGGTGTGGTCTGGCTGTAGGCGTCCTGCAGGTGCTGGTGGATCTCCTGCATCCGCCCGGACTGCTCGTCGTCCCTGTCCAGCTCGATCACGTCCTGCATCCAAAACGTCACGGGTATCTCTGTGAGAAACGAGCAAAGTTTCGTAAGCAAGAAATGCAATGCGAGATGGTTACCTGGGCGGAGTAGGCCTCGAAGATGCGGGAGAAGCGGTGCCTGCAGTACTCGTTGAAGAGGATGGTGCCGACGAGGAGCAGGATGGTGAAGCCCGAGGCCACCGGTGACTTCTTGATGGTGAAGACGCCGAGGGCGATGACCTGCATCAGGACCAGGGAGAACACGATGGTGTTGTGCATGATCGGCCACAGCTTCCCTCCCATTTCGTACTTTGGGTAGTAGACGTTCAGAATCTGCAGGACCAAATTCAGGTTTAGTGATAAAAACGACCTGAGATGCGGAAAATTTTAAAAATTGACTCTATGGCGAAGAGGCGCCAATGCACTCACCTGGTTCCGGTACACCAAGTAGCCGAGGCAGAAGTACACGAGCAAAAAGGGCAGTATGAGAGGTGCCATGATCGCAAACGCGAAGCCTAGAAGATTGAACATGAGGACTTTGGGCACTTCAGTGTGGTACGGGAATGAATAAACATATTCCGAGTTCTGCTGGCAGCAGCATATACATTTGCTGAAGAAGTTGTACACCAGGTTGTACACTTGCAATATCTCCGAGCACAGGCTTGCCCAGCCTGAGGTGAGCACATACGTGATGAAAAAGGTCGCCTGCCGAAAGAACCAGCCATCAGAAATCAAGGGTCAGTTCGAGACAAGCATGAACAAGAGGACAGAGTTTCTAGGATAAAATGAAGATGCCCACAATTTAGTCGTAAACATCATCACCTGCTTTGGCACTAGTTCAGCTAGCATAGTTGGCATATCCTTTGGTCTGGTGAAGACATTGAGCTGATTTAGTACGGACCCTGACAGCACATTTACAAAGAAGACATTCCAGATGGTAAAAACCATAATCTTTAAGCAAGCGCTCCTTTTCCTTCCGCTGCGAGAAATCGACCCTTCTATCGATGAGAATAGCATCATCAGTGGAGGAACGGTGTACAAAGAGAGCAACAGAACAACGCTGGGAAGGTATCCTGTGACAACTCTGGCGAAAAAGGACCTAAGCAAGAAAATCATGCAGGTCCTTAGTCACTGTAAACCTCAAATTTGAACAGCAGCTAACTGTGGCCTCTGGACTTACTTATTTAGGAGACCTCTCAAGCTTGGGAACATCCTTTTGAGCTGCTCCAGTTGCATCATGCTTTGTACAAATGCAACAGGGACAATGAAGACAAACATGAAAACAACACTAGCTGCAAGTGTTGCTAACTTCCGAAGCCAGATCTGTTTGTAGGGGATCCAGAGATTTGACCAATATACATCGCGTGGCTCGGGAGCCAGATCTGTTACCCATAACATAGGATTTGACGATTGAAGTACCCGAGAAGCAACTACAGCCGCATACCGAGTCTTGAAGAATACTAAGGCACCTGGACAGTTCTGCTCAGTAGCAAAACAGGAATCACGATGATGCTCATAAATAATAATTGTGATGCTTTTGTATACGATATGATGACACAGTAATATGTGACACACCGACACTGGTGAAAGAGTCCGATTTTACTATATTGAATGACAAGATAGAAAAAAAACCTTCTGAGCATTCACCACTTCTGGATTAGTGAGGTCTTCTTTCTTGGCCTCGATGAACTTATTGCGGTAAACTTGAAATGAAGAAGCCCTTACTCCACAAACACCACATCTGGACATGCTGGATCTTCCATTCCGCTCAGACATCGAACGTCTTACGCTTACAAATTTCCTATAAGCTTTCTCTGCTCTATCCTACAGAAAGAAACTAACATTCCTGAGCAAATAATTCAGTGTGGGTTGTGCTTCTTATGCAGAGATATATAATGTCAACCTGAATACGAACTACAAGTTTAATCTGGTTTGTTGGCATTCTGCAGGAAGCTAAAAAATAAACTAAAGAAATGGAATTAACTCTAAGGATAAACAAATATCATGCGAATTTTCTGAAGGAAGAAATATCAATATCATAGAAGGCTTCCCTCTCATTTCCTTCTAAACAGTTCAATTTGTTAGAAAAAGTTATTTCCAACAGAATTAAACTTTGCGCCTGAAATGAATTCGTACCACAAATCTCTGGAAATGTCCCCTCCGAAGGATAACTTGATGTGACAAGTAACTTGATCCATGATAGTTCACAAAGAAATTTCTGATTGTGTCGTCAAGCAGCTCATTGTCTGATCTTGGAATTGAACGGACAAGCACAGTGAATTGGCTAGGATTTGGTGGTCCTCCAGTAATATGTGCTAATCTTTTCCTCGAGATATACTTGTACTCCTGTAACATGATGATTTCAAATCAGCTGCACTAATGTTTGTAACTCAGAGGAACATTAACAAGAGTGTTGCATACAGGTCATACATTGTAAAGAAGAATACAAGCCGAGATTGTTATGATATATAAAGCAATGCAATGCACCCAAAGCCTGCAAAAAGAACCAGATTGTTATGATATATAATATCTGGCAACAATAAGCAATAGAAACACAATTATTTTACTATGATCAAAGTGCTCAAGAATGCTATGTATGACAATTGCAACTTGCATAGTTGCTCATCCAATTTGGGAGAGCTCTTAAGTTGGTTCATCCATGTTGGATCCCGATAGCTTCAATCAAACAAAAAGCTTAAAACCATGAGAAAGGAAAAGAACAAACCATGAAACCCAACATACTGGTGGAATGGAAAATGGTCAGTGTGGTGTGTCCCAAAGAACGAAAACAAAATATAAGGGCGGAAAACTGTTCATTCTTCACTAAAGGCCAGGGACCGTGGTTGATTTATTTTCTCTTCTTCTTCCAAAGATTTGCCACGGGTAACTTTTCAGATCTTTTTTCCTTATATTTGATTCACTAACGTAATATTTCATATATTTATTTAATCTTATATCAGCATCCTACAAACCATCATATCAAAGGGGTACAGGATAAAGGTATATTATCTAGTAAATGGAATGAATACGCAGATCTTACTTTCGAGATTCTTCGATGATATTGGCTATAGTAAAAACATTCAGCGACTCTGCAGGAATATGATTGTGCGTCATCTCTTTCCCATGATAATTGACAGGGAGCACTCCAAATATACAAACAAGAGAAGTAATTGAGAAGATACGAATGCTG
Organism: Digitaria exilis; assembly: GCA_015342445.1. NCBI lineage: Eukaryota > Viridiplantae > Streptophyta > Magnoliopsida > Poales > Poaceae > Digitaria > Digitaria exilis. Next base: position 346,346 of record JACEFO010002183.1, read on the forward strand.
CAGAACAATTAAAATACTGTTGTAAGTTACCAATAGAAACAAGTATCAAGATGGTAGGAGATATCCATGCGTATTCAACATAATTCGAAAAAAGAAATTGAATACATGCAGAGATCATTGATCAAGTAATGCCACAGGTCTATGATATTAAATTAGGGAAACGCTTCATGTACAACATTTGTTAGTATAACTATGTATTTAAATCATAATGCATTTATGAATTTTCATCAATTGATTTCAACCATTAGAGTGCACTCAAATGATTATACATATAGGAGCGCCAACATATTAATAGTAACGAGAATAACCTGAAAATGAAGAGCCGGAGGAACACAACAGAGTCCAAGCCAGCAACTTGACGAATCTCTTCTTCGGTGCACCAATATGCCTTTACAATCCAACCAGCAGTAGGCAGTAACCTCTCAAATGAGAAGTAATCGTCCTGCCTCTGGAACTTCTCTTCGGCAAGACGCCTCCCAAAGTAGACGCTGAAGTTGTGAGGCTGCTTCCTCAGGATCGAATAGAGGGACAAGAACAGCACACAGACACCAATATTTATCCCCGCCGAAGTCAGAAGGGCAGAAAATTCCATCCCCTGCTTCTACCAGTTTGGAATCCTGACCATCTACCCATGAAAAAACTGCAAATCCACAAGATAAGATCCACAGTTTTAGCATGCAATGCTATTGACACAGTAGCAGAATCTCGTCGCATTTGATATGAGAATCCATGACTTCCTGAAGAAACTAACAAGTCGGGTGCTATAGATTGAACCAAGACATTTAACTATCACTCAACAGAAATTAATGTGCTAATACCTGAGTTAAGTGATGAAACCTACAACCAGTTACTTCTGATTCAAACTACTTGTGCGTTAGCACATCTTCAACTATCTACAAAATACTTGTTGTTTGAGGTAGTTTTTTCAATCATAATCCTCATTAATTCCGTTAAATAGCACTATGGGAGACTAGAGAGTGAGTGCTTTTGAAATCATAAATGTACATACAATTAATTATCCGAAGGTAGAATAGTCTTTTTATTTACATCCACAGTTCTTGTGCAAAAAAGCTAAAACAGCGAATATTTGGATCTGGAGTAAGGACACAACCAAGCATGATCCTAACGATTAGACTCGGCGTCTTATGATCAATTGGTTGCATATAGCGGGAGAGCTCATCTGCCAGGCCCCTACTGTTACAAATAAACACAGAAATTCTCCATATTTTGAAGGAAAAATTTCATATGTTAATTTTTTTAGAAAATGTGGCAGCTGAACTAAAACGAAAAAAAAAATACTAAATAAATCCCTCGTGTCTGATTTGGATTGATCATTAACAAAATGGGTAACAAATCCTCAATTTGTACGAGACTGAACCTGGCCCAGATCGGCCGGCAAAATATCGATTGGCGGACAACCATTGGCCACCCTCCGCCGCAAATTCCAGCCGTTTACGCACAGCCCTCTCTCCGCACGTCGACGCACAATGCCATTGCCATGGCGCGGCGCGGCTTGTGCTGCGCTCGCCCGCTGGGGCATTGCGATAGATGTCGCATCAGGAGGACCAGGCCGGCCGGGTCTAGCGGCTAGGGCGCGGCGGTACCAGCTGCGGTGGCAGGGTAGAGGACGAGCCGTACCTCGGGAATCGCTGGTAGCGCGGCGGGAGCGGGGTGAGGCGGCGGCCCGGCGATCAGTCGCCGGCGCTGGCCCCCGGCGGCGACGGCGGAGGAGAGGCGCGAGAGAGCGGACGGGCGCGGCCGCGGTTTCCTTGCCGAGACAACCGTTCGCCCAATCGCCTGAGCTTGCATGCGGCCCGCGTAGGCGTTGGCGACAAGGGTTTTCCTTTTTTTCTTCGGGTTTTTTTTTTTTCCCCTGGTGAGGATGGCAGCGACGAGAGGTTTTTTTTTTTCATTTGTCTGGAGAGAGAGAGTAGCTGCGACAAGGGACTGACACGTGGCGCCGGGGCCAAACTTTCTAGGACCATGGGCCGGAACGGGGAACATTAAATGGGTCGTCAGTCGGAAGCAGAAGCTCTCAGCCGGGTGATTTGGCCGCCTGACAGAAATAGTTTATGGGCTGTCGTGCCATATAACAGATGGCCTAGTAGCTCTGTGTAAATCTCAAAGAGCATGCAGGCCCAGTCAACAAGTGCTGCGAACTTTCCAATCGACTTTTGGACTCTCCAGAGTCCGGACGGACACTGACCAAACAAAGCATCTCCCATTTTCTTTTTATTTTCAGCATCTGGTCGGCTCGGGAGCTGACCATGTTTTCGTGATTGAGTTGGTCGTGTCATCTTTGTCTGGAATGGAACGGTGGAACCCTTACCTTCTCCATTCAATTCCGGCATCTTAGTTTTATCATCGTATCATGGCCGCGGTCGCTCTCAGATCATGGCGCGTCACCACGCGGAGCCATCTAACCTCTCCATGGATCAGGCCGTGACGCGGCTTTCGTGTGGGCACCCACCCCTCCATCCATCCTATCCCGTTCCTGCTACCGTAGCATCGCAAACGTTTGACCAACATATGTGGCCGGCCCGGCCGTGTACGGTCAGCTCACTTCATCTGAGCAGCAGCCATGCGATAGAATTTGTATTCAAAAAGGAAAAAAGAAAGAAAGAAAGAAAGAAATGCCCGAAACAATGCGTGCACCAGCACCGTGGGCGCTCGGGGTCAACCAGGCCACGTCACGCGGTTGACCAACTTAACCACTGCTACAACTACAACGACGCACGCATCACTGCTCCACTTCGTTCTCGTCCCTCCCCGTGGACCGATGGGGCCGAGCAGGTAGCCGATGCACCCGCAGTTTCAGACAGAAAGAAGAGACAGGCAACGATGGTACAGATGACGCACAGCACAGTACGGTCTGAAAAAAAAGAGGACGTCGTCCGGCGTCGTGCACCTAATTCAGCTTGCTGGTAAATCACACAGTGTGGTTTTCTCAGGGAAGAAGGCGAGCAGTTCGGTGGTGTTTTTGTATCCTGATCGCATGGCAGCTCCTCGATCGGCTGTTTGAATCGTAGGCAGGCACGATCGATCAGGAGGAGGTCAGGCCTACCGTCCTACCCCTGTGCCTGTGCGTGCCTAACACTATGGTGGAGTTTTGTGAGCATGTACCGACACCACCGCATCGTCGCAGGCGCAACGCCATCGGACCAAACGCGAGAGCGTGTGTTGGCGCCCGGCAAAGACCAAAGGCTGTGATGAGGTCAATGGGGGTTGCACCCGACGTGAAGCGCGTACTCTTTTCTATTCCCTTTTGCGACTCTAGGAGGACACCGGCGCCGAAAAGAGACCATCAGCACAAAGGCTAGCAATTCGCAAAGGTGTCGCGTGTCCGGTATCCCACAGGCCAAAGGCCTTTCCATCCTGCCTATCCTTGCACGGGTTCAGCCTTCAGTTGCTTAGCTGTTAAGCACGATAAAAAAACCTCCATTCTTTAGTTTGTGTGTGTGAGAGAGAAATGCAGTTTTTACGGTAGGCAGGTAGGATTTTACACATCCTCTTTCTTTTTTCACATGAAAAGGTCCTCTTATTTTGTTTTTCTAAAAGCTTCTCTTACCATAAGCATACATAGCATCTCTAATAGTGCTCAATAAAGCATCACAATAATTAGTTTTGGAAACACATTAAAAAATGTCGCCTCCACAATTGTATAATCTAGTTCTTATTTTTTTCACATGCCCAATAATAACTCCATCGGAAGCAAATCTGCCCCCACCTTTGAGCACGGAACCAACTAAAAAAGTGAAGGAAGGTAAGCAATCCCAAAATAACTATTTACGGGAAAAATAAATCCTAGGCCCACAAATAAAACGTGGCAACAATTTAATCTTTTGGGGACCATTTTATGAAAACTATTGGTTGGAGGGATCTTTTTTCCTCCCAATAATATAATACCAAGTACTAGATTTTAGGACTTTCTTTTTAGACATGGAGATGCTCCAACTCATTATAGAGTTGCATACTGTCTAATTATCTCTTTTTTTATTTCCAAAATTTACCACGGAATATCTAAATATGTAAGCAAACACAATAGTGGATCAACAACTCTTTTAATAGTACTCATCCACTTATCATCTTTTAATATTGGCTTCTTCGATAAAGGGTGTGTTTAGATTGGGGAAAGATTCCCCGAAAATACACTGTTTATCAAAAAACATTGTAGATGAATTGTGTTCTGTGAGTTGAAGGGGTGAGATGAATAGAAAAAATTAGATAAAATTATGGTTTTTCGGAAAATCTTTTTGAATCTAAAGAGGCCCTAAACCCATGCCTCGATTGAGATTGGATTTATTCCATTCCATTTCCTTGTCTCTCTCGTTTAACATAGCACTATACCGTCTAAAAAGATATGTCACGCTGCTACTTATACCATACACACAGTCCCAATTATACCATTATAAATGTGTGCTTATTCTTCCGTCTCTGTCACAAACGTATTAATAACCTCCATCTCACTCTACGCCTATAAATCGGCAAAAGACAAGGTTCCAAAGAGAAATTGCCATGGTTTTCACATAGAGAAAAAAAGAAGGTTGCTATTTCCCCTTAATTAAAGGAAGGCAGGCAGCGCTAGGCAACAAAACCCACAGGCCACAGTGAGGTCAGTGCCTGCCCGAGTGGCAAACCGGCCTGACGCCGGCGAGCTCTCCAAGGCTCGCTGCTCCCAACCTCCAACCACACGGTGCCAAAGCCCCAACCCAAGCACAAGAAGCTCGCTCGGCTCGACTGGTTTCACACGTCCATAAAAAAAAAATTTCTCCGACCACCGAAAAGTCAGAGGAAAATCAGATAAAAAAACTTCACCATTTCCTCTTCCTTCTCCGCTTCTCCTCCCTCCCTTTGCTGCGAGCTGTGACTCTGAAGCTGTCCGGCTCACCGAGTCTCCGTCCACATCGCATCATAAATCCTCTCTCCCCCATCCCGACCTAGCACCTACCCCCCGCCATTCCAATCCCCCAATCCGCCTGGTGCACGCGCCCCGAATCCACCGTCGCATTTGTTCGCGAGCTCCAGCTCCGCTTACCCGTTCCGTTTACGAGGGGCGGTCTGCACTAGGGGCCTCGGGCCTGTGTGTATTTAGATCCGGCCCTGCCTTGCGCCTAGTGGGGGAGCGGATTTAGGTGAACAAGCATCTTGAATTATTTTTGACCAATCTTTTGCTCTACCCCCACCTCGTGGTGTTCGTGGTATAAATCTTCTGTGTGGGGTTGCAAAGAGGAGACCGAGCCCAAGCAAGAACTGCGGTTTCAAGGATCCTCTCAGGTGAGCTATTCCGACCATGTTCTGTCCCAAAGCTCAAATCGTTTCGTCGTGCAGGGTTCTTGAGCTCCTTCAAACCATTTGGGTTTCTTTTGAGTTCAAGCATCCGCTGTTTCATGTTTATGCTGCTGAAATTGTCCGACTTTGGGGTTTCTTTGCCTGGATTTTCGTCTATTAAATATTTAAATCCCAGTTCTGGAGTGAAAAATTATTGTAGAATGTTCTGCCCCCACAAAACTGGATTCTTTTCTTTGATAATCGTGCGTTCGCAGCATAGCTTAGGTGGTTTCGATGTATGTCTGTCGGGTGATTTAGAGTTTTCACCTGATTAGTTCTATGTTTGTCCTTTGTCTCTAGTTTAGCTAATGCGATTGTAGGCTATGTGTCCTTTTCTTCAGGATTCAGGAACTGATGGTTATAACTCGTTGCTTAGGATTCCTCGGCTTAATTTAAGCTACTTTTTTTTCATAAGACGATTTAAGCTACTTGTATGGGGTGTATAATTGTCAATTGTAGTCGCACGCCTTTCTCTTGCTCCAAAGTGAGCTGTCCTGGATATTTGTTTCCTACTTCACAGATGCAGATAGCTTCAAAACAGGTACCTACTACCTAGTAGGAGATGTTGAAATCTTTAGAGGTAGTTCAGATATCAAATGCTAGTTTGTATTCATATGATTGATTGGTACGATTGTACATATGACATCTGTTTTCCCCCCTTTTTGGCTTTTCTCTTATATTGCTTACACAAGCAAATGATCTTAATATTATTATTTAGTCCTTTCAAGTTTCAAGTATTTCATCTCTCCCCTTACTGTTACCCTTGGTCAAATCAAATGTATCAAGATGGATGCTTATATGTTGGTAACATCTTATTTCAGGAACCACAAAGTGTTCAACTTCGGGTATTGGGAGTAAAAAAAAAAAGATTTTAGAGGTTATTGTTCTACCTTTGTCCTAACAATGTTGAGGCAGAGTTCTAGTAGAAATCACAGATCCAGAGGTCTGAAGCTAAAGAAGGCTCTCCAGATAACTCTCTTAGTTCTGGTTTCTGTTTGGTTGATATATCAAGTTAAGCATTCTTATGAGAAGAAGGTGGCTTATAGTGAAGATGAAGGGAATGATTTGCGTAAAGATGGTAAGGACCAGGGGGAGGTAATCAGATTAAGCAGGAAGGACTTGCCTCCAAAGATGGAGGCTGATTCTTCAACGTTGGATGAGAAGGTTGAGGATGAAGAGAATGATGAAATGGAGCAAGAAATGAAGCATGACGAGAATGATGAGGACCCTATTGATGAGCAAGACCTGGAGAAGGATGATGATCTTCCCGAGCCTGGTGAACACTCTACTGAAAAGGATGGAGATGATGTGGGTGTGTTTGAGGATGATGAGCATAAGGAGCGGTCTCAGGAGGATCAAGAGAAGAGCTTCCATGGTGATAATGTTTCTAGTGCTGTAACTCATGATCCCCCATCATCTGAACAAGATGAACTGTCCCATCATGGCCAAGAGAAGGTCTTGTTCGTGGATGATGCTTCAACTGCAGTTCCTCATGAAAACCAGGACGCCAGAAGCAAGGAGGAGGAAGTGAGAAAGGCTAGGGAGAAGAGTTTCAGGGGAGATGATGTGGCTAGCTCGGTGGATCATGATGCCAAGGTGACAAAACCTCTCCCAGAGGAACAATTAAACACCATGGATAGGATATTTGAAGGAACCACAAATTTGTCCAATGGAATTTCATTTCGAGGCCCTGTATTAAATGGGTCCAGTGCCACCGGGGAACGCACGGCTACTCCAACTAATACATCTTCCCAGCAGAATGCTGACATTCCTAGCATGGACTCAGAAAGCAAGACCCATCCAACTTCAGCAAATTTGACCAACCACTATGAGCAAACTAATTCAACTTTGAATGGTCAACCAGTGCAGGAAGTGAATTCAACGGTGGCGTTGCAAGGCCAAGTGCAGCCCTTGACTGATCAGACATCTTCTGTTGAGTTGCATTCTCCACCAAATGGCACCTTATCCCTGGTAACAGATGGGCAAAAGTCCACACCTGGAGCTGGAAACGATGACAATAACACTGGCTCATCCTCCACCCCAGTGGACAACAAGGAAGGCGAAGATGCTCACAAAGAAGACATGGATGTCTCCACAAAAATAATGAACAGGGCAATGAGTGAAGAAGAAGTTGTTCCTGAATGACAAGGAGATCTCTCTTACTAGGCTCTTGTGTAACCTGTAAGTTAGTAGGACTTTCTTCATCTCCTAGTCTCGGAGATGCAATGCAAGCAGACTATCTCTCTTGCCCCTCTTTTTGTATAAGTTCCATCTGCTATGTATTGCCTTAGTAGTACATCGTAATGATCTGGGGCAAGCGATGAACAAGAAGATGTACCCACAAAGAAATTTAACGATTCGGCAGCTCAGAAGCTTTGCTGCTAGAATCATATGCCAACTAGGCTATCAATGAGAAACGTGCATCTCTCTCACCTTTGTGCCTTAACATACGTTGCTGTGGACTGTGAATAGTTGTAGCCTGCTCATCAGGTCTTCCAAGTTGAGAGCTCTTGTGTTGGGAGTTGACATGGCAACATAGGTGCTCTCTGGGTGAAAGCTTCATCTGTAGATTCTTTGCAGCTACTCGACTACAGATCATGATTTTGTGCTTCAGCTCTCAGTGCTGAGATCGTTCAGGATCCAGTCTCTAAGAGCGTGAGCACCAGCCAAATATGATGCCGCAATCCTTGTTAATCCTTGAAATCGATTATGTCAATTTGTGTCTTCTCCCCAGTCTTTGCATTATGGGGATGACATGAATGATCTCGGTGTTGGAAACTTTGGCATGCCAGACGATTTCCATCAATCCATGTATCAAATGTATCATGTGAACCGTCTCACTACCCACAGCTATGTCATATGTGATGTGACGTAATGTGAGTACTCCCAGTACTAGCAGTATACTACTCTGTAGCCTTGTACTGTGTGGTCCTCTCTTCCCTTTGTAAATTCATTCATACATGTGAGATCAGTTAAGGCCAGGGCTCCTAAACATTGGAAACTGTCGTGTTGATTTCGCCGCAGTCAATACCATACTCTGCCTCGACGAGTACAGTAGAGGATATCATCGGGAATAAGAGAGGCCAACAATAGCAAAATTACATCAGAGCACCTCGAGAACGCCATGCATAGCTGCTCGAGGCCTGCAGATGGCCTCCAATGTATGAAATGCGTGTAACCTCTGTGTTACTTTCTTCTTAATACAAAGATACATAGCTCTCTTGCGTATTCTCGAAAAAAAATGCGTGGCCGTCCGATAGCGAAGGAATCAGCGGCCTTCAGGGTGCCACCGGTGCGTTTTTTTTTCAAAAAAACCTCTAACTTTCATGAAATCTACTTTTCTTCAAGCTGCTGTTGACTACAAGAAGAAGATCGAATTTAATGGTAATTCAGGCCCGTTGCTTTATTATTTACCTGTACCAATTTCCCTAACTTTGACATTCTTCATTGTTTTCACCATGAGAATTTGGTAACAGAACTGAGGTTTTGTTATTTCAGGAACACTGTTGATAGAGCCTAAACCACAAGAACCAACAAAACACTATTAAGCCTGTTACTTAGAGGATTAGCAAACTATCTGCAGGTCTTAGAAACATTGATCCTTAGCAAAATTAATTAGCATCAGAACCATATCTTCCAATATTTTCTGGATGTTCATACATTGACAGTTGACACCAACTCTTAGCAAGTGAAGCTTGTTTGAGTTTGACCATCTATTCTGAAAGTTATCTGAAAGCATGAATGCTACACTATCGTATGATGATACAGGAGAGTTCAATATTAATGTCGAGTGCAACTATGCTATGCTACTCTATCTGGACATAGGTAAGGTCCTTTTTCTTTTTTTTTTTCTTTCGCTTGCGTAGTTTGAATCATATAATAATGTAAAGGGGTATAATCATAACTGCATTTTAAACTTGCAGTTGCCATCATGAACTGGAGACTGCACGGATTAATGGGCGGCTTGGAAATATTTATGCAAACACTGGTGATCCATAAGTCGGTAGGTTTTACTGCTGCCTGCAACTCCTTTGTTTGGTTGATAAACATTTGAACCAATATTCATCTTCGGGTTACACTTGGAGCATACAAGCATAGTTTTTAGAACGAAAATGGAAGAAAAATTGAGGCATACATAGTAAGCATACCTTTTCCTTATGCACAGCTTGGGACACAGATCAGTTCATGGCAGACATCACAGAGGCTACTTTGGTTATTTCAAGTGCAGTTAAGAATGTTAGTGGCATGAATTACTCCCATTTTATTCAGATCAGAAGGGTTTTTTCTTTTACGGGTATTTCAGATCAGTTGACTGTCAATTACCTGATTTAGCAGTAATATTAATACGCCACTCATTATGTTTGCTGCCTCTGGATTTGTCAACAGGGTGGACTTGGTCCTGGTGGATTCAACTTTGATGCCAAATTGTTAGTGCATAGTGTCATTGATTTTTGTTCTACAAACGGATCCCTAATTCAAGTGAAACTAATTGTAATTATTTTATGATGACAGGCTCAGGGAAAGTAGTGATGTTGAGGTCTTGAGGACACGTTTCTTGCTCATATCTCACGAATGGACACCCTGACTCGTGGCCTCCGCAACGTCGCCAAGCTGATTGAGGTAACTGAAAACGTTATGACCTGCTACAGTTTTCATATGCAGGTTTCTGAATTAAAAATTTTGTTCTGTTGTCAGGATGGTTCCTTGGATGAGCTTGTCCACAAGTGCCACCTGAGCTTTGACAGCGAGATTGGTGCATTGATCGAGGCACACCAACTTTGGGAGCTGGGAGCTTTATTACATCAGAGCACCTGAAGAACGCCATGCATAGCTGCTCGAGGCCTGCAGATGGCCTCCAACGGGACGATCCTGGGGATGGTCAGCCCACCGCCCTCGGCCATGTCGAACTCAGCGCCATCGACCCTGTCCCAGTCGAAGCACTGGATCGGCGTGGCGAGCACCAGGCCGATGGTCCGCAGCGCGAGCGTCTCCCCGGGGCACCTTCGCCGCCCCATCCCGAACGGCATCAGCAGCCGCCCCTCGGCCTTGCCGTCCTCGAACCGCTCCGGCCTGAACTCGTCGGGGTGGTCCCACACGGCGGGGTCCCTGTGGATGGCGTACACGTTCACCAGCAGCATCGTGCCGCGTCGCACGTCGTAGCCGGCCACCTTGCCGTCCGTGGCGGACTCGTGCGGAAGCAGCAGCGGCGCCGCCGGGTAGAGCCGGAGCGTCTCGTTGACGATGCTCTGGAGGTAGCCGAGGCGCGGCAGGTCGTCGGGGGTGACGAGGCGGGAGGTGCCCACGGCCGCGTCCATCTCGGCCTGCGCCTTCTTGAGCGCCTCCGGGTGGTTCAGCAGGAGCGCCATGGCCCATTCCGCCGTCGTCGACGTCGTCTCCGTCCCGGCACCAAACAAGTTCTTTCATTCCATCACGGGAATAAAGAGAAATGTAAATGTTAAGAAACACTCACCGAGCTGAGCTGTAACAACGGGAGAGCTGTGGTAGCAAAATGCAAGTAGAAGAAATTAAGATGGAGAGGGGAGCTCACCGAGCACAGAGCCAAGATGGTGGTATCGACCTCCGGCTCGGACTTCTGCAAATCGAGCAGCACGGCAATCATGCTCTTCTTCTCACTGTCGTCGTTGCCGCCGCCGTTCATCACTCTCCGACGTTCCGCATCGACCAGTTGCCGCAGGAACGCCTCCCTCCGATTCGCCCCGTCTACGATCTTTTTCATCAGGCCGAACACGTCGAACCACCGCAACACCGGCAGGTAGTCCCACAGGTTAACCGTGCCAAGGTACGGCACGAGGTAGTCGATGATCTGCTTGAACTCGTGCGCCTCGGGCGACATGTCCGAGTCGGCGTTCTCCTCGGTGCGGGACGTCTTGGTCCGCGCGATGGTCTCCATGAGCACGCTGAGCGAGAGCTCGAACAGCCTCCGCTTCATCTGGACGCGCGCGGCGCCGCCACCGTCGGCCGCCGCCGTGACCGCGAGGTTCATCCTCCGCGCCATGGCGCGCAACTCGCCGGAGATGACGGGGGACAGCGTGGAGCCGACGTGGCGCGCGGAGAGGAGCTGCACGGCGAGGACGCGGCGGACGTTGCGCCAGTAGGGCCTGTAGCTGGCCACGGCGAGCGAGGCGCCGTCGAAGGAGGGGAACTTGTGCGAGGGGAACACCGGGCGGTTGGCCAAGGCGACATCGTTCTCCGTGAAGCACTCCTTGGCGGCCTCCGGCGAGGACACCACCACGGCAAGGCGGGAGTACCCCAGGCGCAGGGAGAAGACGGGGCCGTGGCGCGCGGCGAGGCGTGCCAGCGACGCGTGGAACCGCGTCTTGACGAGGTGGAGGTGGCCGAGGAACGGGATGGACGGAGGGCTCGGCGGCAGCCGCGGCGCGGCCTGCTTCCCATGCTTGCCATTCCACCCCTTGCCGCCGGCGCCGACACGGGGCAAGAGGTAGCGGAGCACGAAGAGGAAGGCGAAGGTGAGGATGGCAACGTGGTAAGCCTTATCCTTGGCTGTGGCCTGTGGAGCACGAGAGATTGATGATCTCCTCCTGATCAACTGAATGATTGATCGCAACATGGGCTCCATCCTGCATGGTTGCATATATTTGTACACCAGGGCTCCAATGTCTGGCGTCCAACTCGCGCCGCGAGATCTCTGCATGACTGGCTCGCTGCGCCCAAAAACAAGATACTCGATCGCGATGGCGCAACCTCCGGCGCGTCGCCACGGTGCAGCTCCTCTCCGCGCACCGCGTCAGCTGCATGTTGCGCGCCATGGTGCGCGCGGCGGAGCCGGGAGGGTGGAGCTGAAGCGCAGGCTGTTCGAGGTCTCCCTCAACGCCCTGATGGAGACCATCGAGTGGACCGAGACGTCCCGTGCCGAGGCGGACGCCGACACGGACATGTCGCCGGAGGCCCAGGAGTTCAAGAAGGTCGTGGACGAGTTCATTCCCCTGGCCGGCGCGGCGAACATCTGGGAGTTTCAGTTCAAAAAAAAAACATCTGGGACTTGCTGCCGGTGCTAAGGTGGCTCGACGTGTTCGGCGCGACGAAGAAGATCGTGGCCGGGGTTCGCAGAAGGGACGACGCGTTCCTGGACCTGAACTCAAGACCGCTCCACACTTCGGTTCAAATAGGACGATCATCCAGCAGTACACAGACAACTGGAACTGCAAATACAAACATCGCAGTCTAGAACGGCTTGGAAATAGGCTCAGCGCTACTGTCAGAAATGCAATGGGCTGATTTTGACAATGTTGAATGATCCTCATTATTGAAACGAGGAGTCTACTGGAATCAGATGCCACCAGGCAACATCCATGTGAAAATATAGAGTTAGTTTAGATTGGGAAAGATTCCTCGAAAAACACTATAGAAAAAAAAAACACTGCACGTGTTTCGTGAGTGAGAGAGTTGAATAGAAAAAAGTTAGAAGAATAGTATTTTTTCGGGAAATCTTTTTTAAACTAAACGCGCCTAAGGCCAGGGTTTCTGAAGACTGCAAAGCGTCTTCATTTTGCGGCAGTCGACACTCGACACCGTACGACCGTGAGTCTGTGGCACTGCCTGGACTGAAATACAAAAACGAAATTATGCACCATTAGGGCGTGTCCAGTGCAAATAGCTAACTTCTAGCTATTTACATGCCACCTCATATCCGAGACCTGAGTGTAAGCAAAGTCTATATTACTCTCATGAACTATAAGCAAAGTCTATATAACCCCCTAAACTATTTTTGGTTTATTTTACCCCTTAAACTATGTAACTTGGTCTATTCTACCCCCTAATACAAATTGTTTTTTTATTTCTCCATACACAAGTTAAATTTTAATTTCAAATTTTGTCTGATCGTAGTAAACATCATATTGTATATGAAAAAAATATATCATGAATTTTTCGTTATCCATTTTTGTATAATTTTGCATCTTATGGATTAATTAAATATATTACCCTATCAAAATAATGACAAAAAATCATTTTGTATTTTTCTACCATGTATTATGATGTCTACTATCATCCCACAAGATTTGAACGTAATATAACACTTCTACATGGAGAAATAAAAAAAGACAAATTATGTTAGGGGGTAAAATAGGCTAAATGACATAGTTTAGAGGGTAAAATAAACCAAAAGATAGTTTAGAGAGTTACGTAGACTTTGGTTCAGGTAGTAATCTAGACTTTTTCTTTTGTTTTTTTAATCACAAGTTGCTCTCTCTCCTGACACACGTAACCACATAATTATTGTTGCAGTTGCCACAAGCCAATCACAAGCGAGAGAACAGCCCATGCACGTGCTGAGCTCCTCGTATCATGTGAAGACGTCCTGCTAGCTAGCGACGAGCAAAGCGGCGAGCGATTTTACTTTGCGCTCTCTCTCTCTTCCACGTAGATTACCGAACCTAGTCAGCCCACAAAACGGCAGCTCAAATCGCCCCGTTGGCCATACCCTTATGCACTCCTGGTCTTGAGCTCAGAATAGTAGACTTCTACGGGGAACATGGAGTGTCTGACGTACACGAATACAATATCCAATATCCATCAATACGCATACCGGAGCGAACATTGACAGCTAGTTGTAGATGTAGCGGTAGAATGACGCCCGCTTGTTTACACTTGGTCATGCCTAGGTTCAACAAAGGGCATGATCATTCAGTACTGCAGAACTACAGACGATTGAAATTCCAAAACACATACCACACTTTCAGCACGGCCGGAAAGGCACTCAGTTGCCCTGACAGAATGCCAATTGGCTGATATTTACAATGTTCTGCGACAAAATATTTGCACTTTTGCAGACTAGCTTGGAGCTAGAGCGAGAATGGAGGACAAATACTTGCTGGTTAGCCAGGAGCTAACCAGGCGTGACAAAACCCGACCCTCACAAGACCAGCACACGTATTCGCAGGTTAGCCAGGAGCTAACACATGCGTGACATGACAAAACTTTTACCCACTACTCGAACGAGACCAAACCATAGTCTCCCGGGCTAGCCAGGAGCTAACCCGAGATGAATTCACTGCTACGACTCTGTCGGACAAGATGGGCACAGCCACAGGTCAGCGAGGAGCTAACCTGCCACGCGCACGCTGGACGACTTTATTGTGTAATTTTGGGGGAGATGAGGTCAATTAGGTATTGGCCTGGGTTCTCCCTGATGTATTGAAAGGCTGACAATGTGTTGAGTTACTCGCAGAAGTCGAGGAACCCCATGTATTCGTGGTTGTTGATCATCGAAATGCTCTTCTGGGTCCCAACAACGCCTGAAATTCAACAAACAACAGGTCTTAGAAAATATTGAAACCTTGAAAAAGAACACAGGTAGAACTTAACAGGATGCATTTTAGTTCATATTTAGACAAAAGATTTTAAGTAACACCAATTCGCATGATGTTCTGAGTGTTTTTCAGGAAAATCTGTGCGTGTTACTAACACTAATTTCTTTTGGCAAAATTTCAATTTAACAGGTATGTGGTTAGCAATTTTGTAAGTAACACAAAAACTTGACAATGGTCCATACCCATTGTTAGAGCACTGGCAAAGATGACAGAGGAAAGTATGAAGACAATCAGCGATGCTCTCTTGAGCACTTGCACTATCTTCCTAACCAAGCACTGGCCCCAGAATCCAGCCAATATGGAAATGAAGATGAGGTAGCCAGCTGCAGATAGAGGAAAACGTGCCTGTCATAACTTAATACTAAAAAACGTTCAGAAATTTGTAACCAGACATGACAGCCATGGATTTACCAAAGGGGATGGGGAATCTGTTTAGGAAGTAGAACTCCACCACAGAGAGGGAAGAGGAGAACATCATCACGAATGTTGCTGTTGCACTTGCAACCTGCAAAACAATGCAATAGCACATCTTAGCCTTATTTACCCAGGAAAGAAATGTGTAGTCATGAAGATAACGTAAAATCATGACACCAAAATTCTTGTAAAATTACAAGGTGCATGTCAGAGGGAAATTAAGTGCTACAAACTGTGAACAGAAGACTACCATATATTACTCCTTCCAAAAGGCTTATATTTGAAACTGGCTAGCTCAAATATCAGCTAATCCGAGTCAAATAAAAATGAACAGAGGTATTAGTACCATTCATGAATGGAGTGATCTTTTTTCAGCCTGACTACTCTGGCTCTCACAGTAAATGCTCAGTTTGCTTAGGCCAGTCTGAGTGGGGGTTTCATGGACACAGTTACCGAGACTGAAAACTAGGTAACTGCGCCATAGGGGTTTCATGGTGATGAAACTCCCCTCACATCCTATGAAACTCCCTCTCTTAATTACCCTGCCATGTCAGCAAAACTGCTGATGAGACAGTGTATTTAATGGCCATAAAACTCCTATGAAACCCCCATTGAGACTGGCCTTAAGGTACCCGTTGCAAGAAGTAGGTAGTTGTTTGACAATTTTAGAACGCCCAATGGTAAAGAAAGACTAACGACACAAGAAGCATTTCAAATCTCTAAGCGATAAAAGTATTGCTGCCCATACTGAAACATTGACTATTCAGGTTTTTGCCAACATTCAAACAGATGCATCTGCATGAGAAAAGTGGCATTCACATTCATAATGTTCCTCCATCCAGATGTAGTATGTAACCATATAGGCCACTAAACAATAAAGATCACATGGATTTCATAAAAGCATCAGCCACCTGTTCACAGGCAGGCAGGCAGCTCTTCTTTTATGATGATATATTAATACCCCTTTTTCTTCAAGCAAATTCTAAGCTTTCAAATTCAAGTTCACATGGACAAATAGCCAAATGGGTTTTGATCACAAGAGTATTAAAGGAAACAATGCCATTGTAAGTCTGTCAATTGTCCATTGCAACATTCACAGAAGGCAATATGCCAAAATGATTAGGTTTGTACTCAATTAGGACCGATCTTATGCATAGATCCAATAACCTAACTTATATGCCTACATCATTAGGGTGCAATTAAGACATGTCCTTCCTCAGATCAGCATCCTAGATTTGAATATGGTACTTAATATAACCCAACTGATGAGACCTGTGAGTCCTTATCCAACTAAATGATACCGTAAGTAGGTCACCAATAATTTTTTAAAAATGGTATAAATAATGCTATATATGCGAAGATATATCATCTATAGCCAGCTTAGTTTATGATAGCAAGATGCTTCTTATATACAATTACAGGTTATAGTTGCAGTAAAGAAATCAGGAATAAAAGTAGTAGAACAATTTAGACACTGCCAACTGAAGGGTGATAGTAACAATAGGGTAAAAAACTGATGCAATTTTTCAGAAAAATTCTGATTCACATGCCAATAGGGATTTTCTGTACATGCTACAATACTGATTCTAATTGTAAGCTTATTATAGCACATTTAGAAATCAGCCAACTTGAAGATTCTCAAGATTGACTATGCAGGTGTGTGTTTTGGTCCTAAACAAATTATTTAAGAAATGTGTAACTACAGGTGAAAGTTAGTAGCAAAGTTGTATCCAGATTGATCTGTTCAGTACGGATGCTTCCATACAGCTACCTACACATGGAAAGGACAAGACCCATTCTTTGTCTTTCTTCCTTGGTCTTGTCCACTGACCTGGCCATTGCCTTAGGCTCCAATGCACGGCAACCGTCACACGATAACAGGACATGGAAAGCAGTAGTGCTGCTACAGAGTTATAGGAATGAACTTATACCTCTGGTGTCCTTCATTACTAACTGTACGGTTGGTAAAATGGTGATAAAAGATACAAGTTCTGTATCAACTGAGGAAGGCTTGCACTCACAGCATGATATCATCTCAAATATGCTGTATGGATGTATGCCAACATATAATTCACTTGGTAATATTTAATAATGCACTACATGAAATGGAAATTTGGCATGAAAACTGAGGTCATTTGAATACCTGAGGTATGCACCCAAGCTCAAGAAGAAGTGGGCCAAGGATGAAGCCGCCACCAGATCCAAGAAGACCGCCAACAGTACCACCAAGGAGACCACAGAAGGCGCAGAAGATCAGTTGTGCTGGTGACCACTCAATGGAAGCCTCACACACACACTCCAGATTCCCATTCATACGTCGAGCACGGCTCTCCCTGCATAGCTGCACGGCTTCCCACAGGAACACACTCACCGCAACTGGAACCTGAATTATTTAGCACAATGTTAAAAGGTATGAACCAGAAAGGTTCCATACTTTCATGTCTTCTGATTTTTATGTGCAGAATTAAGAGCCAGCTTTTCATGTGCAACAAAAAAGGGGGGTAATACTGGTGGTGTTAAGAGCTTGCTCAACAAGTGGCTGATATATGTGCCAAACGACTAGGCCTAACGTTGCTTGTGTTCTGAAAAGACATACTACGTCCACAGGAAAGATGATTGCTCGAACCGCAACACAACAATACCAGTTTTAATATTAAATTGAAAGACAGACTGGCAGATATAATGTTGGTTTAGACAAAAGAGTGGCACAAAGTTAAACAATTCATCACCTGTAGAACATTGATCACCCAGTAGAAAGTGCTGCATGATTTCGAATTATTCTGCAAGAAAAGGAAAAGATCTGCAGTTAATAATCATTTCCATTCAAAGGAGACAAAGGAAAAAGTCAAAGGTGAGGGGCAAGAATAACTGGGCTTTTGTAAGGCAACATAGGTAAACTATCCCGTAGGGATTTCATTTTCAAGGGGAGGGCCATTGTCTTTCTGAGAATTGAGACTCCAATCGAGGATTGATACTTTTTAAATAGGAAAGAAGAAAGATAAAAAATACTCAGTGTAGAAGGGGAGACCTTTAGAATTTGCAGCACCAAGAAACTTGACCAGACAGACACTAAAACTAGGATATTCTTCCACCTCAAATTGAACAGAAAAGTTTCCTGCAATTAAAAAAGTAACACTTCAGTCATTAGATCACATGGGCACAAACTGTCTTTTTGTTTCTTCTTGCTTTCTTGCATGTTCAGAGCATCTATCAACATCCTTGTAGGCCCTAACCATGTTAGTATATACTCAGGAGTGCTCTAAGCATGTTAGTATATAGCCATGAATCACTGAGTGGATCTGAATAATATTTATCAACCAATCATGCCATGGTTTCAGTGTTGGATGTGAAAGCTCATTCATACAATATGATTAAGCTCCACGGTTCCTTAGGAAGTCACGGACACAAATGATGTGTCACTGTAGAAGTTGTGGCGTACCAATGCAGACTTCTCCTTGGGCTGAGGCTGAGTCAGGAGGGGCTCCTCATAGCTGGGGTCAATGACAACTGCACCAGTTTAAATCGAACCACAACATGTTAAACCCAAAAATGAAATTATCTCATTAAGTACAAGTAGCTGATGCTTAACGCTATCAGCAAAGCATGTCAAACTATCATGCAAGCTGTTCAGTTCTAACCATCATTTGGTGCGCAGGCCGACTTTGATTGCTCTTCTCTCTCGCGTGTCTCCATCTGCCATCATTGAACACAGGGGGTTAAAGAAAACAGAGCCAATCAGGACACAGTATTCGACAGAGAACATGGCAAATGTGACAGGAACTAACCAGAATCCTGGTCTCCTCCCTCCACATGAGAATTCCCTTGTAGAACGACCTCGATGAAGTGCCTGCAACAAATTCATCACACGAAACATGCCTACATCTCAGTGATCTCACTAGACACAAAAAGCAGTAGGACCCAGCAAAACAGTACATTCGGCTTGCTTTTGGCACAACAAATTTGGCATCGTGGATTCGTGGTACGATGATTACCTACGAAGAGGATTATGATGAGGACGGTGATGAGCCAGTAGGGAAAAATAACGCTGAGCTCGACGCCGATGGTGATGCCGAGCATGAGCATGGGCTGGAAGAGCAGCGCGAGCTTGTAGTCGATGACGGGCGCCTCCTTGGTGGGGTGCGACACCTGGAGGTTGTACCACACGGACGACGCGGAGGCCCCCATAATCATGCCTGGGTCCAAAGCAATCAAGCGAGCGATCAGGTACGCGTGTCAGCAGGCAAATCTACAGATGCATCATGCATGCATCCAAACCTGGCCGCGCTGCAAATCTACAGATGCATGCATCTACAGTGTTAGTGACGGTTGACGGGCTGGGGTCGCAGTGCTGGCTTACATTTGGAGAGCGCGGCGGCGGACTTGGTGTCGAAGCCGACGACGAGGTTGAGCATGGGCACGAAGATCCCGCCGCCGCCGACGCCGCCGACGGTGCCGAACGCGGAGCCGAGGAAGCCGACGACGGTGGCCACCACCACCCGCCAATTGAACGCGAGGTCCTGCACAAATTAAACCGACCGCGCCACACACCGCGGCCCGCGAGGTCAGAACTCGGCGAGACGAAAGCCGGCGCCTGCCAGGGAAGGGGGAGGAGGCGAAGGAGCGAGCGAGAAGGGCTTACGGGCCAGACGCGCGCCGAGCGGGAGGACAGGGGCGCGCGCAGAAGGCCATCGTTGCGGTCGGCGGCGGCGCGTGGGTCCGCGGCGGAGAGGACGAAGCAGGCGAGAACGGCCGCGCAGGCGGCCCCCGCGGCGACGTAGGCGACGAACCCCCGCGTGCTGGCCCTGTTGAGGCGGCCGTAGAGTGAGCCCGCGCTCCGCTCCATCATCACCATGCAGGCCCCGCGCGGCGACGGCGGCGGCGGCAGTATATACGATTTGCTACAAGTAGAAAGAATTCCACGAGTTGTGCAAATGCGAAGGGAATTGGAGGAGACCGAGGAGGACGGCGAGAGGGGCCGAGGGGAATGGCTGGCGCCCTCCTCCGCCTCGCTCCTTTATAGGCGGCGGCACGGCCAGAAGGATTGGAAAGGCAAGTGAAGAAGTGGAGGCGCGGGTGCTGAGTGCTGACTGCTGCCGGGTGCGGATGAGAATATGAGATGAGATCGAGTCATCGAGATCGATCGCGGCCCGTGGTGGTGGTGGGCGAGCGAGACGAGACGAGGAGGCGCGTTTGGATTTTGGCATCGCCTCCCCCTCCCCATGGGTAGGCGAGCGAGTCGTGACAGACTGCAACCGCAGCGCCATCGCCAGCGGCGAGAGGGCCAGGGTCACGTACGTGGTGGGTCCGACCGACTCGTCTGGCTCGCTGGCCCAGCCGCCCGTATCGGCGTATCGCTCCTTCTCGCCTGCCTGGCTGGCAGTGGCCAGTCAGCACTCAGCTGACGAAATTACCGAGCGGTGATTTCGCAGGCGCAATCGGTGCTATCCTTTCGTGGGCAAAGGTGCAAGTACATTGGCATTAATAAGAATTATATGCATCGCAGATTCGCAGCTCGCGGTGTGTCGCTATCTCCCACCAGAACAACAAAGCGTAACGTGCCGTGGGTGAAACCTGTGATCAAGTGGCAGAGATCACACGCATCATTCTCTAGTAAAATGCGCTTTCGCTGCATGTTCCAGCGCGCTTTATTGGAGTGGAAACATGTGATTCGGTTTCAGCTCATTCCTAAAAGCGCACAAACCGTCGTCACGATCGGACTGGTAGCCTAGTGTGCCCTAGTAGGATACCGAGAGCGCGCTGCTGGTCGGTTGGCAACTGCCTAGTAATGGAGTACTGGATTGGACTTTGTCTGACTCCCACTTGATCGGGTAATGTCAAATGTTTGTGAACTGGAATGTTTTTTTTTTCTTTTGCATTAACAAGGACGGATTCCGATTGAACAAAAAAATAAGGAAAAGCTAAATATCACTTGAGTGATTTAGAGGCCTTCCTCACTCAGATTTTGTAACCACTAGATTAAAAGAGTGGATGGCTCAGATTTGCTCCTCTTATCTCCACTTTATCATCTACCTTCCTCATCTTCTCCAACTCCGGCGAGACTCCGGCGAGGTTAGGGTTCCGGGGTTGCTAGGGGTCATCCTCATCCCCGGGCTTAGAGGAGGGTGCGGGGGCAGCTGGCCGGCCCGGCGGTGGCCGGCGGGCGAGACGGCGGCGAGGGCGCCGCCGCCCGGTCGCTGGAGGATGGCGGTTGGGCCGGCGCTGGCGGCGGGGGCGTGCAACGACGGCGGCGGCGGTGGGCGGGCGGGGTCATGCGGCGGGGGTTCGGGATGGTGCGGCGGCCGGCACCGGCGGGCTAGGGCCTCGCCGGAGCTCCGCGCCGGCAGCGGCCGGTGCGGAGCTCCGGCGAGGCCCTAGCCCGCCGGTGCCGGAGGGGAGGTGGCGGCCGAGGCGGGGGCAAGGGAGGGGCGGCGGCAGGTGGGGAGGAAGAGAGGAGAGAGAGAAAGAGAGGAGGTGGGATTAGGGTTGGAGGATGGAATAGATCTGAGCCATAGGATTTTAGATCTAATGGTCAGAAATTTGAGTGAAGAAGGGACACCTTTCACTCAGGTGGAAGGTAGACACTTAAAAAAATAAGGACGGATCCCTGTGAGAGTATGAGGGACAGGAGTATTGGTGCCCCAGGCCCCCAGCCATCGTTGATGAAAACTTGCAGCTTTGCTGTAGCTCCGCCTCTCGTTTTCATGACAGGGAGGAGAGAGAGAAGAGGAGAGAGAAAAATAGTAGTTGTTTTGTCTTTTAAAAAAAATTGTGAAGCGTGACTACATGAGAGACAAATTTTTGTAAACATGATTTCCCCATTGTATGGACGTCGTTATCTATGTTAACTTCTATCATATATTGGTTGCGATACACACTTGCAAATTGCTCATACGATAAACATCATTCAGTGCTCTATATACCACTATGTCTGCCCCCAAGATAGGGACTGACTGACGGCCAGGCCAGGAGCCTAGGAGTGGCCTTCAGAAGTTCAGAGATGTTACCTTGCTCTAGCGGAGAGTAAACTCGATCGGGAGGAGAGGCCACGAAAGGGATACCCCACAGTTTCTTACAATCAAAGGCCATGGGAGGGGGAGGCGATGCCAAAATCCATCGGTCCCATAATTCATGGAAGAAAACAAGATGGATCTGCCTTTTTTGTGTGTGTTGGTGAACAAAACACGGATCTTTTATCAACTACAAAAGTTTGTCCAAGTTTTTACCTTTTCTTGCTAATACGGTCCTTTTTTCATCTTCCCTATAAACATAGGAGAATCTCCAGCCAAGTTATTATGTGCATGAGTACGTCTACAACTCTATATAGAGAACGAGATGCTAGTTTGACAAACACAAGACAAGCTATGCAATCACATCCCCAACTAAAAAGAAAAATGATGGCATCCTCAACTAAAACAAAACCTTTTTTTCGTCTCCTCTACCATGGGCTCCACTCTATCATGCACTTTTAAAAAATTTCAGTCGTACCAGTACCATACGCATGGACAAATTACGTCCATCCATAAAGAAAATTATATCGTGGCTTCGCCCCACATCCCACCAAACAAACGTTTGCCCGCCAAACCAAGTCAGGGTATAGTCAATGCGCGACACATGATTAGTACGAACAGTTCGCCGGTAAATGACTGAATGTTAGGAGCTAAAGAAAAAAAAAACCTGTAGGGGTTTCACTTCTATTTTACATATCCTTCCAAATTTTCCTTCCAAGCCTCTAGATTTGGGGGCATCTCGTCATCCCTCTCAGACCATCATCCTTCTTCTCAAACCATGAATCCCACCATTTTTCATGCCTCACTAGTGTATAGATGCATGCCCTACTGAAGTTGGATGCAAATTTGGGCCCCTAAATTTTACATGTGGACTTGTAAAATAAGATTTATGAGTCTAAATTTAATGCCCACTGGATATGCTCTTAGCTATTCTAATGCTCCTCTTAGCTATCTAGGTTGATACCTCGTGAGAAAATGACCTGCCCATAAAATTACTCTGCACGTTCTGTCAAGGACGGTAATTTAGCTGATGAAGTACCTGCTTCGAATTCTTTATTGCCAGGCAAATAAATACTGTACTCTATATGAGGAGGCGTGGCTGCGACCAGTGTCTGATTTCTGACCGAATGGTTAGCGTCGATTTACGGCTACAGTGTGTCAGAATGTCACCCACATCTCCAGCTACGTGACCGAGATATTCGGTAAAACAAGTTTCTAAAATGCATAGAAATAGCTAGAAGTAGTACTAGCATACTGTAAGTATCGTTCGCATATGCCACGGGATATCGTCGAACGTACTCGTACTTCGTTATTAATTTCATCAGTCTAATCACAAATAACTGACGGTTTAGGATCTATATATATAAATATATTACAATAGAAGTAACAAACAAACTTGTGTTTGTAGACCGCACTGATGTCTAGAATGCTTATTTACTTATCTGTGGCCATAGGGAGCATTACTGCCACTAGAGTTGGCGATTTGGCGCTACTTAACCAATCACTTATCATCATTTTTTAATAAAGGAATTGAAATTCCTGCCTCTACACCACCTGGGTGTACAAAGCACAATCACTATTTAATTATATTCACTATTTTACATTATTTTACCGTACTCCTACTGTTGTTAGAGTTGAATCCTACCATTATATTCACTATTTTACATTATTTTACCGTACTCCTACTGTTGTTAGAGTTGAATCCTACTTATCTGGTCTCTCACTTTGCTTGTTCGAATCATTTGAGACCACATAAGTAGGATTCGGTTCACATATTGAGTTGTCCAAATGTACAATCAAATCTCTCCAATTGTGAAGCAAAAATGATTGCATCCTCTCAACTAAAACAAAGCCTTTTTGGTCGGGTCTGTGAGCTCCCACTCTATCATGCACTTTTTTTTTTAATTGTCATCTATGCTCGGACAAATTGCGTTCCTCAGAAGCCAAAAAGTTATCGTCACTTTGCCAGTTGCCAGAGATGATTAGTCCGAACAGTTCGGCGACGGTAAATGATTGGAGCCGGGCACGTTATTATCCAAATAATGATGCACGGCCCCTAGCTGATGCCTGATGGCTCTAGAGAAAATGACCTGCCCATAAAATTACTCTGCGATTTTTATTTGGCAAAGGACGTAACTAAGCTGAAAGCTGATTGGAGTATTGGCTTCGGATTCTTTACTATTGACAGACAAATCAATAAGGAGGTGCGGCCAGTTCTGGTTTCTGAGGGGAACTGTTAGCGTAAAAAAATTGGCTACAGTGTGTCAAGCTACACGGCCGTGATATTCACAGAAATTGCAGTTTTGTAGCATATTTTAAGTATCATTCTGGATATGCTACGGGATACCATACAGTCACGCTTTGATCTTTTTTCCCCACTGGGTGTCCGGTGACCGCCGGTCCACCACAAACGAGAGATCATATTCGATTTCTCCTCCGTGCGGTACCGCCTCGCCCTGTCCATGCGATCCGGCGATCGACGTCGACGCGCCGCCCGGTCCGTGCGCTACGCCACCGTACGTGCCCCCACATGGACAGAGTGGAGGGCCGCGCGCCACCTCACCCGCCCCCGTGTATTTTTGCGCGGATCCCCTCTGCTTGCTTGCCAATTTCGCCTACTGCCGTTTTAATAAAACGCGTCATGAGACATTGAGACCCTTGATCCCGATCGCCGTGGCAGCCCCGTTCGCCAGGGCGGCCGTTCCTTTCGTACGGGCTCCAACCACCACGACCGGCCAATCCCGTCGCGTCACCTAGCTGGTGGAACAAGTTCAGATCAGTCATCTGATTGGCACGGCTCCAAATCAAGATCGGGATGTGTTATTTTGTCCGGGCTCGTATTATCTGTACTTCTGTAGAATGACCGCTGGTGTGTACATGTATATAGTATAGGAGATGCCGCTTGGCAGGTGTACTACGTCGTTCTCAGAAGTTTTTCTTTTTTTATAAAAAAAGTTGTCTCCGTTCTCGCACACAGACACGGACACGGCACACTATGTCGCATGCAATGCATGGTGGCCGGTTGGTGGGTGTGCGCGCTGGAGCAGCCGAGAATGAAGGCACGCGCGACGAGCACATGCACACATGCGGTTTTGATTTTTCGATCATCTTACCGGCAGGAGGAGCAGGTCAGCGCCGGCGATGCAGCACCGACGTCGAGCGTGCGGCATCGAGGCCGAGGCGGCTGCGACATCTTTGATGGCCCCCGTGCGCGCTCGCTCCCGATCAGCTAGCGCGCCCGCGCCCTGCGGCGGCGTGCTCCACCGGCTAGCTGACCCCGATCCGTGTCGGCGTGAGCACGCACGCGACGCCGGCCGTCGTCGTCGTCGACCGTTGGTCCGTCGCGCCCCCGGCCGCGCCGGTTTAAATCTGCTGTCCTTGCCAAAGTTGCCATCGCGCCCGCACGTCGCGCACTTGTTTGTTCGTGTTAACATTACATGAGTGTGCGATCAATTAGTATATAACTATAGGTTAGCAGTGTATTAGTTAGTTAATCTCGTCATTAGCATTTCTAATGACGAATCATTGTAACACCCATTCGGGAAGGGGCATGTCTCCCCAAACGGACGTCTGCTCACGAGCAGGCGTCTGTACGACGAACAGGCACGTCGGAGGGATTGCATCCCCTCCGAACAGGCAAGATTCACGTTCCTTTATAGGGTATAAATATATAATCCATTCTTCAATCAATAACAATCAAGAAATCATTCATCCATTCACAGTTCTGATTTACATTTAGTTACAACAGTTCGTTGTCGCTTCTCGTTTTAAACCGGTGAATTCGGCCGGACGGCCGGGGGATGAGCGCTCTTGCGTCGCTCCGGTGCCGCGCTTATCGGGGCTCGGCCCCCCTCGGGTAGGCAGCCACACGGAGCTAGCAAGCGGGATGCATTTTGCATGGGGCCACAACGGGATCGAGGCTTCACCTAATAGTCACCTCGTGTGTCGTCAGTGCCTGCGCCACGTCGGTGTCTGGGTACTGGTGGACGGGTCGAGCTCCTCGTGGATTTCACTGGATCCGGCCTCTTCCGTCCACCGAAAATGACATCGGTGAGCTGGTTCGTCTGGCCGTTTGGCGTTTGCTTGCCACCCAAACAGGCCGGTCCGTGCGTGCTGAGAGCTGAGATGTGTTTGCTCATCTGCTGTGCGTGTGCACATGCGTGCCAGCGGAGTTATTACCGGATAAAGAATACCCAGAGTTACGAGTAGGACGAACAGAAACAGGTTCTGCTGTCTTGTCACGTTCACTCCAGCGATAGGAAGTATGAGCAACTTGTACTAGTAGCCATCTATAGCAAAGAATGATGCACATGGTAGTGTGCCATGGAGCAGAGAGATCGGAAGGATCATTGGATCATTGTCCATCATCGCGCGGGACAAGGAGAAGTGGGAGTGGTCCGTCCAACTGCCGAGCCCATCAGAGGCCCACGCTCCACCATTATTGAGGCCAGCCAGAAGAAGGTTTACGGTTCCAATCATCCGTGGAGACCAATCATCCGTGGAGACCAGTGGCGGAGCTGGTGGATTTTGACGCCTATGGCCACTTTCCTAAGCGCTTAGACCACTAAAAACTACCATACATATTGAGAGACCGATAGTCACAACAATGGGCCCCATAAGCCGTTAAAATACGTGGTTTAGAGTAAAACTTAATTTCAAGTCGAATTGTACAATAAAACTTGCTAAAAAAAACTGAATATTAAGAAGAAAAATACCTAACTAGTGCTGACTTGGTCCACCTCTGTCAGCCATGTCTTCATCCCCATCCGTAGTAGGACGTGAACTCGAGCCTACATATACAAGTGGACATGTAAACTGAATACTCCGATGACAATTACTTAGTGAAAAGAAAGATATTTGGGAATGTAACATACCACTTGCATATTTCGAGGCCGAGGAGGTAACTTTTTCAAGCGGCTCCTTATCTCTTGAAAATGGTATAAAATAACTTCATCTTGAATCATTGCAAAGATCTCTCGCTCAATATAACATATCATACGATGGTTCAACCAATCATTCCCCATCTTATTCCTTAACTCAGTCTTGATAATTTTCATAGCTGAGAATACTCTTTCAACCGTGGCAGTAGCAACTGGCAAAATCAAGGCTAGCTCAACAAGACAAAAAACCCGTCTATAATCTTTGTACATATCACTTTGGGCCATCTTGATAGCAAGATCACCAAGGTCATGGCAATTAGCAAACAAGGGATCATTTCTCACCTCATTAATGAAGAGAACGTAAGTCTTATAAGATCATAATGATCAAAATCTTCATCATAAATAGAAGCCAATTCTATTAATTGTTCTAAGTCATAGTTGGCAAAGGAATTCCTTGGATCTAGACAAGCCATGCATCTCAACGATTTTGTAGACCTCTCAGCAAACCGATTGTCAAATTCAACAATAATCTGGTCATACACCACATTAAAAATCTCATTCTTGAAATGATGATAGTAAGTCACTAATTGCCCTCCACGCCCCCTTGAGCGACCCCTGATAGTTACTGTATCTTCCATATTTGGTATGATGATGTTATGCTTGAGACAAAAAACCTTTACCTCCTCATACAATTCCTCCCAACCGTTCTCACGTATGTCTTTAATTGTCCTTACAGTGGCCTCAATCAATCCCACAGCACGAAGAATGTTCTGATCTTTTCTTTGCAAGCACAGTGACAAGTCATTAGTTGTGCCCAACAATCTTATCATAAGATGTAAAACAAACACATATTCAAAGCACTCCATTTGCTGTAACAAACCAGAAGCTGCATATTTCTTGTCCCCATTAGATCTATCATCAGCCACATTCTCTAATACCTCCAAAACACCATCCCACAGGAGAACAATACGGCACAAGGTTTTATGATGTGAACCCCATCGTGTATCACCAGGCCGTGCAAGGTTGGTTTCTTGATTTCTCCCTCTCCCAGAAAAAAACTCACCACTCTCCAATTGTCTCACAAGACGGTCATGGTGTGCTTGAGACAATTGGTCCCTCCTCTTACAAGAAGCATTAACAGTGTTCACAATTGAAGTGGAAGTTTGAAAGAAGTCAAAGATTGAAGGGCAACATTTGGCAACCGAAACAACCACTAATTGCAATTGGTGTGGAAAGCAGTGTATATAAAAAGCATGTGGATTCTCATCCAATACACGTCTTTGCAACCCAGAAAATTCTCCCCTCATGTTTGATGCCCCATCATACCCTTGACCTCGAATTCTAGAAATTGACAAACCATGAAATGAAAGCATACCATCCAAAGCCTCTTTTAGAGATGATGATGTTGTGTCAGCAACCTCTCTCAAACCAAGAAATCTCTCAATCACTTCACCTCGTGCATTAACATACCTATATAGATTAAGAGACATGGTTATTGGTTAATAAATTAATTGTGGACAGATGATTAAAATAAAAACAGCAAGCTAATTCACCTCACAACAAAGGCCATTTGCTCCTTGATTGATGCATCTCGTGCCTCATCAACAAGAATGGCAAAGTGCTTATCACCAATATCTGAAATAATGGCTTTAGTGGTCAGTTCTGCACAAGCTCTACAAATGTCCTTCTGAATTTCAGGTGAAGTCATTGAACTGGTACGAAGCAAATATGCTACATTTTTATCCTTGTCTTTGTACCATTGCAACATCTCTAAAAAGTTCCCCTTATTGCTAGAGCTGGAAGATTCATCATGCCCACGGAAAGCAAGAGCTTGCAATAAAAGAAATCTTATCACAGCTAATATAATAGTCAACGACCTTTATGTTCCTCCTCTTTTTTCTTACCTCCACGCTGCATCACATGAGATACACTTTGCCTCTGATTTTTGAAATCCTCATAATGCTTTCTAGCCTTATTGTGATCAATGCCAGTGCTATGACTATCAATTAATTCACGCCCATTCTTCCATCCACGAAACCCAAGAACCGTAAAGGCATCAACACCATAATTGTCTGCTCTAGGTTGTTTAAAGAGATAACAATAAAAGCAAAAGGCAGCATCCTTAGCAACACTATATTCCAACCAGGGATGATCTTTGAACCATTCATCATGAAAAGACCTATTGCGATTAGATATTATGGTTTTTGGATACTTATGACTCTTTGGTTGGCATGGGCTCTTCTGAATATATGCTCTTCTGGCTGCATCCTTTAAGTTTGGATGCATTTGCTCAATTGGAATGCGCAAACCAGGATCTGCAATAATTTCATTATCATTCAATACAACATGGGGATCATTACTAGCAGCCACTCCTTCGGTTTCTACATTATCACCATCTACATTGCTTCCTATTGTTTCTGGTTGAATTACTGTCTCTGTCTCTGGTTGTGGTTGTCGCGTCTCTATCTCTGGTTCTGGTGTTTCTATCTGAGGTTCAGGTGTTTGTGTTTCTATCTCTGGTTCAGCAACAAAAAGCTGACTGCTTGGTGTTGGTGGTGGAACTACTGGTGTAGGAGCAGCAGTAAAATATGATCTCAGTGTCCTGGCCCTCTTCATTGCATAAAATTAGTCCACACTCTACAGAAACAGGAATGCAAATCTAATGAATCAATTTGTTTACTTGAAGCACAATTAGGGATCGAATCGAACAGAGGAGGGAACACTGAGTCACTGACCTAGTGACCTTTGCTTGAGTGAGCAGCTGCGGTGCACGCAGCACGGCAGCAGTACAGCACGCCTGCCCGCCGTCCGCTGCGGCGCTGCGCGGCTGCGGCCCTGTGCGGCCGCGCCGCTGCCTGCCCTGCGCGGCTGCGCCCCCGCGCGGTTGCGCGCCTGCCGGCTGCCAGCGCCGCCCGCAAGCAAGGCCGTAGGGGAGGATGGCGGATGGAGGAGGGGAGAAGCCGAGGAGGGAAGCCGGCCTCCGCGCCGCCGCGCCGCGCCCGTCAGCCGCCGGCCGCTGCTAGGGTTGAGGGAGCTCGAAGCTGCGTCGGGAGGGGCTCGGAGTCGGAGGGGCAGCCTGGGAGACGGCTTGCGCAGGGAGGAATGAGGGTGAGGCAGGCTACCGGGCTGGAGATTGGAATGGGCTGGTGGCCTCATGGGGTGAATTACTGGAACAAAATTGGACTTGGGCCGCCCACGACTAGGGCCACTTGACTAAAATTAGAACTGGACCAAGGAAAAACAAAACCTATATGAAAGATTTTTTGGGCCACGCCTGGGGCCACGGCCCTAGTGGCCCCAGGCCCATCTCCGCCCCTGGTGGAGACTCGAGAGGATCGGTCATCACCTGCTCTCCCTACATGCTCGATCACAGTCCAAGTGAAAGGCATGCCGAGCCAACAACTGTCAAGATGCCTCGTACAGCGGCGCCCAGAAATTAACGCGCGTGTCACGGACTCACTGTCTGTCGACCGGCCAGATATTCATGCGCCTGGATCTGTTGCGCTGCACGTACGGTCGCCTTCCAGATCGACGACGACCCTACACAGCCGGCCGGGCTCCGTCCTTGACTTTCAGGTCGCGCTACATTCATTTCCCTCCCGCGCGCGCGCGCGCACCACCAGACCGGGTATGCATGCATGGTACGACCGGCGGCAATTCCATATGCACATGCGCTAGCTGCCACGACGATAGTCATGCCATTATTCTGGACAGACACTCCTGGCTGGGTCACTGTACTGTGTATAGGGAGTCATTTTGTGATTTATGAAGCATCCAAGCAATAATCCGGCTCCGGCACAGTGGCACTGACTCGACCGGAGAGCGGACGACGTCGACGCCACCGACACATGGCTAGGCTAGTTGGCCTGGTATAGCCAGCACATGCCGCCAGCAAGGCCGCGCCATCAAGGCAACTTTAGTATATGAGCTAGAGCCTCACATTCACAGGTGTACAATAATCCAAAACGGGTTCCTCGACACATAGATTACAAAGATATTTTGAAGGAGAACTTATCCCGCGACGGTCGCACACTGCCGCAGGTTAGGGTTTAGAGTCGTCGGAGGGCAACTCCTCTTGGCGGGCCTAGAAAGGATCAGGGATGGCGGTAGGCGGAGCCAGCCGCGCCGCGGCCATCGGAGCGAGCGGTAGGAGACGGCCCGTGGGTCGCGTGCCTTCTGTCGCACGTTAGCTCGGTCTTATTTGGAATCCTAGTTATTGCAAACTAACTGATTGTTAGCAGTGGGAAAACACACGAGGACACATTATATTTGAGCTTGTTCCGGATATGCCAAGGGCGGCGGTGCCGTAGCGCTGTCCTGTACTCCTGTGCGTGACATGCAGCGTTATCTGGGTGCTCTATCCATCTTTTGCAGATGCAGCCAGCGCCAGTGCGCACGCCAATGGTCCATGACTCCAGGGCACCAGGCAGCTGAGTAGCTGACCCCCTCCACACGACGCCACACGCCCACACCGGCGCGCCTCGCAGCTGGCAGTATGTAGTGGTGCTGCGGTCCCGGGACGGGAGGCCGGGACGGACACACCGCGTGGAGACATGCAAGAGCGCGGCAGCCTCAGAGATGGCAGGCTGAGTGGCTGACCGGGGACCAGAGAAGCAATGCAGCATAAAGGGATAGAAGAATCCTGTACTGGGCCTGCTCCATTGCTTCGGCCTTAGCGTGTGTGTAGGATAGAAGAGTCCTGGACTGGGCTCTATGGCATCGGACTCCATTACTATGGGCCAGGCCCGCTGCGTGTGCCTGCCAGCTAAAGAGGCCCATTTTAACCCATCAAACTCTTTCAATTTCCATCTAGAATGCATCGCTTTATCTTAAAAAAAAAATCTAGAATGCATCACTCTCGCCTTTTTTAGCTGACCCCAATCACGGATATTGCATGAGGGAATGGCGAGGCGGATTATGGCAGAATGTTCACATTTGCGCACAAAATTTTGAACGCTAGAAAAGTTTCCACTTGTGGATCGTTTTCACCTAGGCAAATCCAAATGCGCTATTGTCGCACCTGTATGGCCCTTTTATTTTAAATTGTAGGTCGTTTTGTCTTTTTAAATTCACTAGATACTTGATAGTGTATGTTTAGATGCATTACTAATACATACATCTAGAAAGGAAAGACAACCGGAGGGACTAGGAAGTAGGCGATTTCTATTTTAAAAAAACCTTTTCTTTTTGCGGGTAACCCATTCTTACATGTTTAAACCCCTCATATCCTTTGAGTCCAAAGTCGACGACCACGTGCTGAAGTTTCCACTTTCTAATTTCGTTTTTTCAGTTGTGGCAATATGTGCTCGAATTTCCTTATTATGCTAACTGCAACACCTGTTCGGCTGTTCCCATGTTGCATTCGTGGACGCAACAACCTCTCATGGCTGCCCACCTGCCGTCCCGTCTCGACCGGCGGCCGTTCCTCTCAAAGCAATGGCTGGCATAAATGTTTGGATGCTGCCCTTGTGCAAAGTGAATCGGAGGGGACAAGGGAGACAGGCTTCAATTGCATGAACCGTCTGCCGAGGGAGTCGCGGACGTGACATGACCTCTTGCGACGAGTAGGAAACCGAGAGCTTGCTATGCAGTGGCCTTCGATCAAAGGACATCTTGATGTTCAGTGTGCTTGATTTGAGTTTAGCTCTCCCTGTTTTGTTGGCATTCGGCTTGACAGTTCCTATGGGTGTGTTCAGATTTAGGAAAAAGTACTTCTAAGGATGTGTTTAGATTGTAGGAAAAAACACTGTAGCATAAGAAAAACACTGTAACATTCGCTGGGAAACGTGTTTTGTGACGAAGGAATAGTGAAAAGTTGGAATAAATAGTGAAAGGTTGGAATAAATAGTGAATAATTGGAAATCTAAACATGGCCTAACTAGTTTTTTCTATTCACCTTACTCACAGAAACACGCTTCCCAATGTACTATTTATCTAAAACTACTTTTTACTTTTTCCAATATGAACACAGCCTATGAGTCTCAACGAGGCAGATGCAGATGCAGATAGCAGCAATTGCCAAGCCTAATGTACAAGCATACTAGGGCCATGTTCATTCCAACTTTTTACTATTCCTCCCTCACAAAACACATTTCTCAGCTAATGCTACAATGTTTTTCTAATGCTATAGTGTTTTTTTCTACAATCTAAACACACCCTAGGTAGTATTAGCTTTTACTGAAGACGTGTAGGGCGAATTTTTTCAAAAAAGGCGTGTTCAGATTGGAAGTAAAAAGTATTTTTTCTAGATGAATAGTGCACTGGAAAGCGTATTATGTGAATAGAATGAATAAGAAAAAAATATTGAAGAAGTACTTCTTCCTGAATCCGAACACAGCCGTACGCATTGTTTATGCAACGAGATCGCTGTATCTGTTTTTACCATGATTGCTGTGACTGACTTGCGAATGAAGCCGGTTCCCCAGAGGACATGTTCTGCTCTGCTCTGTATCAAATGCTTACGGTAAGAAGACATGGTGAGCAATGATGCGCGTGCATCCAAGGTCGAAAAGTGTTTTGTCCTACTTTTCAGAGCCCTTTTCGTTTTGCAATTCTATTTTTCTAGAACAAAATACGATACCGCAAAATTATCCGTTGCTGGGTTCCTAAACCTAGCCATGCACATAAGTAGCCAACCAACGTTGGGCATTTCTGCACATACATTGCGTGAACCATCATTGTAAAGATAGCTTACTCATACTTGGAAAAGAAAGAAAACCTACTCAAGCATTGGATCAGGATACCAGATGGAGCTCATCTCAAAGAACTGAAATGGTAATGCCAAGCTACTACTGAGTACTGACTGATGCACAAGGAGATCACTCTCTGCTCTGATCAATTACACCACATCGTAGCTTAATGGCTAAGGGCTTGTTCGGTTCCATCGAATTTAATCCGGATCCGAAATAATAATATAACAAAAAATTTATAATAGGTACAAATAGAGACTATGATTTATTCCGGGTTAGAAACTATTTTTTTCGTGATAGATACACCAAGAGACCCGGAATGATTCCCCACCCCTTGACTAGTGATTGATTCCTTGTCTTTTGGTGTCACTATCGTGTGTAAATTAGCTCTTGACCCGGAATGAATCCCGGTCTCTTATTGCACCTATCATAAATTTCTTGTTATATTTTCATTTTCGCCCCGGATTGAATCCGATGGAACCGAACAAGCCATAAGTAGCTAACACTTTGTAACAATAAGTCAATAAGAAATTCTTGAAGCCACCGATCACAAGCCAAACTACAAGCATCTCCATGGCTTACCAAAACCTAGCTACTAGCATTGAGAACATTTAGGAAAATCTACCTATGATCACGGATTCATGAGCTCAGCATCAGCAGCTCGAGGCCGTCAGGTCGCAACCGGATCACGGGTCCAGGGCTGGCCAGTCCGCGCACCGGCACTTCCAGTTGAGGGGCTTGTAGTCCGTGTAGCTCTCCTGGACCCTGTCGCCGCCGGCGGCGGCCCTGGCGCGGCCGAGCACGGCCTCTCCCCTGCTGCCGTCGACCCGCGGCGCCACCGGCACCTGCACCGCCTCGCACCGCCCGCACGTCGCGCACTTGCCCTCGCACCGCGGCGGCCTCGACCCGATCAGCGACTCCGCCACCGCCGCTGCGCCATCGCCGATCTGCACTCACAGTTGCCAACAGCACAATATGAGTCAACAAGCAAATGGTTGGTTTACATGTACCATGGCGCGAGCGAGGGAGAAAGAGCACAGAGCAGCATGAAATTCTAGCATAGGATGGGTCAAGAAGGGGGAAGAGATCACTGACCTTCGGTGGGTGTGGATCATTGAGCTGGGGATGCAACGCTCTACCTGCAATTCAAAGAAATGTTGCATGAACAATCAAGAAATAAGGCAGGGGGGAAATCAGGGGCAGCTAGGTGTAGGCAGGCAAAAGATGATTTTTACCTTCGGTAGCGCGCAGGCCGTGAGAGGATAGCAGGAGGAGAAGCAGCAGGGAAAGCTGGAGTTCCATGAGAGCAGCCCGAGCTTGACTGAACGTCGCCTACCTCTAGCTAGCCAGCCACTGATGAATGAGGTCGGCAACAGTAGCTGGCGTACCTACTTATACCGAGCAGAGGGTGCTACAGGGCCAGCATGCTCACTGTTCACATGGGCAGGGGTTCCTTGTGGCCGTGGTGTTGGGTATCAATACGAGAGAGAGAAAGATGAGAGAGAGCAGCGGGGCAGGAGGTGATGTACAGCAGTGTCCCACGGATCAGGTCAATGAATGCGTCTGAATCCTGTGACCATAAAGACTTCCCGCCGGCCATTGCTTCCGGCTGTCCGGCAGCAGCGAGCGCAAGGAGAGAGGAGCGGCAGCGGCCGCAGCAGGCTTGAGGAGAGGAGAGGAGCTGTGCTTTTTACTTCCTGTTCATCCCCCTCCCAAAACACGCGTCCCCAAAAATTCCTTTTTTACCTTTCCTATTCATCTTCCTCACATAACACGCATTCCAGAAAAAAAAGTACTTTTTCCCACCCTCAACTAAACACGGCCTGACGCGAGCCGTGCACGCTCAGGGGGGGCACGGATTGCTGAGGTCCTTTGATCAAGCACCGCTCCATGAAACAGAAAATGATGCAATTTTGGTAGTACTACGCTTGCTGCGTGAAGCCTGCTGAGAGAAAGAGAAGCAGGTGAAATGCAAGCGAGAGTCTTTACGTGGAACTAGGCTTGCTGCCAAAAAGAAGGGGCCCGGTCATGTCCTCTGCAGATTCTCCCCCCTGCGGAAAAGATCACAGAGAGGTCCAACGATTCAAGAGACAGCGGGATGGCACAGGAGAAAGAACGAAAAAATTGACACTTGCCGCCGATACCCTTCGTCCTGATGACTTCTGAATTCTGATAGGAGTACTCGGCTAGCAAAAGTGAAAAAAAAACTATGCCCTAAGATTATGCTTCATTTTTATACTTCTGAAATTCTCTGTTCGAGCAATGTCACCACCATAGCTTTGGATAACCAGTCAAATACAGATACTCAATGAATAGTGCCGCAATGGGGGTGTGGTCATCGCAGTTGCAGCGTGCAACAGATGGAGAATTGAAAGAGGTTCAGGTCAAGCTGTTGGACACCTGCTACAGCACTACTACAACGGCAGCAACGGGCTGCAGCCCAATATTACGCGACAGGAAGTCAACAGCCCTAGTTCCCGGCATGCATGCATGCGTTCTCTGCTCGAGAAGCGAAGGAAACATGATCAGGTTCCTTTTATTGCACCGCTGCCTGGAATGGATGGATTGATAAACAGGCTGGTCTTGTTTTTGTGGTCCAGGACTGCTGAAATCCGTTTCACCTATTTCTTTTAGAAAAAAAGAAATCTGGCACTGAAAATAGAAAAAGAACCTCTGGAACAACTGGGCCGGAGGCTTAACCTCCAGGACCTATTGGGCCGCTCACATATGCCCATATGCGGTATTCCTTGGGCCGAGTTCACAAACACAAAGCCCTGACTTATACATTGCGCTTGACGAATCGGTTCGTGCAGGGGAACGTAAATTTCATTGCATTTGGATGACAGATTCCGGTCCAGCATATCAGTACATGTACGACCTGAGATTCTGACTAAAAAGCATTGAAAAGAAGAGAGATTCCGACATAGGCCTGAAAAAGAGGAGAGAAGAACCTAGCGGCCTAACATTTCCGGAGACTAGAGACCCAAAACACTTTCTTTAAAATGGTCCTACTGCTTCCAGTATACTCCTATCTCTAATCTTTTTTTTTAACAAACCTTTATTTTTCTTTAGAACATGACTATTTTTTCCTATTTGACCGGAGATCATCCAGACAAAGAAAAATCTGGCGCTACCTTAGTGCACCCATTTTAGTAAATAAAATGGTCGATCATGTGAAAGATCACATCAGCCCCATCAGAGTTGAAGAAATACGTCTTGACCTGTAACAAAAAAGAAGTGGAAACACATATCAGTGTTGAGACAGCGACAATTTATTTTTATGCTTTTAACACCAAGGAAATGGAGATTATTGACAAGTGCATCCATGGATGAGTGCGGATACAAAAATGGTGACATGAACAGTGAGAAAATTAACACATACCTGAATTGTGCTGTGGGCAAAAAACCTCTGTCTACTTTTCTTGAAGCTGACATCTACCCTTTCCCATGGAAGTCTATTAAGGCCTTTGAGCATCACTTCTGAAGAAGAATTTGGTTAAGAGAAAACGAATCGCATTGGTCATAAATGCACAAGACAAGAAATTTAGCAAACACAAGAGAATAAGAATTTCACTCCCCATTAAAAAAATGCAATTCAAGTATTGAGTGATCCCATGAAAAAATGTTTAATCTAGTTTATGAAGAAAGTCCTTTGGCAGCAAATAACGATGAAGTTATCATAGTAGCATTGCTTATTATTCTTAAAGAAGGAACTATTGTGGACGAATATGGCAATTTCTTCGAGTTAAAATGTGAAAGAACTTACTATACCTTCCATTTCACTTGTAGTTTTTGCCTGATATATCATCGCATCTGAAAAATCAACATCCTGAACCTTTGGTTCCTCCACATAAACAATGTGTGGATATCTACTATCATTTATAAAACTCTGGCGCTGATGAAAGGAATTTTCAGACATAGGAAACATGTTTAGAAACCCAAATGACTTAAGGTGAATATATTACCTCAGGAAGCTCATGCTGACGGCGTATTGAAGATGTCCTCCAGCCAACAACAACTAATTTGTTAGTCAAGGACATACTTTCTGTAGTTCATACTTCATAGTTGGGGAATACATAAATCATAAAGGTCTATATGATATGAAAACCAGGAACATTTGTGCAAAAAGGATACAATCACTGCAGACATTGGAGTAAACAACACGGCGCTTGAAAGAGGCTAGAGCTGACCTGCCGCATAAGTAAAATAAGATACATGTTCCAACATCAGGACTAACATTTCCTTTTGTGAAACCAGCAGAATTATTTTCATTGCATACATGAAATGAAGACCACCATAATCAGTAACCATCTGTAGAAGGAGCGGTGGTTTCTCATCTTCAATATCTTTTAGGAAAAGATGTTTTCCACTTTTCCCAGCAATCCAAGACAAACGATATGCCATTTTTTCCAATTTGTTGGAACCACGTAGAAGTGGTATCTGCTAGAGCAAATCAACAATCGAGTCAGTGAAATATGTACATCACTCATGGCTAAAACAGATGCAGCCATAAGACCCAGTAGTGCTGTACTCTCCGATCCCTGATGCATAATAGGCCATCTTAGTTTTTTCCTTCTTTTTTGAAGTTACAACATAAATATGCTATTATCTTTACTGGTATACTATTAGTCTATTACCAAAAATCATAGTTTAAAAGTTTGCATTGGGCATTGCAAAGAAATACCTATATTATGTGGCAAAGGGTGAAAATGGTGACGGTAGTATCAATATGAGGAATAAACACATGTGCCAGAGCAATCATATGTTAATTCTAGCTAGCAATCATACTCATAACAGAAAAATAAAGAAAATGAGAACATCTTATTCTTTAGCACCAACAGCCACAATATTATGCATCTAAGTGACCACCTTTTTTTTTAATAAAAATCAGTTTGTAACTATTCACCAGTATAAATGGTACTACTAATAATATATCCTATATTACTATCAAAGAGCTGAGACACATCTTCACAACAATAAGTAGCATTCTGAGAAAGCAGTACAATATTAAATTCCAAAATTAACGACGATAAAAGCCATTTAACGTAACTTGTTTGTGTGATCTTGTACCGAGGTGTGGTGTTGCAAAAGTGATGAAATTAATAGGCTCCAAACCAGCAATTTTGCCTCCAGAACTACGCTGGCTACTAGGATAGTCAAGGTCATGCTTCTCACTCTCTTCATGAGAATCTTTTTGTGTGTCTCTCTCATATAATAATGAAATGGCATATCTTGCGATCAGTCCACCCAATGAATGTGAAACAAAGGAAATCTTGCGAAGCTCTGGTCTACTCTCAACAACAGAGGTCACCTTCATCACACATAAAAGTAACAATAAATCCAAAGAATAGGTGGAAGAAAACAATAGGTTTTGATGTTGATATTGGATAAAACTGTTAATAATGAAGGGAAAGGCAGAAATTATTCACCAATCACCTATAGAGCATTCATTTGCATTAGCTTCATAACATTATATTCTTTCAATGTCATTTCACCAATACTTACCTCCTCTGCCAATCTTCTTCCCATCACATCAACTCCATCAAAGGTTCGAGTTGCTGAGTTACACCCACTGCCTGAGCATACCATTAAAATTTTTGACTTAGCCAACTGAAGCAGTATGAATGAACACAGGGGTGCTACTTTGGATGTTAAAATGCCGTTTAACTTACAGTGAACAACCACATCTTCAGGGTGTTTCTTGATGAAGCTTTTTGCCGCAAACCGCCAGTTTTCTGCACTGCATAGTTCAAAGGGCACATGCTCGTAAAAGTTTTGTGTGTGTGCAAGAGGGGGGGGGGGGGGGGCGCTGTCACTATGTCACACCTAACAATGCTATGCTTGACATTGCATCCCTGCTGCTTGCCGCATTACATATGGATGCTGTGAACCTCACCGGAACTCTAGCAGGTTATTTGAGTGCACTGAGGGGAATGTTTCGCAAAAGAAATGCTTCAGTGCCAACTACTGACTGCTACAGTTTAGTCTACAGTAGCTATCAGTCATCAGCGCAGTAAATAAAGCTCGGCAAATTCAATCGATGTGCAAGCATTTAAACCAGCTCTCCTGACGCCTTCCATGGCACTGTTAGCCCTTTCGTGCACATAGCATGGACCCAGAACACCATCCTAAAACCTTAAATTTTGGCTGAGAACTCAAAGCTGCTTACCCCGGGGTGCTCGGGAACCGTTTGATGGGCACAGCGGAAGAATAATAATAAAAGGACGAAAGCGAGAGAAGGCAGAGGATGCGGAAAGATCACCTTCCGACGATCCCATTGACGGTGACGACCAGATGCGAGGGCGTCGGCCTGGTGCCCCCCTCGTCGGCGTCGGCGGCCGACGTGCCCTCATCTTCGCCCGCGGCGGAGACCGTGAAGCACCCCGGCCGCGGGAGGCACGCCGCCCACAGCCACCTCCGCCGCCTCTGCCGCCGCGGCTGCTTCCTACTCTGCCTCTCCTCGTCCACGCCCTCTCCGCCGCTCGCCATTTTTCCCCTCCTTCTGACTCGGCCGGCGGCGCTGGGGCCTCGGATCTTTCTTTATAGCCGCGCGCTTGGATATTCTGGAAGCCCGAGCAGACCAACTGACCAAGACTTGGAGCAGGTCTTTCTGTTCAGCTCCGCGGCTGCGACTGTGCAAGCCGTGGCGCGAGCAGAATTCAACCGACTCTTCTGCGAGCGGCTTGGGCTGCCGTCGCGGCCTCGCGGGCTCGGCTTCTGGCTCGTGGGGTTAGTTTGCTAATGCTTTCTTGCAGTGGCCACCTCGGGCGCTTTCGGCTTTCCCTTTCTGGGGAGCCTTTAGCTCCGCGGTGCGGCGGGCCGGCAGCTCATGGATGCGCCGTTGTCGTCGTGTCATGTTCGCGACGGAGACACGCCCACGGAGACGCATCTGCACTATCTCGGTCGATTCTCGTCGGATCGGATCGTATCCGCCATCATTTCCCATGCGCTGCAGCGTTTCGTGCTAAGCATGTGGGGAGTGTCTTTTAATACGTACATTATACGGAAATGTCTGTGGGCTAAGCCATGTGAGAGTCATGTGTCATCCACTCGCTCGCTTTCCATCCGCGCTTCCTGCATTTTTCACCCAAGGCACTTTCCATCACCCGGTGTTGAGAGGTTATTAAGTTAGTCTGTAACGCATCAGCCGCTCGCGTGATTCATTTCAATCGTCTGGAATAATTGTCTTGGTCCGTGTCACCATCAGCAGCAGCAGGGGCAATCTGATCTGCCCACCTGGTTGGTTGGTAAGCTGCCTTGAGGACGGCCGCATCTGCCCCATCTAGTACTACAGCAACATCAAAGGCAGCCACCGTGTCAGAAACGCAGGACGGCAACACCAGCTAGTCAGAAACTCAGAAATCGCCGTTCCAAATCCAGAACGCTATGTGTTCCAGAACCGAGCGCAACGTTGAAATCGTCTCTCTGACCGATTAGGCTGGTAAACCACTTTCTTATTGCTCTCGAAGCGGCCGGCAATTTCTAACCTTGACGAGTGCATCCACGTAACGATCTAGAGCGTTCTGAAAGGAAATTTCACAGAATATAAGAGACACGAATGCATATCTGAACTTCTGAAGGTGACTCGGCGCGACACGACATGTGAACAGGGACCAAAGCTAGTCATCTTAAAATGAGGCAATGATCAGAGACAATACGCCTGCCAGCCTTTGTAAACGCTGACCAGGTTTAGCGGTCGGCGACCTTAACGGCAACGGGATCGCTGCAGTAGGGGCAGTTGCCGAACAGCACATCGAAGGACCTGCCAACAGGAGCAAAGGCAGAGGACCTCATGATAAAATTAAGCAACCAGATGATCAACAAACACAGCAAAGCGAATAATCACAACTGGGGTTCATTCGGACGTACTGCCTCGTCGTGGTGATGGAGCGGAGCCAATCTC
This sequence comes from Digitaria exilis, assembly GCA_015342445.1. Taxonomy (NCBI): domain Eukaryota; kingdom Viridiplantae; phylum Streptophyta; class Magnoliopsida; order Poales; family Poaceae; genus Digitaria; species Digitaria exilis. Next base: position 387,917 of record JACEFO010002183.1, read on the forward strand.
TCAGGCAGATGGAGTGGAAGGCTCTGCTACAGCTGGGGTTCTCGCACGTGTAGTCGGTCGCACACCCGCTGTGTGCCCCGAGCTCGTCATCTGAAGGAGCCAAGGAAGCAAGAACTCTGATCAGGGTTCAGGGACGATGGTACAAGCAGGAGTTGCGTACAGGTAAATCTGCTCACCGACTGGCAGGTGCTTGGCATAACATATGCCGCAATCGGCTTGCTCGTCGTCTTTGACGCTACTGACTGAATGTGGCACAGGCAGTGCAAAGTCCAAGACGCCTGCCAAATTTTCATGAAATTTCCTCTTAACATCCCTGATAGTGTAAAAGGCTCAGTAAGTATATATCAAACTAGGCAGATTTAGATTCCTCACTCCTAGTCCACTATACAACCCAATAATAACTAGTTTACAGGGAAAAAGTTACTCATGCAACAGACTTTATATTTGGCACATGTTAACTTCACAAACTCAGTAACATCAATTCAAATGCAGCAAAACACAATAATGTACACAGGAGAAGATACAGTATGTTTGGCACATATTGCCTTTGCAAGTTCAGCAAAAATATATCAATGCAACAGATACAACAATACTTCCATATAAAGTGCATAGTGCAAGTGCAATGCAGGAAACATGTGAACATACCATCTTTTGCGATTTTTTCTCCAATTCACTATGAGTCGATCAAGTTTACCATCTGCACCCAAGAAGCGACACCTGAAAAAACAGTGATGCGTGATCAACCATGGTTGACTTGGAATAGAGCCTTGAAAACTGTCCTTACTCTGGTAAGGATCTGGGCTTGCGTGGATCAACATGTAGTAAAATGTAGCAATCATCACCTAGCCGCATCAGGCAACATATGGTGAATTGGTGACTGACGCAAAGATAAATAAGAGTAACACAACTATTACTTCCAAACAGATTAGGAGCGTACCTAAAGCTAAACGGCGATGGGTCATAGCATACGTCGACTTTGTTGGATCAACAACCCAAAGGACCTTATCGATCTCATCCATTGTAGACCAAAACTCTTGTAATATCTTCAGATGCTGGTTGTACCAACCAAACAAGATAGCACAGTACACACCACCACAATTTAAAGCTAAACCCATTGAATAGGATGCCCATATGATTTAAGCAATAAGAAAAGAAGTGCACCTACCTCTTGGAACTGATAAATAACATCTTTCAGTCTTGAGGTTTTTGACCACTGTATTTTCGGAAGGTATGGTATTTCCTGCGGAACGAGATATGTTACACCATATAGCATATTAGCATGTGTAATCATTATGGCATTCCTGCCTCCACAGACGATAACATTCGTAGTTAATGGAAATATAGGGTTAGAGACTAACCGCAGCGATTGACGGGGGACTTGCAGGATAGCCGATGGGCAGTGTGATCTCCAGTAAATGAATCCGTCCCTGCTCATCCCTGCCACCATGAGCCACAGTTTCAGATAAAAGTTGCTACACTTGACATTGATGTCTATATGCATTATTGCAATGTCCAGGCAGGTCTCTGAAACGCTTTTTATAACAATTGGAGTATCAGTTAAACTGACAAACTTCAGCATGTAATGCACGTGCTAGCCTCAACTCAACAGCAAGACTTTATCTCCAAATTATCGGTGCAGTAAATGTATAAACAGGCGAATCACTGCAGTAATAACGACTCGCATCACAAGAGAGGAATCCTCCTTACACGACGCGGAAGGTGAGAGAGGACAGCCCATCATCCCCTGTGGCGCTCACCACCCGCACCCACCCGATCTCTTCGATCTGCACGCGCAAACGTCCAAAAGCGAAAGGCAACGCGATGTCACCAACCCCGCACGTGGAAAAAAGAGAAACGCGGAACACGATCACCTCGCGGCTTCTGTCGGCGCGGGCATTTCGTCGAGCAGCTGCCGTACCTGCGCGAACACGGAGCTGTAGAACGCTGGCGCCCGCCGCGGCGGCGGTGGAGGCCCCGTATCCGTGTGCGCATCCTTCCGAGCATCCGTGTGAGCCGCCTCGCCACCCCGCGCTTGCGACCTCGCCGGCGTGCGCGAGAGCGTGGCCGGCAGCTCCATTCCTCGAACCGGCGCGGCGGCGCTCTCTGTTTCACTCCAATCAACGAACTGGCGGCAGAACAACAATACGGCCGAGACCGGTGGTGGCCCAGCAAAAAGGACCCCACGCGGTCCACGAGAGCGAATAATTGGGCCGTGCATGAGTCATACATCCACGGCCCAGTTATTCGTTAAGAAAAGGATGCACGCCGGCTCAATAAACCAATTACCCAAGGGCCCAAGGGTACGTCGCTCGCCGCCCTTGCGACGGTTCGGGATCCTCGCCGCCGCGACGGAGTTACGGAGGCCGGAGGCGAGACCCCCCATGGTTTCCCACCGGCCGGCGATTCCGTCGGCGATCGCGCAACTCTGTAAGTACGCCTTCTTGTGCTGGATCCAGGCTCGTTTGCTTCACTCCTTTGTTGCGTGTAGATTCCGGTGGTGCTGGCCTGATTGAATTACACAGCGGGTGTAGAATCGTAGGATTTCAATCCCGCCGTGGAAGTTGGGTTTAGCTCTCTATGGGCAATCAACCACAGATGTTATGTAGTCTGGAGTTCAAAGTATCCTAGCTAGAGTATTATCCAGAGCCTTGTTGCTTGCTGCGGATAAGCAGCGTTATCGAACAGCTCGTGTCGTATGAACTCTTATTAGATTCAAACCAAGTGCGATCCATGGTATTAAGGCAGCTCGTCTTGGGAGAACCACAGCTGGTAGGCTAGGTACAGAATGCCACTATATTCTCCACATGTTAACGAAACAAACAGAACATTCATGCATACTGAACCTTGGACATATTTGAAACAAATTGCACATGCATAAATGATGAAACCTGAGAGGTATTATCAGATTAGATAGAAACTAGCTAGATCGTGCAAATTATTCAAACAAGTAGCAACCAGTGATCCATCTGTCAGGTCACGCATACAACCATATAAAAGCAAAAGCACGCCACCACATTGTGGAGCAGGACCTAAAGCAAAGTCCATGCGCGTAGGCACAGGCATAGATTGAGTAGCAATGGCAACAAAATAATTAAGCATGGCCTCCTTACAGCTCATGCATGCGGCACACAACATTAGATAGCTAGCCAAGTCTTCAGCACTTCAGATACTTGGAACCACTAGTGCTTAGCAAGGTTGTGGTGTGAAAAGGATGAGATGATGGCCCTAGCCGAGCCGGTACAGCCCGCCGTCATTGATGAAGTGTCCATCCATATAGAAAGCACCAGCTGTGTGGTATCCGTCCATCATCAAGTGGTGCATCTCCTCAGATGGTTTCCAGTGCCGCTTCCGCTGGTTGATGAACCAGTTGTTGATCTGCTTCAGGTCAAGCCCCGTTGATTCCGCCAGCGCCACCTTCTGAGTCTCCTGCTTGAGTGAGTGAGGAGTTAATTCGCATCCTCAAAAAATATAGAACAAAAAATAAAGCATCTGATATAATGAAGAAATGAAAAAAAAAGACTGCAGTGAAAATCCCTAGAATTATTCCCTCAAAAAATATCCCTGGAATAAATATCTGTTTTACTTGGAACCGTGGTGAGGTAACAGATTTGGACGCTCGCACTTAGTTAGTACATACTTCAGGGCATTCTAATTCGCTGTAAATGTGGGCAGCTTTTAATCAATATAAATACTTCAGGGCATTCTAATTTGAACCCTCACATTTGTATCAGAATAACTTAGATCAGGTGAACAATACATTCAATCAACAATTACATATCAGCACTAGATGGGGCATATTTTCTTTGCTAATTGTGTTTTGATGTACGCTTCCCATTTAATTACTCTGTGACATAGCAATCTGTGTGGAGCGCTCACATTGAATTTAACTCGCTATAAAAACTGCACGCAGTCTATAAAAAAAACTAAAATGGAAGCATAAAAAGAAGCCGTACCGAGGGGTAAGGCCATTTGTAGTGTGCATCCCACCAGTTAAGGAGCTGCTGGCGAGCCTCCTTAGGGAGCTTCCCTTTCTTCTTCTTCTTTGATAGTTCTTGCTTGAGCGAACTCAGATAGCCACTATACTTCTTCAGGAGATGGTGCTTGAGCTCTTGGTCTACACCATGTGCATCAACTTCAGGGAGCTCTGTCTCTCCTCCACTACCTTCTTGATCCTCCTCGGAAGATCCTTCAAGCATAAAACATGGAACTGTTATCCACGGCAAAAGCAGTAATCAAGCATCATCCATAGCCAAATTAGTTAAACGATCTAGCTCACTATAGTACTGAGTTTCATCTTTGGATGTTCCATACAAGCAAAACAACAGACACTAGTTTCTATGTGCCATTGTTAAACAAAACCAGAGAACACGTTTCAAACTAGTTGAACAATCTATCTCGCTCAAGTACTGAGTTACACCTTTGGATCTTCCATACAAGCAAAACAATGGACACTAGCTTCTATGTGCCAAAGGTAAACAGAACAAGAGAACACATTTATGAATGTGAAGTGTGATGTCACCTAATAAAGTAGACCTCCAATCTGGCACTATATAAAAAAGCATCACGCACACCCCACAAGCCCACACTTGGCTTGGAATTCACATTCGCAAGTTTCAGCAGTACTTCCCAGTTCCCACCTATCAATCTAGCATTCCGCATATCCATTGGAATGTATACATTTGTACATCAGATTCAATTGCACGTACCATTTTAGTTTGTGAATTAGGCATTGTAAAACAAAAATTGATGTTTCTCCACATACTACAAAAATTGATGTTTCTCTACATACTAATTCGTTTGGCTTTTTTTAGTTTTTTAATCATCTATGTACTGTGAGGAAAAAAGGCTATATTGCAATTGTGAGCACACTCTGAAACGAACAAATGTGTTAATCTGCATTTTATTTTCTCATTCACATATAATAACTAATGTGTTACTGAATAGGCACAAAGGTGCCCATGAACACTTAAACATTGCCAAATTATCTACCAGTATCTCAATGGCAATTTGTTAGGAAGAGATGTAAGAGCACACTAACGTAAATGGGAAAATGAAATATCTTCTCCAATGGAGTAGTTCTGACCTTTTCATTTTAAAAAAACAACTACGCTTTGTTGTTACGGGTACTATCACTGCAATTCAGGCTAATAATAATAAACAAAAAAGGAGCACTACATATTAGATATAATAAATGGGGTCTTTTCTATATTTAGCTAACTAGATTATGAAAACAGCAAGGATAAACATTAAAGTGTAATATTTCTTCAATTTTCTTAAGAATCATTTCCATCAGGGGCAAATTTCTCCTTTTAACCAGCTGTTTGGAAGACTGGAACTAAATGCAATGACTAAAATTTCAATTATTTTGAACAAAGCTCTCTCAATTGGCATTTATAATGAGAATTATATTTCGGAGTTGTTTCCAGACTTGACCTGCTAGCCGAATGAATCTGCACACCATAGAGCATCTCCTAGTTACTAAGGGTGTGTTCAGATTGGGGAAAGATTCTCAAAAAATACACTGTAGATGAATAATATTTTGTGAGTAGAAAAGATGGGATGAATAGGGAAAAGTTGGATGAATAGTGTGTTTTTGGGGAATGTTTTGGGAACTAAACGGGGCCTAAACGGATTACATTACTGTGCAATATAGTATATATCTACATTGTGCAAATATAGTATCTTATTATATGTGTGTACTTTCCATCTCCCAAGGGGATCAGGCAAAGTTTGTCCTTTGCGTGAATGTTACTGTCCTGGACCATTGGGCGTAGAAAGTTGTGAAAATTCTGATAGCACCAAACGAGTAAACAAATCCTTCCTAAGTTGAGAAAATAACCATAATGATTTAAGGATCAAACAAAAGAAAATTTTACCAAATGTGCCAAGTTGCTATTAAAATGAAAAGACAGTTTGTTCAGTAAAAAATCAGCAGCCTATTAGTTTGTAGTAACCCATGAATCTTCTTGGCGGCATTACTACAAAAAATTCGTGGGAAACTGCGATCGCGTTTTTTGGAACAAGAAAAAAAAAAGGAAACTGGGTGTGTAATTGTTACTGTTGGATCAATCTGAAAACATACTGAAAATAGAAATGTGCACAGAAACCCTAGTAGAGAAAGAGATAGAAATGTGCAAGGTACAGAAGTCCAATAAAGCAGTTATGAAGCAAGTGTGAAATAGAAATGTGCATGGTGCAAAAACTGGGTGTGTAATTGTTACTGTTTGATGCAATAGAGAAGGAAATAGAAATGTGCATGGTACAGAAACTCCAATAGAGCACTTATGAAGCAAATGTGGACAAGAAAATTGGGGAAAACTCATTTCAGCTTTATTACAATAACATATGAAATCCGTAGGAGCCATTCAATTGTTTGCACAAGGCATTTTTTCCGTAGAATTCCATTGGATACATCTAGATCCTTTGAATTCGTTTTTCCCTGACACCAGCTTTAAACTAAATGTTTTATATAATTGCTTCAAAACTTATATCAATTAAAAGATAGTATATACCAAACAAATGAGCTTTTAAAGCAAATGAAAGGCAAGAAAAATGCAGTGCTCAGGATGGAATGCATCATAAAGAACCATTGTCACAATATCGTATGTGATCCGCAAGCTAAATAAGGAACACATTGTATTGATAAAACCAATGGCCCAAGTAATGGAAACAGTGTGCCCCGAATCTCAAAGAAGGGGAAAAGAATGGAAATAACACGCCCGCGGCAATCAAGCGTACCAAAATGGCATGCAAATGGTCATCTAAAAATTTTACTATCACACAGCTGGAAGTGCCAGATACTACATTCACGCTTCTTTTTTTTTCTCCAGTCATGATGTCTTTTCCACTGGCATTCCAGTGCAAAATCAATCACCTCTTTTTTATCCATTTGTTTGTATGTTGTTTGCATCCAGTATCTTTTTTTGTTTCACCTCGAGACAAAGGGGAGCTCGTGATATCTGTGTCCCTTTGCTTTTGCATGGTCTTGAAAGAATACGTGCATGCAACTAAAGAATCTTGGAGTACATATGCAACATCAGTCAGACGCAATGTTGTTTTGTTATTAGTTCAGCATGTCGTTTGTGATCTCTATTATTAACTACTATCTGAAACAATCTATATTTTGCTTAGGGCTTTGTTTAGATGAAAAAGTTAGTGTTTTCTGTGAGAGAGAAGCGGGTTTAGAGTGTGCCAAGCTGTAGAAAGTTGAGAAGGTGTTAGTACAAGAGGTCGGTCTACAAGAAGAGAAGGTCAAACAGTTGAAGCTTGTGAAGAAAGTATGAGTTGACAGCTGAAAAATACAGACATCCAGTTGAACTTGGACTCGCCTTGATAAGAATCCAATGTGCTTTGACCGGCATTATTTATGAGAGAGAATGCACGGGAAGAAGTCTGTCACAAAATACAGGGACATATCTACGAACGTAGACGACGCATATAATATGTAAGCCTAGGAGATCACAGATCCAATGCTGGAGAGTTCTCACATCAAATAATGGGGGTTGTTCATAGACTTGCCCAACTGTTTCTATGGTTCTCGTGGCAGACCATTTTGTCCACTGCACCAGTCAGAACCAGAAAACTGAGCCACATATAACGATGCATTCACTCGTCCGCCTGCCTAGCTATGCATATCTGAACATTCTGTTTTCAGTGTTTTTGGCCTGCCCTTGTGAGGCTCTTATTTGATGGCAGCTTTTTCCATACATGTATCATGCTCCAATATTTAAGGGATTGTGTTGTTGTGGTACTAGCAGTGCTCCAGTGCCGAAGTGAAAACTCTGGAACCGCGAGTAACTGTGGTAGTTACTATAGCCTCGTGAGAGGTCATTAGAAAGGCCCTGGCATGGATCGTCTGGATCCACCTGATGTGTGCATTTTAAAATTAGCAAAGACTAGGAAGCAGACGGGAAGATCTGTGTCCTGTGCCGCGGATGCATCATGCACACACCAAGCACGTCTGGAAGACCACACCACACAACAAGAGATTCTAGGACAACAGGTAGCTGCAATTCTTGAGGGGGAGAAAGATGACAAGCTTGCGTGACAGATGGGGGATGACTCTCTCTCTCTCTCAACACTACTAGTACGTGTGTGTAGTACTTGTTTCACTGACATACGGCAGTGCGACTCCTCGGCCATGGACTGTTGCTTGCATGATGCAAAGTACTGTGCCCCTTCCCCAAACCCTAGAACGAGGGATCCGTAATTCCCTCAGGGTTCCCATCATAGGAAAAGATGGGTGCCTGAACCAGGAACTACTCGCAGTCACATGTACATATTCCATTGGAAATGGAATCAAAGAGGATGAATCAGGCACATCCACGCCAACGGCCGGGGCCGGACAAAAGAGTAAAAACTCAGATCAGATGAAGCCAGGGTGATTTCATCCTAATCACAGTGCAGGATTAGAGCATGGAAGAAGGAATGGGCCGGATGGAATATCTGAAAAGAATCAGAGCTCCTGCGTGCTAGATTGAGCTGCACTGCTGCACATGTGTGGAGTGAGGACTATTCCTTTCCAGCAGAAGCAAAGATCGACGGAAGCCAGATGGAAGAATCTCACAGATGCATGGCCAGGAAAAGCAAGCAGGGAGAAGAATCTGCCACATTAAAACATCAAGCCGACATGTCATTCATGTGCAGCTAGCCATACTCATCAGACATGCATGCGTAACAAGATGCTCTTAAAAAGGGAACGGTGTAGATGCCAAATTGCTGGAAAATCCTAACATTTTGTTTTTCTAAAAAAAAACAGATGAAATCGGAAGCACATCGGCAATCAAGAGTAGAGTAGGCAAAACGTTGAGCAAAGATCGAGGATGCCACCGATCCAAGAAATCATCCGAGAACAACAAGATATATACCAGAGGAAAGGATATTGCGCAGTGATCTGCCCGAGATGGAGAGCGAGTTGAGCTGCGACTCCACCTTCCTCATGAACTCCATCGCCTCCTGCAGCGGCCTCGTCAGCTCCTCCCTGAACTTCACCAGCATCTCATGGTATGCTTCCTGCACAGAAAAAGAGAAAAAAACGAGTTCAATCTTGAAACCGAGGGCTTATGCCACCGTGAGTGAATAAACCTTGAGGTCACAGAAAGATGCGTTCTTTTTCAGAGGAGAAATTGCTAACTATAGCTTGTATATATAGTAGGTCAGTAGAGCTCACCATGAACTGGTCCAGCTCCGGCTCCGTCGCGGCGCCGAGGCCGCCGAGCGCCGTGCGCTGCCGCGCTTCCAGCTCCTGCCCCATCGCCGCCAGCCTCGCTGACACCTCCGGCGGCGCCCCCACCTGCAAATACACCCACGGCCAAAAGTTCTCAACTCTAGATGCACATGTCTACATGAGCAGCATGCATAAACTATAGCATGCTATGTAGTAAAAAGTGAGCAGAAAGTGTGCATGCTCCATGCTTGTTGCTTGACATCAGATGTAGGCGAAACTTCTCAAGCAAAGAACCGGAAGCAGCAGCAACAAAGCTACTGCTAGTAGTAGTAGCACAGGGTCGTGTCTTGCCTTCTGGCACTCGAGGTAGGCGGCGAGGAGGGAGTAGTAGTGAGGGTGTGAGATGATCTTGGCCTTGATGGCCTCGACGTCGCCGGCGTAGGGCGAAGACGACGACGAGGGCTGCTTCGCCTTGACGCAAGCGTCGAGGAGGCCGCCGCTGTTGTTGGCGAGCTGCAGCACCGGGTTGCCGGTGATGTTACCGGTGGCAGACGTGTTCAGGGTGAGCGGCAGGCCTGCGGAGCTCGGCGGTGGCGGTGGCGCAACGACGGCGCTGAGGGAGGAACCCCATGGATGGAGGTGCTGGTGGTGGTGTTGGGCGTGGCCGCTTGGGCCAACTCCAAAGTGATGGGTGATCTCCTCCATGGGAGCAGTGGGGGGGATCTCCAGGGAAGTAGTGGTGCAGCGATCGAGCTCTCCGCGGCACTGTCTCCGCGAGCTCGGAGCTCCTGGGCAAAAGGGGGAGTTGAGATGAAGTTCTTGGGAGGAGGGAAAGAGGAAAAGGGTTTGGGGGGAGGAGAGGGAAAGGAGGAGGATGCCTGGAGGTATGTCCTCTCTCTCTCTCTCTCTCTCTGCCGAGTTGGAGAGAGAGATGAGACACAGGAGGGGAAAAGGCTGGAAGCCAGTGAACCTTGCCTTTGGAGAGAGACAGTGCAGTAGAGTAGTGGTGTTTGTGGGGGGCTTCTTTTTCAGGTCATATCTGTCTCTGTTTTCCTTTTTTTCCCATTCAAAACCTTGGGGCACAATTTGGCTGAGGGGTGAACATTTACTGTTGAAATATATTGTTTATTTTATAGGGATGAACATTTTTGTTAAGATAGGAGATTAGGATTTAAAAGGTACCTCATAGATCTTGGCGGTAATTGGATGGATTTTTGTTTTACGGGTAGAAATCGGCGTATCTCAATTGTTGATCATAACTTAGGGTAACAATTTTTCACACTCGAACTCACCAACATGTAGGGACAATAATCTCAACAAAATTCCTTAATTTCCATCACATGAAAACAAAAGGTCAGTACAAAGTCGTATACCCTATATAAAATGCTTTTATAAATTAATTTCCACCACTAATTTCCATATGTCTGCTTATTTTGCTTGCCAAAGCGAGCTGTCGGAAACAAAGAAACACATCTCATTTTATTTGAGGGAAGTTGTATCTCGCATCTCAAGATTAAATTATAGAAATTCACACAAACATAAGGTTTTTATCTAAAATATAACCAAAATAGATTATAAATAAATCGACTCATAAAAACAACTCAATACAAACCATTCGTTGAAGATAAGCATATCTAGCTTTTGTACCAAGCATAACCAGCATTTGAAATTAATTAAGAATCATACCTACAAACGCATACAAGGAAGAAATTAAATCCAAACAAATCCCTAGCTAAATTTATCGTTAAAGTTTACATATAATTGATGTTAAAGAAAACATGTATTATGTTAGGTTTCACCCTAAGCTAGGTGATTAGGGTAATATCCTGTTAAATGAATAAATAAAAATCATTTTCTCTGTTTAAAAAGAAATTCCATTTTCACCTCTGTTACTTCAGCCTATTTCCATTCATTAGTAACGAAGCCATCGAGGGACATTATATTACTTATAAACCTTTATATTAAGAATAGTTTAACTTCGAGTTCCCCTATTTAACTCGTTTGGCCCTCTTATTTCTACCATCCTTCCAACTCCACATTATCCTCTTTATTTTATCATTGTCCACCTAATTAGGATATATTGTTTCTCATTCAATTTTGCTATACATATGCTTCGATTAATAGGCCAAAGATTTACATGAGGCATACTGAGATAATATGGAGAGAGAGAGAGAGAGAGAGAGAGAGAGAGCACATTTTAACAACAAAATGCACACATTAGAACAATTGTACTTCTCTACAATACGACTTTCCAGCCATTTATATTTTGCTCACCAAGCGTTTTTTTATTTTTAACTCGTTAAAAAGGCTTTCTCCCATGAATAAGTGGGAGTTTGATAACAAAGTTGTCATGCACCACCTCTCTGATGAACATGATATATAGTCCCTTTCAATCTCCATCGTAGCATTCAATGCATCAACATGCTAATCGATAGGATAGAAACTTCACGGTGCGCCCGAAGTATACCTACTATAAGAGCAAACCCTAGTGGCAAAAGTTGGCCCTCGCAGTTATTCCCAGTGACAGAAGTTAGCATGACAAGTTTCAATTATCGGTCAAAGAATGTACCACTCTATATCCCGCACACTTTATCTTCGAGAAAACTTTGCTGGAAGGCTAAATTGTTTACATGGATTTTGAGGAGGATAAGTAGGTGCATGAGATGTTTAAATTGTTGTTGGTAGGCTTGACCTATACACAACAACTATGTTTGTTTATTTATGTCCAGTTATGCACTAATTTGGTGGCAGGCATATATGCCACCTTCCTTATTCAAAATTATATGGCACATTCGACCAAATAACAAGGTTTGCCCATGTTCAGCACCTAAGGTATTGATACCATGGTATTATTTATGTATAATGTGCGGCGACGTCATGTCTACCTTCGTAACTAATGCGGCGACGTCATGTCTACCTTCGTAACTAATGCAATATCTTTAGGCACCGACCTTTGGCGCACGTGGTCTAAGACTCTGTTTACAATGTTTGCCTAACTAAACAGGGCATAAGATTTAGGGTTAGAGTTAGAGTCTTAGCCAAAGACAGGTTTAAGAAAATTGGAATATAAACTGCAAGCGGTACCTTAACGAATCCCGAAGGCTCCGGTGAAGCAGGTGTTTCAAGATGATCTCACAGATAATCCCACACGGCCACACCACACCGGCCTGGGCGCGTTCGCTACGACTACGAGTATACGTTGTGTTTAGTTCCTAAGGCCATGTTTATATTCCCAACTTTTCACTATTCATTCCAACTTTTCACTATTCATTCTAACTTTTCACTATTCCTCCCTCACAAAACACGTTTCCCAGCGAATGCTACAGTGTTTTTCTTATGCTACAGTATTTTTTTCTACAATCTAAACACACCCTAAAAGTATTTTTTTTATATTATATTCATCCCTAATACAGCAATGTATGGTATTTCGCACCCGAAAACCCGGGCAGAGGTGCAGAGCAGGGCGCACCGGCGCAGCAGTGGAGCCGCGAAGGGGACGAAAGGAACGCTAGCCTGCATCTTCATGCGCCGGGTGGACTGGACTGCTGGTGGCAGTGACGACCAGGCATCGTCGTACGGAGTAGGCAGCTTACGTGTGGGTCTAGTACGTGTAGTAGCTAGCTAGGCAACTGGTAGTAGCCGAGAGACGACGCCACGAGCCCACGACCACGACGGAAGCGAGCACATAGGCAGGCAGGGCCAGGCGCACGCATGTGGGTAGGGTTGTTCCCTTCCCCGCCCACGTGGTCTCGCGGAATTGGTTGGGCCCGAGCGCCATGCTTTGTACCAGTGCACCACTGTTTCCTGGTAGTTTCAATCATGCGCGCGCGCTCTCCCCCTCTCTCGCCGTGTGCCCCTCTCTGTCGTGCCTTTCGACAGGTTAGTGCAGCAACGCGTCGTCTGGGTCGTACTTTTGGTTAAGGATTGATGTGGAGAGTGGAAATAAAGATAATAAAGGGTGGCCTCATGTAGAGAATGTGCTCAATAAAACTCAAACCTCTGCATTGTTCATATTGAAAGTAAAAAGTACTTTTCTAGATGAATATTGTTCTGGAAAGCGTGTTCTATGAGTGGGATGAATAGAAAAAACTTGTTAGAGAAGTACTTTTTCCTGAATCTGAACACAGCCATCAACTATAACACTTCACAAAGGTTAGCAGCAGTAGGGTGTGTTTGATAGATTCCACAATTTACCATGCCAAGACTCCAGTGACGCTGCAAGTGTGGCGATGAAAACGAGCGGCATACTTTTGGCGAGTACGGTGGTCAAAATATACTAAATGAACACCTGATTGAGTGCGGCACGCCAAAAGTTCGGTCATCACGCAAACAGCTACCGAAACAACTGCAGCGTGCTGCTAGACTTATGGTGCGGCAACTTGCGGACGTCATCCAAACGCAGCCTTAGTATGAGATTGACCCGTTCGGGAGAGCTTCAGCATAACTCGATGGACAAAGCCGCTTAAAAAGCTCTGTCAATCGATTTAATTTAAAACAACTTCCACCTTAAAGCCAACAAGAATCCACTTTCTCAATAGTGGCTTAGAGCATCTCCAAAAGCTTTTGTATTTTTGTTAGCTAAATATAGAGTCCGTACCCCCTTTGTAAAAATAGAAAGCCCCTAATTTCATAGGGGAATCCAAGAGACTAGGTAAAAACTAGATAGCGGTTTCCACATCACCTAATGGAAACTAGGGTTCTCGATCTTTCAAAAGGTTCATATAAGCGACGATTTGGTGGAGTCGCGACATAAATCGATCCGGCTTCTGAACAAACACGTTCTGAGCCCCGCAATCGCAGCACCACGTCTCCTCAGGTTATCGACCGGCGGATGCACGGTCGACCTAGCCAAGAAGGCTAATCCCCGCCTGCGAATCGAAGAACACAAGCAATAACACGAAAGGATACAACCAAATTGCAGATGTATGATTAATCTCACGAGTTGGGGTCTCACAAACCGATGACGGCAAAACTGTTCTTGGATAGATTAATCTAAGCAAAACCCAAACCCTAACGAAGGCGGCGGCTACTGAATTATAGAGCTTAGGGTCGTGGGTGACCCCCTTCTCACGCACCCTAATGGGCTTGATAACGATACACGGCCCAAAGGCCAAAAGACGGTGACACAGCACCGGGACAGACGCCACCTTGTTCGGACGATTCCCGATAACTTAGGACGAATTTGGGCCTCAAACCAACGCCATTTGAAGTTCTATGAAATCTTCTTTCCAACCATATGTGGATCGTCGAAATCGGACTCCGTTTGTGGCCTGAGTGTTTGTTTTACCGAAGACAACTCCTAGACTCCGAGGTGGACTCGATGTTGAGTTGTATTGGGCCTCCACCTTGACTTGGGCGCCCTTGCTCGTCTCTAAGGTGGTGGCCAAGGTGGAGGAGGTCCTTAAACATATTTGAAGCTCTTTCCATATGTCTGGGGCCTACTCTATCTTGGGCCTGGGTTCCATATGTGAATAACAAGCCCGCGAGGATATTGTAATAACACATTGGTACCTTCAATCAAATAATAACATGGACATGTGGAACCAAGTGAATTGTACAACAAATCATCATGCAAACGGAAAAAAATTAACCTTATGACCAATGTTCGTATCCGATGGTGTCATGTTCTCATCATCACCCTCCATCATATTTGGTATTTTTTCTTTCCCTATCCACGAGACCTGGATCGACTTGCTTCCTCAATCCTCAGCAGACGGGGATGCGATGGCCGGGTCATGGCGAGCACGGCGGCGGCCCAAACTAGATCGATTTGCTTCCTCATCAGACGGGGATACGGCAGCCGGGTCCTACCGGCTCAATTTGGTTCTTTTGGCATCAATTTTATGAAGGAAGCACTGCCTCGCGCACCCGAAAGACCTTTGCAGAGCGGGAGCGCAACAAAATCTGCGCGGGAAGGAGGATGAGGGTACGGGCGAGCGTGGATGCCTAGCACGACGGGCTCGGCAAACATACCCAGAGGATGGAAGAGCACAGCTAGCGCGCATATAGCTATCCGGATACCTCCTTTTGCTGGAATCGATTTTTCTTTCTTTTCACCCTTTTTACCTAACACTCCCTGGATAGAAGAGCTCTTGGAGTTGTTCTTATCTATGCTTCATTCTATACAAGTTAGCTTTTGTATCATGTGAAACCGTTTTATCAAATGTTTTATTCAAGCAATCTAGAACCAGAAAAAAGTTGTTCTGCTTGATGAGTGAGAGCCAAAGTTATTTTTACGGCTGTGTTTAGTTGGTTGATGGAGAAAAGAACTTTTTTTGAAAGCGTGTTTTGTGAGAAGGATGAATAGGAAAGTTGAAGAAAATTAAAGAGAAACTTTTCCGAGAAACGTGTTTTCTGAGAGAAATGAATATGAAAGTTAAAAAGATCTTTTCCAACATGGCCGTCAAGAGCCAAACCCACGCCAAATGGACCCAGCAAACCATAGCGAATCTATAATGGATTTAAGAATTACTCTCAAAATTTGAGCATAAATTTCCTGTTTATTTTTTCTCGACGTGGCCTTGGTCTAGCCTCCACATATGACTTGAGTTCTACGTGTAACACGTCTTTACCTACTCTATTGATGATTTGATGTTTAGAACGTTGCTCCATGAGTGTGAACGTCTGACAGAGTACTTTTACTTTCTATTTATCCTCTCACAGAACACGCATTCCTAAAAATTTCTTTTTTCCCTTTTCTATTCATCCCCTCATATAACACGCATACAGATACCGTGCTGTTCACTAGACATCCACCTTGCCAGCATTGTTCAGTTTGGATACCGTGATGAGCATACACAGGGCCGTCTTCAGAAATTTGAGGCCCTGGTGCGAAGCAAAAAATAAGGTCTCTTTTCTCGTCTCTTCAATCTTCTTCTGTGGCGATTCACGGTGTGGTGCAGTGCGCTAGGCGGGTCTCCCTTTCTTCACCTCCTCGGCCCTCGTCCATAGCAGGCGATGGTGTAGTGCAGTGCTCTAGACGACTCTTTATCACTCTGTTAATACTATATGTGAGAATGCGACTTCGATTCTCCACGTGTGATGCGTTATTGAATAGGCTAGTCGACCAATTGCATGTTAACATGGGGCAGTTTACGCGACAACAGATGACACCTGAACTCCTAAGGGCACGTATAATAGTTAGACAACAACCGTTTTTATAATCCATATAAGCAAAATTAGCTGGCATGACCATAATTGAATCGGAAAAGAGTATGTTGTTGTCTATTTTATCGTATACTATTCTTACACGAACCTCCATGTAAAACAACACCAACTAGAATAGTATTAAATATTACACATACAACTAAACAAACAACACATTATACATCTGTCTATTTAGGTATCAATGTGTATCAAACAGAGACTATTGTGCATGTCCTAATTGTACCATTGGTCTTTAAAAAAATAATTTGGGGGCCCCTAATTTTTGGGGGCCCGGTGCGGTCGGGCACTTCGCACATGGCCATCGACGGCCCTGAGCATACAGATACAGTAGGCAGAAGCTCTAGGCACTACTTCAAACAGCGCTGCAAACAAAAATACTACGACTCGTATATACGGTAGTGTTATCAATATCTGTACTAGTAGTGTACTACGTACATTCGTGTCCAAGCAGATGCTTGGGCTACCGATGTGGCGCGATATGCTGGCGTGGTGTGGTGGTATGCTTCACTCTTTGGGATGTATTCAGATTCAGAAAAAACACTTCTCCAACAAGTTTTTTCTATTCACCCAACTCATAAAACATGCTTTTCAGTGCACTATTTATTTAAAGGAAAAGGTCCATATGACTTCCCTGAACTATAAGCAAAGTCTATATAACCCCTAAACTATCTTTTGGTTCATTTTACCCCTTAAACTATGTAGCTTGGTCTATTCTACCCCCTAATATAAATTGTTTTTTTATTTCTCCATACACAAGTTGAATTTTAATTTCAAATTTTGCCTGATTGCAGTAAACATCACAGTGTATATGAAAAAATATATTATGAATTTTTCGTTATTTATTTTTGTATAATTTTGCATCTTATGGATTAATTAATTATTAAATATATTAAATATATTACCCTATCAAAATAATGACAAAAAAAATCATTTTGTATTTTTTCTATCATGTATTATGATGTCTACTATCATCTCACAAAATTTGAACCTAATATGACACTTCTACATGGAGAAATAAAAAAGACAAATTGTGTTACGAGGTAAAATAGCCTAAATGACATAGTTTAGGGGGTAAAATAAACCAAAATATAGTTTAGTGGGTTATATAGACTTTGATTATAGTTATAGTTAAGGGTTCTTATTTAAAACTACTTTTTATTTATTTTAATCTGAACACACGCCAGCGTGGGTCGTCTGACAGGGACTGACTCTGCATGGCTAGTTGCTGCTGGTTTGTACTACTATCTTCTTGGGAAGGTAAGGAGGGGCTGCCCCCTGCCCCTCGCTGGTTTAAAATAACCGGGAGATCGATCATTCCCCATGCACACGGCACACCCCCGTGGTCAACAAACGCATCCTTCCATTGTGGAAAAGGCTCGTCCACACTCTACTACTGTACCCTACTGCCGCAAGCTTCCTGTCAAGGGCTTCTTTTGACTTGCAGTTACAGCTTGCTAGCTCCGGCCACGCCATGCGCCGCAGCAAGATCGACAAGGATCCGCTGTTACCTGGCGACGCCTATATAGATAGGCCTGTCGACATGGACGTGAACATTTTGATGTTGAAGAAAATTCTTTTTCATCAGTGGAATTGGAAGACATGCTTTGCAAAAAAAGATAAAAAATCACACGCATGGTCTTGTGCATGAATCTTCTCAATGAGACTTTTTTTTCGCCAAACTTCCCACTAGTGAACGGTGTGAACCGCAGCAGAATCTGCAGGCGTGTTGAATTTGCATGACATCGGGCTGCTAGCTATCACTGTTACCTTGAGCTTTTTCACGAGTTACCAGCCAATGATCAACCAGGAGTAGAAAAGCTCCAGTGCTGTCTTTGTACATACATACCTGGCCGGACTGACGTTACGTAGATGCCCTCAACGGCATGGGCGACCAAACAGAAAGTGTTGATTTTTACTGTTTTGACAGCATGCGCGTGGTAAATGCCCCCTCAGTCTCAGAATACACCGTTAAGAGATTCTCAGTCAAATTAAGTAAGTAGATAAAATGTCTTATTTGCCCTCATAAATCTGGTTGCATGTTGACCCAGCCATGCAT
This sequence comes from Digitaria exilis, assembly GCA_015342445.1. Taxonomy (NCBI): domain Eukaryota; kingdom Viridiplantae; phylum Streptophyta; class Magnoliopsida; order Poales; family Poaceae; genus Digitaria; species Digitaria exilis. The sequence continues at coordinate 406,306 of JACEFO010002183.1, forward strand.
CCCAATAATCATGCACCTGACTAATCTGGTGTAACTTGCCTAATTAATCTCTCCCGATTGGAGATGAGTGAGGGAATAAGAACGAGGGTATCTTTGTCTCCTCATACATAAAAGCTGTAGTTTAACTCTTCGTGTAGCTATATTTTGACACAAAATTTAAACTCTTAACGCAGCTATATTCTATAACGGAGCGAGTATACAACGCGCTGTTTAGTAAGAGCATCTCCAATAGCATTTTTTTTGCGAATCTCTCCAATAGCATTTTATTTCTCATTGGTAAATCGGACTTGCTAGCGCCCGGACGTCCGTCGTCCGGGTGCAGTATCGGACGGTGCAACATTTGCAACATGAACGATGAAACATTGCAACATCCGGACGTCTAGACGCAGTATTGAATGATGCAACATTTGCAACATGGACGGTGAAACATTACAACATCGTCCATATGTTACATGCAACATCAAGTAAAAATTGTAACATTCGATGAGAAACATTACAACATCTGGTGAAATATCGCAACACCCAGCTGCAACATCAAGCACATATTTTATGCAACATCAATTAAAAAATTACGACATTCGGGTGAAACATCAAAGCATTACACTGGAACATGTCGATTCCTGAAACATCCCCATGAAAATATTTGCAACATTAAAAAAACATTGCATCACTGAAACATTGTAAAAATTGCAACATCCTACCAAAACAGAGAGAAGGTAACATTCGAAACAGTGAAGTTTTGAGTTAATGTTGCATACAATATGTGTCTGATGTTGCAATATCTCACTGGATGTTACAATGTTTCATCGGATATTGTAATTTTTATTTTTTGTTACATGTAACATATATCTGATGTTGCAATGTTGCACCGTCCGATATTTTATTTCTCCTCCAGACGTCCTGTCCCTAGCATTTCCCTTGGTAAATATGTATTGAAAGATGTTCTAAGGCCGTGTAGTTCGGGAGACTGCGGGAGACGTTCTAAGGCCATTTTAGTTTGGCAAGTTATCAAAAGTTTACGCTAAACACTGTATTACTTCTCACAGGACATGAGGCCCGATTCAGATTTTAAACTAATCACTGTTCATTTCAACTTTTCACTATTTAACTATTTCTCACTCTCACAAAACACGCTTCCCACGACTTACGTCCAGTATTTTCTGAATCTACAGTATTTTTTTCTACAATATAAACACCGCCTAAACTTTCACAACTTCAAAGACTAAACTAGGAGTGCCGGAAGAAAGCTGTACGATAGAAACATTTCTTCAACATTTTCTTTGTCTAAATAGCCTAAAATATTCGGATATCGCTGGCTTGGTCAGCGTAGTGTTGCATGCACTCGCAGTTACATTTACGTAGTACGTGCAACGACAAGCCCGGGGTCAGCCAATAGGGGCACGACACAAGGTGGCCCACTGGGGCGACCTGCAAATCCGATGCTGGCTCGCATGCACCATATCAAGGCAACATTAGTCGACGTCAAACAGCACATTTAGCGGACCAAAGCACTCTCCAATAGCATTATCCATCGACACGCACAGGCCCAGTAGTGCAAGTTCGGCGTGCAAACGCCGAAACGCGAGTAGGTTTAATCAAACGTCCTCTCACCAAGGCATCATCCTCATCTGCGATGGCAACAGATGTGGCAACATAATTACTATTATATCATTTCATGCATGCAGGCATGCATGCAGATAGGGTGCATTAGGTCAGGTAATTTGTCTAGTTTAGCTGCTGACTTTGCCCACATGACTAAGTAATATCTCTCCCTTATAAATTATAAGTCATAATATCTCTCCCTTATAAATTATAAGTCATTCTGTTTTCTAAAGTCAAATTATTTTTTATTTGACAAAAATTATGGAGAAATAGTAAAGAAGATTTATGGAACTGAATAGAAATGTATTTAATGAAGAAAACTAACTATGCTTGTTTGGTATCATAAATATTATTAATTTTCTCTATAAATTTAGCTAAAATCAAGATACTTTGACTCTCTAAAAAATTAAAATAAATTATAATTTGAATGAAGGGAGTACATGATACGCTAATATTAATCACTTTATATATATAGGAACGAATCTCTCCACCACGTCTAGCAAAAAAATATTGCGTGAACGAAAATCTTGTGATGGTACTGGCCGGGATAAACGCGTAAAGACTCCTACTCCTGGTTTGGAGGCGTACGAGGTTCTCGCGGAATAGTACGTCTTCTTGTGCTTCGATATACTAGGTCTAGGCAATTTCCATATGTATGGAGAAGACCATAGAAAGAATTAAACCGGCTACAAGCCAAAATCTCTTTCATTCTATCGGAATGAGGATTATTAAAGGAGCAAGCAAAGACCCTACTACTGTCACTATGTAACGAAAGAAGCTCTCATATGATCATATCTGCAAGTTGGTACTTTTTTTCGTGGTATGCTTGGCACGGCCCAAAAAAATTAACAGCACTTAGTACCATGTACTGTGTGGAGTAGCTTTATTCTAAAGTGCTTTATGAGCACATCACATGACGTGTCTTTGCAATTAGTTAGCTAAGCACAAACCAACTTTAGAAGACTTTTAGCCGCCTTAGGATCTAACTATCGGATCAGTCACGAAGCTTTGTCTCTCTTAAGCCTTGCATGGATACAAAGTGGAGCAGCATTATATTATTGGCGACTAATGCTACCGTGCTTACTTTTATACTCCTCGTGTTCGGTTCGTACGTTAGAAGTTTTACAGGCCGATAACCAAAAAAAAAATGCATTATCCACGAATAACATCGTGGAGTTCTAGATTATGGACAGACGTGACAGTTGGGACTTTGACCTAACAGGAATAAAATAACCTACGAGGTGTCGTAACATTGATTTGTTTTCTTTTTTTTTTTAACAATAAGAAACCCATGCATCATGTTCTGCACAAACTACACATTCATAAGAACTAGTACAGATTTCTAAATTAATAATGGTGTCATCGGTAGCGACTGTCACAGTCCACTTGTGTCGAGTTGAAACTTTTAACTTTGGATAGACAAAAATTCCACCGAAATAGCCTGTTAGTTAAATATACTTCGCTGAGTTAACTCGCAGGGATCATGATATTGTGTTTAAAGTATCTACTGTAGGGATCTTATTGGTCGTGATGGTAAGGAGGGTTTTCATGACAAAGTTTTGTACTGTCATCTTGGGCAATTTTCTGCCTCAAAAGAAAAATAATTTGGTTCGTGTGTATGTGAACGTCTGTCCTGTGTGATCCGCAAAAAAATTACATAGCTACAATATTACGCAGCCTTAAACCAAATAAAGGCCACAATTTTACTCTTAACAGTTAAGACGAGAATAAACTGAAAATTAATGTTCCCTGTAGTATTTTTGAACACTGTTCCCTGTAGTATTGACATCCCATGCTCCGTACCGTCACACGCTTCAACTGAAGAAAAGGTGATGGAAAGAGTGAAAATAAACCCAGCAAAAGGAACGATGGGCATGTTTGGATATGGGGGGCTAAATTTTAGCACTCCCATTTAGCTCATAAATTAGCTCAAGGGAACCAAACATGGGGGGTTAAAGATAAACTAAATTTATTTAGTCCTCCTCAAACTTTTAGTCACCTTAGAGGATCTAATTGAGGCTAAACTTTAGCCCCCATTATCTAAACATGGAGAGACTAAAATATTTAACACTAGTTACTATTCATTTTGCTATATTACACAAAATTAGCCTCTGGTCTAAAGGAACCAAACATGGCCCATATCCTCGAGGATTAGCTCCTGATCGGTATGGTCCAGTACCGTTGCCCATCAGATGTACCAATCTGGTGCCGGATCGGATCTCAAAGCAAAGGAAATGGAGAACTACAAAAACGAGACGTCAGGTCCGGTCAAGATGCATGTATACTCAGTAGTAGTGCAGTACGTTACGTAGGGCGTGGCGCAGCAGCAGTAGTATAGGATACCGGATGGGGATGGGATGTATGGTGATGGATGAGAGGGGACGGGAATAAAGCTGGAGGCCGGAGCTGGGGGACATGATGATGGCCAAGAATCTCAGTGGATTATTTCGACGTGACTCTTTGTCGGCACACCTCATGTTTGCTCATGTGTTCCCTAAAGTTCTCTCCTCTTGGACGAACCCTAAAACCTGCAAATATATTCGTGGAGCAGTAAGAATATGCTACTGTAATTTGTACATAAAGCTAACGAATTGTGTCTACTGAAAAATGAGGTTCAAGACATCCTTTCAAACCGTATTATCAAACTAAATCGTCAGTGTAAAGATAAGACAGTAAATATAAGATGACTAGGATTAGTCGTCGATCACGACGATTCCTTAACCCTAGATGGTTCTAGTCGAAAGTATAGTCTTTCCCTATGTAATTAAGGACTAATATACTAGCTGATCTTAGTGGAAAGTTTAGCCTTTCATACCTGTGTTTTCAGTTCTTTTTTTTTCAGGTTCCAAAAATACTTTTTACTTCTTATTCATCCCCCTTACAGAATACACATCCCTAAAATTTCTTTTTCACCTTTCCTATTCATCCCCCTCACATAACACGCATCCCAGTAAAAAAAAGTAGCTCAAAGCCGTTGGCAACATAGTAACATGCGGCAGCATAGTAGTGGGATTCGACAGTGAAAGTCGTTGGCAACATAGTAGTGAAGGTCAACTATGGAGGTGGTGGCGGCGCATCCGTGGCGTGGAATCCAGGGGGTTTCAGTCACGATGTACCCTCTGGACTGGGTTGGAGTCTAGACACGCTATACTAATGGGCCGGCTCACTAATGGTCAAAGCCCACGACACAAAATGGCAAAAAAAAAGTCGTCGTCTTATCGTTTTCGTTGATGATCGGTCCGATTAGTCGTGACTAGTCGCTCAAAGCCTCAAACCTAATCGGTGCTCTTTATTGAGGTCTATCGACTAATAATCCTGACTAATCACAATTAATTATGATCAGGGCCGTCTTCAGAAATTTGAGGCCCTGATGCGAAGCAAAAAATAAGGTCTCTTTTCTCGTCTCTTCGATCTTCTTCTGTGGCGATTCACGGTGTGGTGCAGTGCGCTAGGCGGGTCTCCCTTTCTTCACCTCCTCGGCCCTCGTCCATAGCAGGCGATGGTGTAGTGCAGTGCTCTAGACGACTCTTTATCACTCTGTTAATACTATATGTGAGAATGCGACTTCGATTCTCCACGTGTGATGCGTTATTGAATAGGCTAGTCGACCAATTGCATGTTAACATGGGGCAGTTTACGCGACAACAGATGACACCTGAACTCCTAAGGGCACGTATAATAGTTAGACAACAACCGTTTTTATAATCCATATAAGCAAAATTAGCTGGCATGACCATAATTGAATCGGAAAAGAGTATGTTGTTGTCTATTTTATCGTATACTATTCTTACACGAACCTCCATGTAAAACAACACCAACTAGAATAGTATTAAATATTACACATACAACTAAACAAACAACACATTATACATCTGTCTATTTAGGTATCAATGTGTATCAAACAGAGACTATTGTGCATGTCCTAATTGTAACATTGGTCTTTAAAAAAATAATTTGGGGGCCCCTAATTTTTGGGGGCCCGGTGCGGTCGGGCACTTCGCACATGGCCATCGACGGCCCTGATTATGATTAGTTGGACGACTTAAAAACATTGTTTAAGGTGGCGCTGCTACACCTTCTCGCCACACTACGCACAAGATGTGGTTGCAACTCGTTCGTCACAAGTCGTAACTTAGACAAGATATGCAAAGACGTATTTTTACGATCTTCGGACATTGAGTTAAAAATGTATGGTCGCCAGTAGACACGGCAAAGAACCAAAAATTGCATATACAATTACTGACATGTCTAACTTGTGCCTCGGCGATTTGTGGATATACAAACACATGACTCTTTGTGTCGAAATATTTGTTGCATTTGACCTTTGGCCACGAGTTTTAACTATTTATTTTATTTAAAATTTTTTGTATGTATCATCTTCTTTGTTTGTAATATAATTAGTATCAAAGGAATTTTAAGCATGCATGACTTATGTTTTCGTATACTTGCAATAACATGTTAGATAAGAAGAATGATCAATTATTGTGATAAAAAAATTAACAGCGACAAATATATTGAAATGGAGCCATGAAGGGTGTATTATCGATCACGCCTTTGTATGACTATGATAAATAAATACTCAACCCAAATTTCTTCCATGTTTGAATTTGTTGTCGGAACTGATAAAAGGTGCACCCGTTGGTGACTTGGTGTGAGGGTGGTATACGTGTGACGGTGCGAGTATATGAGTCATCCATAAGGAAGACACGGAAACTGGGGTAATGGTTTGGGTTGCTATCATCATGGTATCATCACTACTGAGTACTCACTAGATCATACATTTACTTTTGCTAGACGATCGATATTACGCGTAGAAGCCCACACTGTCATGGAACCCTACAAGCCTACATTATGCGTCGATGCAGATATTTCCATGTTAATATTTCTGACCAACGAGACCTAGAATTTTAATTAAATTGATTAATCCGGTTCATTATACATTTCTTTCAGCAAAAGCCGGTTTGTTTTACTTCATCCATTCAGTGTTTATTCGCCGTCTCTCTCCCCAGAGAGAAAAGAAGGATATGACCCCGACGTGGAATTTAGTTCGGCCCTGGTAAGTAAACCAATGCGGCCCATTTTGGGCCCAGTCAGAAGGCCCAGCACAAAGGGCCAGCCCCGAGAAGGCTCTGCAACTGCTGCTTACCCCACCCTCCTCGTCGTTGGCCCGCCGCTTGCATCCAACTCCGGCAGCCGCAAACGGCCAGCCCCGGCGATTCCCCGCGGCCTTTCTCCGTCTACCCCCCGCCTGCGCTCGTGCTCCTCCTGATGGGGGCATCCGAATCGCTTCTCTCCAGGCAGCAGCTGCAGCAACCGCGGCCGCAGTGGGCGGACGAGATCACGACGGTGTCCGAGGGCAGGTGCGACGACTCCGACGCCGACCCCCTCATCCGCCGCATCCGGTCCCTCAGCATAGTAATCGCGAAGCTCCCTTGACTTCTTTTGTTCTCCCTGAGGAATTTCCCTTCTTACCCTTTCGGGCTCCGGTTGGGATTTTGTTGTTGGGGATTTGCAGGCTCCGCCGCTGTTGACCTCTCAGTCTGAATCGGAGGCAGAGAGCAGCCTCACTGACATCCTTGTACGGAAGCCCTCTACCTCGCCTGCTGCCTCTGGTGAGTGGTTGCCATGCTGCTACTGTTGGTAGGGTAATGTATTACTAGCAGGGGGGATTCGGTATAGTTCTCGTGTTTGGGGATGTGAAGTTAGACATATCTTTGCTTTGCCCCCAAAAAGTTTTGCAGCAAACATATCATATTTCTTGCTGGAGCTCATGTGTGTCTCGGCAATCAATTGTAGGAAATCTGAACCCCAATGTCCTGGCTGAGCTTTTCTCGATGTACCGTGAATGGCAAGAAGAAAATGCCAAAAAAATTAGCCAAAAGCAGGTAAGTGGAATTCCTGAAAGAGATTTCTGTTGGTTTGAGGCTGTTGAGATTAACAAGTAAAACATTTCTCGTCCAAGAAATTTATTCACTGTCTGGGCAAACTTATTCATGCTAGTTTGTCATTTTTCGTCATGAGATGATGGTGGTCTGATTACCAGTTTACAGTTTATAACGTGTTACCCTGTGACGACATAATGCATCTTGCTTCATGTGTTTGAAATTGTACTGTTTGGTGTCACAAACATCTTGATGATAAGTGAATATCTTAGACAAATCTAGGTGAAATTATCAAAACCTTATAGCTATCTGTGTTGCTTGTGCTGTTGTCCTTTGTATAATATAAAACATGTTTTTGTACAAATATCAAAATAATTGGCAAAAACTGTTTGCTGTTTCAGACTAGAGCCCTAGGCATGCATTTTGGATTTGTTGCCACAAATGTTACAAGAAAAGATTTTTCATATTTTACTTTCTGAACAATCATTACCTTTTTTCTGTGGTTCCTTTTATCTTCACTGTTCTGACTAATATTGTCCCTTAGTACAGTTATACCTATTAATTTTATTTGCCCTTTTGATTTTCTTGAACTATAGTGCTTGCATGGATATACCGTATTGCACTTGAAGTATAATGCAGAACTTAGCTAATGGATTATAAAAAAAACTTGGTCGATAGGGAAAGATCGCCCCGCCACCAGTCAACCAGACGAGTAAAAGCCCCAACGGCTCCACCCCCATAGGGCTGCATCTTTACGTAACGCCGATGACCACCACACAACCCTGTAGGATCTCTGGTACCACAGGCTATGGCTCCCTCTGTTTTTTGAGGTTGTTAGCAAGGATATTCTTTTTGGTGCCACCACCGGCAGCCCCTTAGGGTCTTGGGGAAACCATTACATTATGAGAGCGCTGGCAAATAATGAATCCTAGATGCTCAAGGTTAATGTCCAAGCCGTACTTGGTTATTTGCCAATGGATTGCTCTGAGCATAACTGGAGAAATCCATGTGTTTTTTATTCAGCTAGTTTATGATGAGAAGATCTAATATGAGAAATATTGGTGCAGGAGGAAATAGAAAACAAGATAGAAACGGCTGATGCATTGGCTGTTAAGCTTCTCCAGCGGTTCAATTATTCACTTCACTCTATGAGATCCACCTCCCACAACCTTGCTGAAGGTAACAATACGGTTTTTTTTTTTTTGCTAGGTCTCCATCTGTATACATAAAAAAGGGTCATCCATCACATGTTAGTCAGTTTAGAGAAAAACTAGTAATGCTAATGTGTTCTGTTATCATGGAAGCATCGCAAAGTACTTGCTGACATTGCTCTGCTTAATTTCACAGTGCATCCGCTGCAGATTGAAGTTGGCGAGTTTAAGGGCAGGTTAACCGAAGTTATAAGTAACTGTGATGCATTGTGCAAGAGAATCTCTGTGGAAGGACCAGAAAGCCTGCGATCATCAGTTGAACCTTTCACGGCTGGAGGAGCGGAGGCAGAAGGTAGCGGGTCACCTGTCCCAAAAAAGAGCCCTGAATAAAAAAAATAAATCTAACCACTGACAGAACCAATGGCATGCGAAGAAACTTTAGCACCATGGTAAGTAGGTCCTGTGGATGCCTTAGTCCAGGTTCAGATCTCTGTTGTAGCGCTTGCCATAGCCATGTGGCTCATGTCTGGACCACAGGGTTTTGCGACCTAGTAGACATCGGAAAAGCACTGGTGGTTTTAGCTCCTGTGCTTTACGTGTACATGAATCCATGTTCCATTTCTGTTTTTCAAGTTTACACAAGAGTATTGCCTTCAGAGGAACTGGATGCTGACCCGAGAACACGAACGTGATGCTGGTTCTGATTGTCATATTCAGGGACGTTGGCAGCTTCAGCATGGCAAGAGAAGCCAACTGCAGTAGACGTCTGAGGTACTGTCCAGCTCCGGTGTGCACAACGGTCAGATAGCGAAAGTTTGCACCCAAAAAAAAAAAAACTGTAGCAAATGTTTGTGAGCGGTCATGATTTTCAATGGAACAAAAATGTGAATAAATCATGAATAATGAAGTATGTAGGGCTTCACTGAATTTTTCCAGTCAGGCTGGAGCAGGTGCTGACATATCAAATCTGAACCCGAACTGAAGGGGCTACACATGACTGCAGTTCCAGACAGGTTATCAGCAACAAGAACTCCAGCATGAACATGGACTACTCGCAGAGGTCCAAGCCAACCTGTTACAGTGATAGAGAGCAAAGCCAATCAACGCCAGCCGCCAGCGGCCGACTAGCTAGCATCGTGCACGCCGTGTTGCCGCGGCCGCCGCGCTCGGCTGGCGCCTGGCAAGAAGAGGCGAACGGAGGCCGCGCGTGTTCGCCGCGACTCCGCGTTCCTTTTCCCTCCGCTCCACGCTGCTTGCGTCGTGCGTACCGTGCGCAGCTCAGGGCGCCCCTAACCCCTACACAGTGCGCGCGGCGCGCCATTCGCCAGGCACTCAGGAACCTACTATGAGCCGCTGCATGCACACGGCGTGGGCATGGCATGAGGATGCGCCGGGCCGGGGCGTCGGCGGCCAGGCAAAGCTTCGCATAGATGGTGACAGGTAATCCATTATACTGATTCCATAAATTCAATGACAGTTGACAAGCTATGCCACGCAGCATTTCTGTTCGTGATTCATCCAAAAACCTTACCAAGCACAAAACGCTGGAAACCTAGCAGGATGCCCTTTTCTTCAGTTCCAGAGTGCACATTCATATTTATAGGCTATATATAAGCTATGCAATGCAGGTCGGAGGAGGCCACACACTGTAGTAGTTGGCTTAATCACTCATGCCAGAGGCCATGAGCCCCATGATCCGTCCGGGCATACAACATCGCCGGCGCTGCCCCTACGAGGCCGGCGTCGACGTAGAGCGCGGTGGCGTTCGGTGGCACCGAGTGGTACCCATCCATGACCGCGAACTGCATCTCCTCCGACGGCTTCCAGTGCCGCTTCCGCTGGTTGATGAACCAGTTGTTGATCTGCTTATGCTCCAGCCCCGTCGACTCGGCCAGCGCGATCTTCTCCATCTCCTACACATGCATGCCACAATGGCGAAAGCGACAGCCGCCATCAGGATCTCCTTATCAACATACTACTCACAAGAGTCAAGAATTGTGGCTCTAAATTTCCATGAATTGCAGCGTACCGAGGGATAGGGCCATCGATAGTGCAGCTCCCACCAGCTGAGCAGCTTCTGCCGGGCCTCTTTGGGGAGCTTGCCTTTCTTCCTCTTCTTGCACAGCTCTTTTCTCAGGCCGCCTAAGCACCCCTTGTATTTCTTGAGGAGACGCCTCTTGAGCTCCTTGTCATTGGAGCAAGGGTCGATGCCAAGAGCTTCTTCTGATTCCATGCCGCTGCCTTCTTCGTCTTGATCGTTGTCTGTCAAATCGTCTAGTCCAGTTTTATCATCTGATATAGCCAAATTCTTGTTAGACGTTACTGACACGAACTACATGCCCACTATTTTGGAAAGACCTTGCAGTGCTGGAATTAACACACGTAATGTCCCATACAGGCCAGAGGCCACTATGACAAACACAAACACATGTATAGCTTGTGTGACATTGAAAGATTTGTCGGTTCTTCGTTTAACAACCACCACATCAACTCTCTGTGGATTGCATCCTTTGTAGACTTATTTTACAAAAAAAAAAACTTTTGTTGAATAGACTGAACG